>CAJRST010039966.1:8048-21873 GCA_907169785.1 Menidia menidia
TATATATATATATAATTATTGGCTCATATTAATAGATGTTGAGATATGACCTCAGTAACATTATGTCCATACAACATTTAGCCATCTTCAAAATATGTCTGTGATGACTATATATGTCAATATTTTTAAGTTGAATGTTTACAAAGCATTTAGTGCCTACATCTCGGTAACTGAAAACCATCTCAACCTTGGTGTTGGACTGCAGTGTTTGTTCGCCCATTAGGCACTAACGTTTATGATCATAAAACTAATTTGCTATCTAATCATTTGACTTCCTGGTAAATCATTGCCCAGCATTCTGCCGTCGGCCCTACTCAGCCCCGACGGAAATGCGAAAGTTGTAACTGTTGAGTGGGGCCAGCCCCTATTAAAAATGCAAAAATACTGTGTAGAGCTGTTCAGTGCCACGCTAAGTTGGCCCTAGTGGAAATGTGCCATTATAGTCAGCTATAGTGACTTATGTCTGTTACGCAGTGACAGATGCCCTTGTTTTGGTGCTGAAATTATAAAGGGAAGATGTGAGAGAATAAGTAAACAAAGGATGCAAAAGGAGTGAAAAGTGTGAGAGCAAAATCGAGAGATTGAAAAGAGAAGTTGACATGAATAAGTCTATTATTTTTGGTGTTGTTTATTCTGTTGCTGTTTTGGTTTTTCAGTGATGAGTTTTGGTGTTTTCAAATATAATTACTTTCAAATAGTAATATGCCTATTGGAAAATAGTTATGCTGGTTGATTAGATTCTTTACATCCATTAAAAGATATATCAATTGTGTTGCATCAGTTGGTGCACCATAATGTTATAGTTTTTTCCGTGGAAGGTAAACCCACAGGCTGTCCTCTTTTCAGCCTTTCAAGACTGAAAGAATGGAAATGTATAGCCAGTTCTTTGTATTTTCATAATAGTAATAGATAAATATTAATTTATTTATAAAGGAAATAGTTTAAAAGGAATAAATTGGCACGCGTCTTTTAAACAATACATTATATTTAGGTATAGGTGAACTGTTCTGCTATAATGTTGTGCGACAACATAATATAGATGCTGTGGCTTTTAGAAAACAACAAATGCATTTTAGAAAATTCAATTATTTTTTTTCCTTACAATAGTGGAATAACAAAGTTGAATCTCTTATATATCATGTTAATTCTGTAACAGACATGTACTAGACAAAAGAGGCCTTTAATGATTAAGTCCACTGTTATACTTACTGTTATATGTAGAGTCATACAGAGAGGACAATACAACAGCAGAAAGTAATGAAAAAATGTTTTGGAACACTTAAGAATGAATTCATTCATGGGAAACTGTATATAGACAAAGTATGGAAAGATTCCCTGTCTTATTTCTTTATATAAAATGGGAAATAGCTGTGTGCCTGCTTCTGAGGCTGTGTTTAGGAAGAAAAATGTTTTTCTGCAAATTGGATGGTCCATTATTTAATTCTTAGATCACATGTTGAACTGTACCATAGTAAGACCCTAAACCACATGTTGTCACTGATCCATCTGTGTCTGTGAATGTGGTAGAGAAGAAGCATTGTGTAGTTTGTGAGGCTGCATACACTACAATAGAAAGGTGCTATGTAAATGCAGTCCACTTAACGTTTCTCTGTAATCAATACACAGGAAACAACTGTTGCGTGTCTTAGCATCAGTAATTTCACAAATATCAAAGTTCCCAGAATTAATCTTCATAAACAACACAAATGTTGTTCTCGCATATTGATCATGTTTCTGATTGCATTTTAATAAGCCTCTGACAAGGGATCTGCCATGGATGGATGATATCCCTATATTGAATCATTAGTGACATCAGAACCCTTAACTAATATTTTACTGGTGTAGACCAAACATGTATTAGTAATATAACTAACACGAGGAACCTAATTAATTAAATTTTCCCCCAAACCAAGTACAGATCCAAGTGGATCACTAACAATATTATTTGGATTGCACTGGGAAATCAAATTCTCACTAAAGGTACCTTGTTTCTTTTATGCTTCTATGAAGTGATTACAAACAAATTTTTCTAAAGTACAAATGCAATATTTTATTTTAAGGTTGTTCTTTATTTTGGGTTGACTTTTTTTTCCTTTTTTACTGTTGCAATTTTTGAAAAAGTTATCTAACTATGGATCAATCCTTTCACTGTACAAGTTGAAATATTAAACATTTATATTTAAAAACATAATACACATTATTTGTATGGGGTGATAAATAACATGTAATTAAATGTTACTTTTACACTGCAGTTAGCATGTTGTAAATGCTCGGTACAATGGCCTCTCTGATTGCTTTAGTCATTGGTGTTCTTCGCAGATCAATAAATGCACTTTTCTGTGTCCAAGTAAAATGCTTTAACTGAGTTTTTCTAATATATATTTGATTTTTATTGTTTTTTTTTCTTTTCTGCATTTTTACAGGTGCTATGGCATACAGCATCTCTCGCCTCCAGATGCCAAGGCTTTGTCTGGACAATGCAGATGTGTGACAGAATAACTGTGGATTACTGGATGAGTACAAAAGTCCAGTCATTTTAAAAACACACACTTATGTCATTAAATATAAAAAAGGTCAATTTTGTCATACCCAAAGTTCACAGGAGAACCTTCAAACTGCTTCTCTTTTTTGTATCTATTGTCATTGTGGATTTTTTTCTAAAATCAAAGCTTGTTTTGGTTCATGCGTTTTCATTTTCCAAGCTATTTATAGAGAGGTATCGGACCTCATTCAGCCTTCAATATATTTGTCCCCAACTAGGGGATACAAATATTACTAGTAGTGCCTCTACACCACATTGTTTTTTTATTTTCTTGCTTAAGTCACCCAACCCAAAAGATCATCTTTTGAAACACCTTTTCAACTAATCATTCGTCATCATTCTTTTTAATACTAACCCTAATACCTCTGTCTTCCATCACCCTTCAGCATAAATAGCAACAAGTCAGTGTCCAACTCTTTTAATGTCAGTGTGCATGTGTTACCCAGTATAGTTGTTTTTTTTCTTTTTTCATTTTGGTTGCATGGACACGGCTTAACCGTGGAGAGGCCAGGCTACCACAAACTGATGGACTTCGACAAGCGAGGAGTAGGGGGAGGTGGTGGTGGGGGAGGAGGAGGTGGAGTAAAAGGTGAGGGAGAAGAGGGGAAAAGGATGTCAGGGAAGACAGGGGGCCGAACAGGACACAGTGGACGAGGTGCTGGATCCAACTCTGGGGTTCTGATGGTCGGACCAAATTTCCGGGTAGGAAAGAAGATAGGCTGTGGGAACTTTGGAGAGTTACGTCTTGGAAAGAACCTGTACACCAATGAATACGTGGCCATCAAACTGGTAAAAATCATTACTCTTTTTTATGTCTATCGCAGCACAATATATTTATAGATCCCTATCAATATTTGCAAATGTGTTTTAGTAACTAAAAACAACCTTTCATGAGTGACATCAGTGTATCCATTGCTCATTTATGTAGATGCAAGTGAGAAAGAAATAAACTTTAACTCTCCAGTAGAATCTGTTTTTCTCTGCAATTTCACATGTGTATCCTCCTAACAAGGAGAATACAATTTTCATACTTTAATTCAGTAGTTTGACATATTCATTCAGATTATACAGGGGTTGGACAATGAAACTGAAACACCTCTCATTTTAGTGTGGGAGGTTTCATGGCTAAATTGGACCAGCCTGGTGGCCAATCTTCATTAATTGCACATTGAACCAATAAGAGCAGACTGTGAAGGTCCAATTAGCAGGGTAAGAGCACAGTTTAGCTCAAAATATTGCAATGCACACAGCATTATGGGTGACATACCAGAGTTCAAAAGAGGACCAATTGTTGCTGCATGTCTTGCTGGTGCATCTGTGACCAAGACAGCAAGTCTTTGTGATATATCAAGAGCCACGGTATCCAGGGTAATGTCAGCATACCACCAAGAAGGACGAAACACATCCAACAGGATTAACGGTGGACACAAAAGGAAGCTGTCTGAAAGGGATGTTCGGGTGCTAACCCGGATTGTAACCAAAAAACATAAAACCATGGCTGCCCAAATCACAGCAGAATTAAATGTGCACCTCAACTCTCCTGTTTCCACCAAAACTGTCCGTCGGGAGCTCCACAGGGTCAATATACACGGCCGAGCGTGCCAATGCCGAACGTCGGTTTCAATGGTGCAGGGAGTGCAAATCTTGGGATGTGGACAATGTGAAACATGTATTGTTCTCTGATGAGTCCGCCTTTACTGTTTTCCCCACATCCGGGAGAGTTACGGTGTGGAGAAGCCCCAAAGAAGCGTACTACCCAGACTGTTGCATGCCCAGAGTGAAGCATGGGGGTGGATAAGTGATGGTTTGGGCTGCCGTATCATGGCATTCCCTTGGCCCCATACTTGTGCTAGATGGGCGCGTCACTGCCAAGGACTACTGAACCATTCTGGAGGACCAGGTGCATCCAATGGTTCAAACATTGTATCCTGAAGGAGGTGCCGTGTATCAGGATGACAATGCACCAATACACACAGCAACACTAGTGAAAGATTGGTTTGATGAACATGAAAGTGATGTCTAACATCTCCCATGGCCTGCAGAGTCACCAGATCTCAATCTTATTGAGCCACTTTGGGGTGTTTTGGAGGAGCGAGTCAGGAAACATTTTCCTCCACCAGCATCACGTCGTGACCTGGCCACTATCCTGCAAGAAGAATGGCTTAAAATCCCTCTGACCGGGCCGCAGCGTAGCCTAATGGCTAGAGTGGGCAGCCCATATGCGGAGCCTCCGCTCGCAAGCAAGTGTCCTGGGTTCGATTCCAGCACACGGCCCTTTCCCGCAGGTCTCCCCCTCTCTATCTCTGCCCCCTTTCCTGTCGAGCTACTGTCATTAAAGGCCACTAGAGCCAACAAAATAAAAAAATAAAATAAAAAAAATCCCTCTGACCACTGTGCAGGACTTGTATATGTCATTCCCAAGACGAATTGACGCTGTACTGGCCGCAAAAGGAGGCCCCTACACCATACTAATAAAGTATTGTGGTCCAAAACCAGGTGTTTCAGTTTCATTGTCCAACCCCTGTATGTACCCAAAATCTGTAATATCAAAATAAAGCCTGGATCACAATACTCTTTAAATTATGCTATAATATGTGGAACTATCTTTGTTTCATTTTGAATGTTTTTCAAATGGGGTGGCAGCCAGAGATAATGAGTTGATGCTATGTTTCAAATTTAAAGTATGCACTCAAAGAATTGGTGCATAGAGCACAGGCTCACATGCTTTCTGTGGAGTCACTGGGGTGATATTCATCAACTGATCAACTGAATTATCAATTTATCTTGTTTTGCTTCAAGCAACCTATAATAATTATGCACATTATTTTAGATTTGTGCCTCATAATTTTTACTGAATCCAAACTTCTTCCATTACTGACATTTGTTGCCCCATTTTGGCATTTGAAGATTATGTGACTTCAGATTCGCCCTCGCTTTTGAGGCTCTTTCGATTACTCCCATTTTTGCATACACTTTTGTTCTGTTCCTTCCTTAGTCTGCCAGTTAACCAGAGGTACATTATCACCAGCAGGTGGACTAAAGTGTTCATACTGCCTGCTCTCTGGGCAGCTTGACTGAAAAGGTTGCATGTTTATTCGTTGAGACTGACTCATATGTTATTGTGAGTTAAACTTGTGATTGTTTTATCACCAAATACCACACACAACAATCATGGATTAAAAAAGTTCTATTCTAGATATAATAATTTTTGTCATTACGGCCTGGTTTTGTTGGTTTTGTTGGTTTTATTTTTTACTTAGAAGTAAACCCACTGGCAACAGCTGTTCAGCTTGAAATTTTCCACTCCAAACATTCGGGTTAGTTTTTAAAGTCCTGCTCAGACAAGTTTTTGGTGCCTTTGTTACCCACTGTGTAAACAGAGGGTGTCAAGGAAAAGACCCCTTAAAAGACCTTGGTTCATGGAACTTCCCAGACTTGCTCGCCTTTTTTTCCCCCTCGGACTTGACATACATTGTAAATTGGGGATCATCATTAACAGGATTCACATTCTTGTAATTGTTTTATCCAGTAAAAAACATCAAGTTTTTTTTTTCCAGCTAGTGTAAAGCTTGATTGATTGATGAAATATGAATACAAAATATTATTTTTAAGTGTGCAGAAAGGAAGTTAACTAAAATTGACACCTGTGTAAGACGTGTTTCTTACCGAATCATTTAGTGGCTGGAAAAAAAAGAATACTCTGTCCCTATAAACTGATGTTTCACTGCCACTTACAAAGAGTTATTCTAATTCTAACATCTTCTTTTAGGAACCGATCAAGTCACGGGCGCCACAACTCCACCTAGAGTATCGCTTTTACAAACAACTAGGAAGCTCTGGTGAGGTTTGCCTTAACTTGTTGGGTTGTTTTTATGTTTATAGAAAGAGACATTTTAAATGCATTTCTTTTGCAAGCCAGCAAAAGGAGTCCTAACACTGGAAATATATTCACAGCTTCACCTGTTGTTCACATTAGTCACTGACTCTTTAGTCATTGTAACTGTACACATGCATACCTGTACATTATGCTTGTTACCTGAGGATTCTCTGGCTGAAAAAAATTGCTGCCACAATTACAAGATCTAAACAAGCACTCTACAAAACACCCCTAACTTGGCAATGAAATGTAGAGGTTAATTTTTGTAGATCAGAAACAGCATTGGCATCATAGAAAACTTAAAGTAAAAAACAATGTGAAAAATTGATAGTGGAAAACAGAATAAATCAAACGCAAGCCTTGAACACCTCTACTGTACCTTACAACCATTGCAAGTAATGAGGAATACATTTGTAGTTAACAACAGGTATAATTCAAGCCTACAAACTGGCCTATCAGGAAACCATTTTTGACCATGTGAAAACAGTAACAACAGAAATTCAAAACATTGACTGCAGCAACATAGCATGCTCAAACTTGCTTATTGAATTTACATAATAAAAAGGCTCTTGAAGAGAAGTTTGTTAATATACAATACCATCCTTAAAATGTTTTGAACCTATTTACAGTTGATTTTAAGAATGAGTCTTTGTTTGTGTGTTTTACGGTGTTTGGTAGGTTTTTCCAAAGCGCTTTAAATAATTTAACATTATACTTTCATGTGAAAGTAACTGTCCTAAAAAACAGCACTTCTTTTCTGTTTTAAATTTTAACCATGTTTACAATGGCAGTTATTTGGCGAAGGGTACAAAATAACTTTATAAGTGATTCATCAGTGGCCATATTTTCTTCTTTTCCTCTGCTGCTCACCCAGAGGGCGTACCGCAGGTGTTTTACTTTGGACCATGTGGTAAATACAATGCCATGGTTCTGGAGCTTCTTGGACCTAGCTTAGAAGATCTGTTTGACCTGTGTGATAGGACATTCTCTCTAAAGACTGTACTCATGATAGCCATACAACTGGTAAGACAAACATTTTTTTAGTCTATGGTCTTGTTCAAAACTAAAATAGTTATAGTAGAATGTTGAATATTCTAGTTCTGCTAATGGAAATTATAACTGTTACTCTTACAGATAACTCGTATGGAGTTTGTCCACACTAGAAGCCTTATCTATCGCGACGTAAAGCCAGAGAACTTTTTGGTGGGTCGACCAGGCTCTAAACGACAACACACCATCCACATCATAGACTTTGGCCTGGCAAAAGAATACATAGATCCAGAGACCAAGAAACACATACCCTACAGAGAACACAAGAGTCTTACAGGAACTGCCAGATACATGAGCATTAATACTCATCTTGGCAAAGGTGAGTTGTGGCATCTTGGTTAGTATTTAAATAAAAGTAATTTTGTACCATGAAAGAAATATGCTTCTGTGCTTGCATGTCATGCATAGAAAAGCAATGTTTTTCTGTCATAGAATTACAAACTGTCACCTTTCACCATAATTTCAGGCATACTTAGTCACGCTTTTTAAGTTATCTGTTGTCAGGGAATAAATCTGCATAGTTTATGAATGTCTATTTAAAACATTTCATATTGCTGTAAACAATATGTCCTTTTTTCAGATTACACAAATAGGCATCTGTATCAGAACTTTTCAAATCAAGAACAGCATGTCTCCCGTTTCGGTCTGTTATTGAGAGAGCACTGTGCTATATGCCTTTGAGTGTTTTACCCTTGATTTAGGTACAGTGTGTTTAAGTAGCTTCATTGAAAGATATAAAGTTTAATTTTACCCAGGCAAACTTACATTTTCCACTCCAGCTATTAAATGAAGAGTTGCAAGGTTTTGGTACAGTAATGCAAACTAAACTGAAGTGTGAGCTGACACTATATGAAAATACAGAACAAAATCACTAATTTTGCCCAAAAGTTTATTTGTATAGCACATTTCGTGTACAAGACAATTCAAAGTGCTTTACAAAGAATTTCAAATCAGAAAAACAAAGAAAGAAAATGAATCAACAAAATAAATTAGATAGATACAAGTGAAGGGTGCAGATAAAAACACTCAATTTCCATGTTCACAGTTAAACTGAACCATTCTGGATTTAAACATTGTCACGTTTTCAGGAAGACTTCCAGATTTTAGTACCATGGAATTGAAATGAAGCCTCACCTTGTTTAGTTCTAACTCTGAGCACCATCAAGAGACCAGAACCTGAGGTGCTCAGAACAGGTTCATGTGGCTCTAACATGTCAGAAATGTATTTCAGTGCTTGACCGTGAAGAAACTTGTACACAAGCAGAGCTGTTTTAAAGTCTATTCTCTGAGTGACAGGAAGCAAGTGCAGAGATCTGAGCAACAGGGTTGATGCGGTCGTATTTCCTGGTTTGGGGAGCCCAGTGAGAAGGCTGTTACAGTAGTTTAACCTGCAAGAGAAAAATGCATGGATTAGTCTTTCTAGGTCTGGTTCAGACACTATTCCTCTGATTCTGGCAATGTCTTTGAGATGGTAAGAGGGTGCTGATGTAATTAATTTAATGTGGCTGTTAAAGCTCAGGTCTGAGTCCAGTATTAACTCAAGATTCTCTTAGTTTCTGTGGGCCACAGACAAGGATTTTAGTTTTGTCTGGGTTTAACTGGAGAAAGTTGTTCTGCATCCACGAACTGATCTGTTCAACACAACGACACAATAAATCAACAGGCCCGTATTCTCTTGCTGTCAGCGACACATAGATCTGAGAGTCATCTGCATAGTTGTGGTAGGACAGATTATGGCTGCTTATTAGCTGTCCCAAATGCATGTACATTTTGAACAAAATGGGACCCAGGATTGAACCCTGGGGAACCCCACAGGGCAGACCCATCAGTTCTGAGACACAGTCCCCAATTTAAAAAAAAGTAACACCTGTCCTCAAGGTAGGACTTGAACCACTTTAAAGTCGTATCAGAGATTCCCAGTTAATGTCTCTTTTTTCGGCAGTGTTTTAGTGAGTTTCAGAGTAATAGTTGAAGCACTATTAATGTTCTTGGCTCTTAATGTTCAATTGGATGCCACTAATACCGATCAATTATTTAAACCCTTGTTTATTGTTATTTCAGAGCAAAGTAGACGTGATGACCTGGAAGCTTTAGGCCACATGTTTATGTACTTCCTGCGAGGCAGCCTTCCCTGGCAGGGACTGAAGGTGAGGAGAGTTCAGTTAAATTTTCCCTCTTTTTGCCATGTATGAACCTCCTTGTTCATTCTGTCTGTCCCCCTTTGTTACTTACTTTGAGTAATTTTAACCCTTTTTTTCCTGTTTTAGGCTGACACTCTCAAAGAACGTTATCAGAAAATAGGGGACACAAAAAGAGACACTCCAATAGATGTGCTCTGTGAGAGTTTTCCAGGTTTGTTTAAACACAAACACTAACGTCTCTCATTCAAGTCAAAAGAGGAAGAGACACACTTGTTTTCACAGAACATATCTGGATCAAAATTTTGTGCTCTCCTGAATATGTGAACTTGTGGGTTATTGTCTTCTCTTTGTATGTAAATTACCTTTATGTGTGCGCGTTTGTAACAGAAGAGATGGCCACCTACCTGCGGTACGTGCGTCGGCTTGACTTCTTTGAGAAGCCAGACTATGACTATCTGAGGAAACTCTTCACAGACCTATTTGACAGAAATGGATACATATTTGATTATCAGTATGACTGGACTGGAAAGCCACTGGTTAGTGCTGATTGTGTTATTTAGACTATATAGATGTAGTAATCTGTATTGGGTAACTCACGTCTATGTTTATGTCACTGCTGAGCAGTTGAATCACAAATTATCTGAATTTTGTGCTGTCACTATTGTCTAAGTTTAAACAACCACAGCTTGGAATTTCAGCCAATGTAAAGAAGAAAGACCACTTACCAAAATTAGATGTTTTCTATAAATATTAATGAAAATGCAAAGAGTTTCAGCTTCTATGAAGTATTATGATGATGCATTCATTTTGCCATTAATTCAATTTACATACTTTATACTTAAAAAACAAACTCTACATCCTTGATAATGACAGATTTTTTGTTGTTAAGTATAAAAAAATCAACTTTGGCTTGAAATACACATAATTTTACATTTGATGTTTTAATTGATAAAGCCATACTAACATCACTTTAAAGACCCTAAATATCATGAATATTGTTTTACCATGTCCGCTTTATCAGTAAGTTCAGAGAGAAAACATAAGCATAGTCTCTTAGGAGATATTCAGTTATAAAATCAGCCTCCCGACTGGCTTGATTTTCAATATTAACCACCTGCTCTGTGTTTAGCCAACCCCAATTGGTCCAGTGGCCACAGAGACTCCACTTCAGACAAGCAGCCGGGAGAAACCAGCACAGATCAAAAACCAGGTACACATCCCCATTGTAAAGAGAATACTCTGTCTTGTCAAGTTTATACATGACTGAATTATCATATCGTAGTTGTACATATGATAATTCAGTCAAGGTTTAAAAAGAACAAGAGAAAATCTTAAAGATTAACTTTTGTGACCTTAAAACACAATATAGGCAGTAGTCTGCACTTGAAGATCCTCCTCCTTTTTTCTGGTAGATTTTTCAAAATATGCTGTCAAGGAAAAGGAAAAGTCCGAAATAATATCTATATCATCCATCGGGGCAGTCATTACCTTCAAACTCGGGTTCTGGGAACTTGAGGCATTTTCTTTGCTCTTCTTAGGAATGCACTCTTCTATACAGAGATCTAAGAAATATATATTATATGTATATTGGTTTTCAAAATAATAGCAGTCCAATGTGACTAAACAGATTGCTACATTACAAACAATTTACTGGTGTGTGCAATAGATTCTCAGAAAACCAACAAAACCCAGCAATCGTGATATTCACACTCTTAAGGATGCTTAATTGGGAGATTAGTTGAATGGGGTGTGTTAAAAAAAATCAGTGTCTGCTGTTGACCCTACACTCAAACTCTTTCTAGAATTTAGCAATCCTGTGAATCACTACACTGATATTTTGTTGTATGACCACAGTTCAGTTTTTTATAACTGCTTCACATCCATATGGCAGGAGCCAACCAACTTGTGGCACCTTTCAGCTGTTATTCCACTCCAACATTCTTTAACAACATTTCAAAATTCATTGACATTTCTTGGTTTTGTTTCAGAAACAGCATTATGGCCACTCCCTAACATTCATTTTGTTGGGTTGGATCCAAGATTTAACTCATTCACTTGTTTTGAGGTCATTGTCTTCCTGAAACATCCATTTCATGGGCATATTATTTTGACACAT
Source organism: Menidia menidia (assembly GCA_907169785.1). NCBI lineage: Eukaryota > Metazoa > Chordata > Actinopteri > Atheriniformes > Atherinopsidae > Menidia > Menidia menidia. Next base: position 19,775 of record CAJRST010039966.1, read on the forward strand.
GTAAACTGATCCATGATCCCTAGTATGCGATAAATAGGCCCAACGCCATGGTAAGAGAAACATGCCTTTATTGTTATGCTTGCAACACGATGCTTCAAGTGTTCACTGTGTACTATGGCTTGAATTCAGTGATTGGGGGTTATCTCACAAACTGTCTGCAGCCCCCGGACCCAAGAAGAAAGATTTTCTCTCAGTCCACAAAATGTTCCTCCATTTTCCTTTAGGCCAGTTGATGTGTTCTGGCAAATTATAACCTCTTCTGCACATGCCTTTTTAACAGAGGGACTTGGCGGGGGATTATTGTAACTTCGGAGTAGGCTCTGACCTGCTCTGTTTGGAAAGCGCTGTGAGACAACTGTTGTTGTGATGTGGCGCTATATAAATAAAATTGAATTTAATTGAATTGTAAATAAATTAGCTTCACACGGACCACTTCTAACTGTCACAGTAGTTACAGGTAACTGCAGAATGTATTTGATCATCCTGGAGCTGATAATTGGCTAAGGCTTTGCCATTCTGGTCATCCTTCGATCCATTTTGGTGGAAGTCTTCCGTTTTCTGCCACATATCTCTGGTTTTGCTCTACATTGTAAAGCAGATCATTTTAGCTGAACAGCTTATAATATTTTGCACCTCTTTATGCGTTTTTCCCTCTCCATTAGTTTTTAAATCAGAAGTACGCTGTTATTCTGAGCAATGTCTTGAACAACCCAAGCCAGCACACATATGGCATATGTATTGATATACATATGTATTGATATATATCCCTTCCTGCAGAATAACATGAGGACACTGTTGTGCGCTCTCGCTGTTTTGTACTTTTCACTGTCCACGTACCCATTTCTCTACCACCAAATACTGACTCTGGACTCAATATTTCTTCTATTTTCTTTTATACTCTAATTTTTTCTATCATTGTCCTAATGGTCCTGTGTCTAATCTGCTCGTGTTAATTGTTACATCTTTCCCGCTCCTCTTTCTCTCCCGATCTTCTTCTCTTCACATTTACCCTACCCAACCTAATTTAATTTCTCTTCCTTTTCCGTCTTGTTGCTCTTCACTCTCTCTTTCTGTTTCCGCCATGATCAACTTTGCATTTCCTTTAGTCTCCAGAGGGGAAAGGCAGTGAGTCTCAACCCACTCCAGTCACCAATCGAGAGCTGCTGGGCTCCCATCTTACTGCTGATAGACTGGGCGGGTCTGTACAGGTACTGAGAGGATGGGTTAGCTCTGCTGGCTTCCTGTCTGCCTATCTGTCTGTCTGTCCACCTGCATAACCCTCTCTGTCCCTGCAGTGTGGCTGACTCAAAGTGTTTTTCTTTCCTCCTCAGTTATTCCTGTACTTTAGAATATTGCAAGAAAAACCTTTTTATTTACCTTTTTTGTCTTGTTTTTTAGTTTTAAAGTAGTAAAGCAGCTTTTTATGTATTTATTTTATTTCTGTCGTCATTACCCTTTAACATTGTATATTTTAATAGATAAGAGCATCTTCAAGGGAACAATTGTTTTTTGTTATTGTCTTAGGACTAGTTATTTTAAAGTTTTCAAATTTCACATGACATAAAAGCAAGGAAAAGTAATGGAAAAAGTGTGATATACATTTTTTTGTAGGTACAACCAGAATAAACAATATATAACAAGACAGTATTGTGGTAGTAGTTGTTCCTTGGACCATAGCTTGTACATGGTACAAATAGATATGAAAAGAAATATTATATTTGCAGAGAATTTGCATAACCTATGTTCAACAACTAAGTAACTTCAGATTTATTTTGTTTTAGTTGATATAGACTTTAAATGAATTAGCTCTTACTGTTTGGCATTGACTTATATTGGCATAGATGATTTTAGCGGGCGGCATGGTGGTGTGGTGGTTAGCACTGTCGCCTCCCAGCAAGAGGGTTCTGGGTTCGAATCCCGGGGGAACCAGGACCCTTCTGGGTGGAGTTTGCATGTTCTCCCTGTGTCTGTGGGTTCTCTCTGGGTACTCCGGCTTCCTCCCACAGTCGAAAAACCTGCATGTTAGGCTGATTGGAGATTGGGGAAATTGCTCTTAGGAGTGAATGTGAGTGTGAGTGGTTGTTTGTCCTTGTATGTCC
>CAJRST010039977.1:9027-21786 GCA_907169785.1 Menidia menidia
GGGGGGGGGGGGGCTCTCATTATAAATCATCCCCCGGTTTTTAAGTGGAGTTTCCATGACATCATCAGTGTCAGGATGGGAAGAAATGCTTTTTCTGCTCCCTCCACATCCCGTCAGAGTCGTTTTAAGAAAAGGCCTCAATTCAGACACCAAGGCCGAGTTATTTAACTCACTTGGCAAAAAAAAGGACAGGAAAAGCCTTCGTTTGGGCTTTTTTCTGCATGTTTGAACCGTTTATATTCCATAAAAAAGCCTTTTTTTAAATGTATTTATTTATTTGTATTATTTTATTTATATTATTATTATATTTATACTATATATATTTTATTTATATTATATATATTATATTTATTTATATTATTTATATTATATGTACTGTATTATATTTATTAATATTATTATATTATATTAATATTATCATATTATAATAATTTATTTATAATTTCCATTATTCTATTTTCTGAGGATAATAAAGGGGATGCAGGGAACCAAAACACGGCAAAATAAGCTGTAAAAAACCCGAAAATGTCTCTAAAAAGTACTGAGAGAAGGTCCATCTAATATTGTTCATGGAGCATCACAGCCTGATTCCCCTTCTGTGTGATTTAATTGTTTAATTATTTAATTATCAACAATGTTCAGTTCAATTTGCTGCAGTCAGACTTGAATTTAAATAATTTCCATAGAGGAAAATACACTTTTTAAAGATAATGTTATTAGTAAAAAAATATATATAATTGATTTCAAACATGATGATTAATAAGAAAAACTAGTAATAATGATCATCCATTTTTTATTCTTATTTAATAGTTTATTACATAATAAAGTTATAATTTGCTTTACCTTTTTTGGAAGGTCAAACACAACTTTGATATATACAGGGTGTAATTTAAATAATACATCATTTTAGCTTATATTTTCTTTTAGTTTTCCTTATTTTTCCTTGAATTGTTGAAATGTTAAGCTACCTGAAAAGCTTTTTGCCTGAAAAAGGCATTAAAATAAACTCTGTTTCTGCTCACGAAACGACAGAATCAGGAAAATAAACATCACAAGTTTGAGTGTGAAGTTAATTTCTCCAATTTTACAGAAGCGCCACAACAAATCCTGCTTTGTTTTTTTTTATTGAAAAGTCCCCGTGGACAAAAGAATTAGATCACAGCTCACACTCTGCTTTATCTGAGGAATATTTCTGGATAAATCAGCACTTTATAAGACTCTTACAGAAACATTTAGACAATCTGAAGCTCTGGAATCCTGCAGGGAAATACTTCAGATTTTCCATGTTGGTTCTTATTTAAACACACATTATTGCTTATTTAAACACACATTATTGCTTATTCAAACACACATTATTAATCAGATTAATTTCAAACGAGTGATGTAGATTTAATTTGATGAAATTTGGGGTGTAAGGTTATCTGTATTAAAGATGTAATGTTGGAAATTCTCCATAAAGACAATAACGTTTTTTTTTTTTTTATTTGATTGCAAACATAAAAAACTACTTTTTATGTGATATTTTTCTTTTCTTTTATTTGCTTTAAATCTATAATGTTTTAGCAGTTTGTGGCAGAGATGAATGAGAAGACATTAAATATTCTGTGTGAATTAAACCGAATTAAAAACCTTCCGTTTGATGGACTATTTCTGTCATTTTTTGCACATATTTTAATTCAAAACTATTTTTGTCTGTTCAAACATCGATTTTTGAATGCATTTTATTCCATTTATTAAGAATTAAACAAAACATGTGCGTTTGTGTTGTTCTGCTTGTCTGAACTGGCCAAAAATGCCTTTAAAGTGAGTTTACGGAGTACATTTTTGTCACTTTACTAAGAATAAAAACAAGATTTCGCTTTGGATAAAAATGCATAAAAAATGCATAAACAGAAACAGAAACTACAGCTCCCAAGTTCCCACAGTGATAAACGGATTCTGACAATAAGGAAGAGCCCCCTGCAGGACTTAAGGAGCCCAGAGTTTGTGGTTAACTGTGACCCAATAAATGTCCATTTTTTATACTTTTGATCTACTCTGGTTTATTCTGTTAGCCCGATTCGATATTAGTTGTAAACCTGAGAATAAACCAGAGTAGATCAAGAGTACAAATATGAAATGTATTGTTTTTTGTCTGTTGGAGCCCAGCTGATAGACTTAACCCTTTAAAGCCTGATCCAAGAATAAAACAAAACAGAAAATTACTTTTTTTTGGTTTGAATTCCTTATTTGGCCTTTGAACAGAATATGTAAAAAGAAAAAACAGAAATACATTTTTGATATTAATAATTTATTACTATGCGATAAGTCAAGATTATTTTTTGTGTAGTCTTCTGCCCCCTGTTATCAGGTGTATCTGATTGTGTACGATAGGATTTTTACCATTAAATTATGCAAAAGGATACGGACGCAAAACATTTCAGAAACCGTATAAATCAAATATGATACATTTGGCATTACAGAGTTAACTGTGACCAAATAAATGTAAATTTATCTTGATCCACTCTGGTTTATTTTGGTGGCCCGATTCTTTAGTTGGAAACCTGAGAATAAACCAGAGTAGATCAAAAGTACAAATAGGAAATGTATTGGTTTTAGTCTGTTAGAGCCCAGCTGATACACTTAACTCATTGGCTGCCAAAGACGTCTATAGAGGTCTTTTATGTTTTTCAACGAGAGTGGCTGGGGACGATCTGCTAAAGCTTGTCCGTAAATATCAGGCTTCTAGACAGAGTATGTAGTAACAAATTGACCCTCTAGGGGGCAGTGCCACTTTTGATGGGAGATGAGCATAGACTGTAGGCAAATAAGAAAAAGGGAACGGTTCTATGAGAGAACATGTCGCCGGTGAGACGCAAGTCCAGGAAGAACGGAATAAGGTAGAAACACATTTTTTTTCCTGATGAAAGAAGAGAGTCTACTCTTTCTTTTGGTGTGTTCGGTGTTTACATAGTCATAGCACAAACTATTCTGTGGCTCTTGAAAAATCAGTCAAAATGCTCCAAAAAAACTCTGGCAGTATGGGACTCTGTTCTGAAAATGGCTGCCAGTCAATGAGTTAACTGTGTCCAATAAATGTCATTTTTTATACTTTTGATCCACTCTGGTTTATTCCCAGGTTTCCAGCTAAAGAATCGGGTTATCACACTGGAATCCCACTTTGTTTTTGTTTTCCAGGAAACCAGGAAGGACTTCTGTCTGAGAGGAGGAAGGAAGATGTTGTTAGGGGCCAGAAGTTCCCTTTAAAGTCCAGGCCTTAGGTCTGGGTGTGTGTGTGTGTGTGTGTGTGTGTGTGTGTGTGTGTGTGTGTGTGGGGGTGGGTGGGTGGGGGGGTGGGGGGGGGGGGGGGGGGTTTGGGATGTGCGTCAGGCCCAGAACAGGTGGCCTGGAAACAGGTAGCTCCGGCTTTGTTCCGCCCCCCCGGGTTGTTTTTGTTGTTATCTCCTCTTTTATTTTTCTTTATTTTTTTGTGGTTTTTCTCAGACGTAATATCCTCCAGAGGAAGGTCAGCGGGTCCAGTTCCCAGATCAAGCCGGGAGGATTCAGAAAAGACCCGGAAACCCCAGATTTAAATAAAATAAAAACTAAACAATTCAGAGCCGATTGATCGAATCCTGGTTTGTAATTATGATTATATTTATTATAAATGGATTACACTGCACATTAGACAGGCCACCTCTCCGTCTCATTTTAAAACTCTTCTTAAGACCCACCTCTTTTCTTTGGCTTTTGACACCATGTTTATGGATATACATTCATTTTTATGTGCGGGCAGTGCTTTTATTTATTCTATTTATTCATTTGATTTATTCTATTCATTTAATTTTAATTTTAATTTGATTGATTCTATTTATTTAATTGCTTTTATTTATTTAATTGCTTTTATTTATTTAATTGCTTTTATTTATTTTATGCTTTTATTTATTTTATTGCTTTTATTTATTTCTATTTATTTCATTGCTTTTATTTTGTACTGTGTACCTCATCTTTTCTTGCTGAACTTCTATTGTGTTATCTATTTATTCTGTATTTCTTTTTGTGAAGCACTTTGGAAACCTTGTGTTTGTTGAAATCGTGCTATAGAAATAAAGTGAAGTGGATTGGACTATATTTGGCCCGCGAGACAATACCTGATGACTCCGAGAGCTGCCCCCGCTATTACAATGTACATTAACGGCTCATACTACAACTCCCATAATGCCCTGCTGCTGTCCAGGACAGGACCCAGAAACTCCTCTGTGACAGTAGCTACACACTACAGCTAAACTTCCCAATAATGACCCAAAGAAAGAAACAGGAAACAGGAGCTTTCTGGACAGGAACATTTGATTTAGATATTTAATTCAAAAGGCTGCCAATAGAAAAATGTTTTAAGATCTTATTTCATAAATAAATGCCATTGATGTGTTTTTTTTATTTGAATTTACATGTCTCCATGTAATAGGAGTTGCTTGTTCCATATTCAATGTTAAAGCAAAATTATCTCGGTACTTTTTAAAACCATTTTCGGGTTTTTACAGCTTATTTGCTGTGTTTTGGTTGGTTCCCTGCTTTGCCTATATTATTATTATTATTTAAAAAATACATTTTTATGGAATAAAAACGGTTCAAACATGCAGAAAAAAGCCCAAACGAAGGATTTTCCTGTCATTTTTCTTATTAGCTGTGTTTTGGTTCCCTGCATCGCCTTTATCATCCTCATAAAATAAAAAATGCTTTTTTATGGATCTTTTAGTGAATTTTTCGATTCGCACTGAACTCAAATGATCACAAACATTTTTACAGATTTTAAGAGGTTTTGGGACATAAAGGATGAGGAAGGTGAGCCGAATTTCCTCCGATTCTCCGGGCTTCAGCCTAAAAATAACCCGGGGCCTCTGGTTCCAGGCAGAGCTCTTTTTTTAATCATTTCCCTCTAAAGTTTCCCGTAAGTAATTTTAAAGTGTGCCAAGGCAGCTGTTTTGCTGTCTTTAAGAGTTTTCCTGCTTTTTTCTCTCATTTTCAGTTCATTTTTTGTGTTTTTTTACAGTAAAATCTGAGCTCTGATCGTTCAAATAGGCGTTTAGAAAAGCTTGTTTAAAGCTTTAGGACAGAAAACAAAGTCCAACAGAAAGACTTTCTGACAATTTCTGTCCAGTTTGTCTTTGTTCAGCCACCAAAATCTGAGCTATGAGTCAAAACAGGCCCCTAACTCAAGGGCTGAGCCAGTGTCTAACAGTTAAAGAGGGTTCAGTCTGCTGGGTTTTCCTCTTTCAGGGCTGTTTAAAGCCTCTGTCTTTATCATTTCCCTCTAAAGTTTCCCGTAAGTTATTTTTGAAGTGCGCCAGAGCAGCAGTTCTGCATTTTCCCTGATGTTTTTTGTCTTATTTTCAGTCCACTTTAAAAAATAAATTAGAAACTCAGAGTCATTCAGGCAGAAAAATGTTTTTTTCCTTTGTTTTTAGTATTTCAGCCTCGTTTTGACTTTTCATTCAGGTCACTGGATTTTTCTGCTTTGCTTTTGTCAAATAAATTAAATTAGTTCATCAAACTTAATTTCAAAAGAACTAAAAGAAAACTAAATTTGACAACTTCTTCCCTTTCTTGTAGCTTTTCCATTTTATCTGATGATAAAAAGGGATTTCCAAGTTCAAATATGAAAGATTTGGATTTTTCTAATAGCAGAAATGTGGATATATAATTTTTTTAAGTATGAAAATACAGATGATGGTTCCTCACAACCTTCAGATAAATTTAGTTTTCCATTTTATATGATAAAAAGGGATTTCCGAGTTCAAATAAAGATTTGGAGTTTTCTAATTGCAGAAATGTCGATATATTAGTTTTCTTTAGTGTAAAAATACAGATAATGGCTTTCCACATCCTTCAGATAAACCTTTTAAACACAAAATGTAACCAGATGCTCTTTTGAATGGATTCATTTGGCTGCAGTTCCCAGTTCTGGCCTCTAGGTGTCCCCCCCATCCAACACACCGGACATTCGAAACCAAAAGTTTGAGTAAAAATTTATTTGCAACAAAAGATCTGCTCTCCAAATAAAGAATTATTGACTCAACTTAGCGACTCCAACAGACTAACATTTACAAAACGTGTTGACATAAAAACAAAAACCGACAACATGATCCGTCACAAAAGAGTGAAGACAGGCAGCTTTTTAAAAAAAATACTCCAACAGTAACAGGAAAAGCAAGCCCGACTTCCTATTGGCTGAAAACGTGGACGCTTTCTCCAGTCATTTGAGTTGAGTTTTCAACGCGGAGCCGGCCTCCGACCACCGGGGGGCGCTGCTGAGCCCAGAGGTTTGCGTTTAAACACCTTAAATTGTGAGGAAAACTGTCAAAAGTAAGGAAAAAAATCAATTAAACAGGAGAGGATTTTTTAGTATCGGGATCTAAAACAAAAAGGGAAAGAAAAGTCCTTCCCACTCGGGACCCTGCGAGGACCCCCAGGCATTTCCCCGGGCAGCCTTTTCCAAACAGTGACACATTTATATTGTGACACAGTGCAAAACATCACAGCGACATGCAGTGTCAGAGCGTCCAAACAGTGTTTAAGCTCCCCCCCCCCACACTCCCAAAAGTGTTTAATTTCTAACTGTACAACCACAGAAATTAATCGTCAGGCACTTGAGACACCTAAAAAAAAAAAACTCTCTGCTGTAGGAGACGTGAGGATGGATCAAAGGGTCCCGGCCGGCCTCTCTTTGGTCACATTTGCTAAATTAGTGAAATGGTTAATTGTGTACAGACGAGAACCCGTGACTCCAATCCGGCTAATTTCATCACGGAATATAACGAGAGTTTTTTTATATTTTCCACCGTTGGAGCAGAGAGACGGACTGATGAGCCCCTCCGCGTCCTCACAAACCCTCCGACTCACCCCCCCCGCTCAGCTAACAGCTAGCGGCAGGCTAACAGCTAGCAGCCGCTGTCGTCTGCCTCCTAACAGCTAACAGTTAGCGGAAGGCTAACAGCCAGCAGCAGGCTAACAGCTAGCAGCCGCTGTCGTCTGCCTCCTAACAGCTAACAGCTAGCAGCAGGCTAAAAGCTAGCGGCCACTCTCGTCTGCCTCCTAACAGCTAACAGGAGGCTAACAGCTAGCAGCCGCTGTCGTCTGCCTCCTAACAGCTAGCGGCAGGCTAAAAGCTAGCGGCCGCTATCTGCCTCTTAAAAGCTAGCGGCAGGCTAACAGCTAGCGGCCACTGTCATCTGCCTCCTAAAAGCTAACAGCTAGCAGCTGCTGTTGTCTACCTCCAAACAGCTAACAACTAGCAGCAGGCTAACAGCTAGCGGCCGCTGTCGTCTGCCTCCAAACAGCTAACAACTAGCAGCAGGCTAACAGCTAGCGGCAGGCTAATAGCTAGTGGCCGCTGTCGTCTGCCTACTAACAGCTAGCGGCAGGCTAACAGCTAGCGGCAGGCTTACAGCAGGCTAACAGCTAACGGCCGCTGTCGTCCACCTCTTAACAGCTACCAGCAGGCTAATAGCTAGTGGCAGGCTAACAGCTGCTGTCGTCTGCCTCCTAACAGCTAACAGCTAGCTGCAGGCTAACAGCTAACGGCCACTGTCGTCTGTCTCCTAACAGCTAACAGCTAGCTGCAGGCTAGTTCTGCAGGCGGTTCTGGGGTTCAGAGGAAGGCCGTTTAATCAGAAACAAAACAGGAAGCCTCTGATGAAACAGGACCAAGACCAAAAGGGCCCGAAGACCCTTAAATAAAAGAACGATGGAGCAGCTAGCTAAAAGGCCCAATCTGTGACAACGCCGGCAAAAGAAAAAGGTCCTAACTGGCCTCAATCACGGTCATCTGATTAAAAAAGAAGCCCGAATTTAGCCTCTGATGATGAGCAGGAGTTTAAGAAGCACCAGAGATTTAACGAGATGAAATAAGGAGTTCTGGGCAGTAAAAAGGGGGCGGGGCCAGACGTGGTTTGTGTCGGTTTCAGGTGCGTTTAGGTGGCGTTCCTCTGTTGATGACTTATAAAGCCGTCCAGACTTTTCTGGAGTCGGACTCAGATCCAGAACCTCTAAGTCTGCAGACAGAATTAAGATATCTCCTTAAAAAAAGGCGTAAAAAGCTTGAAAAAGTGACACAACTAGCAGAGTCGGTCACTGCCCCTTTAAGGGTTGCCATGGTTACACGCCTGGCCAACGGGAGGGGCCTATTGGGCAGAGCTGAAGCCCAGCAGAGAGGGAGGGGGAGGGGCCTCAACTTTGTTCCTCTTTATCACATTTGAGCTTCTTTTCTAACTTAAATGGTGAGTTAAATGGTAAATTTCGGTTTTATTCATTTACTTTTGAATTAATTTCGTCTGAGCTTCAAAACTGAAGCCGAACTTTTACGATTTCCTGTCGGTTTTCTTTCTTTAGCGAACGTTAGCATCTTCCGGCTAACCGTTTTTAGCGGGCAGACGGTTTGGTTTTGGTTCGGTTTCCAATAAAAAACAAAAGTACACTGAATGAATGCGAGTGTGGAAGCTAATTAAAGTGTAAACCCACCACAGATTGGGCCTTTTACCAGCTAAAAGAAGCCTTCAGAATAAAAAGGGCACGTCCAGAAAAGCATTTAGGGGTCTGAGCCCAGAAAAACACCACAAAAACAAACACAAACGCACCAGAAAACAGGCTCGAATCACTCAAGTTTCATTGGGACAGCAGTCGTAATAAATAAAAGAAACTGCAGGAAATATGGCGGGTGGGGGGGGGGGTAGGGGGGGGGGCACCTGGAGCTAAACAACAATAATTAATATAATATTAATAACAATAATAGCAATTACTGTCCAGTTCATGTGGAGCGTGGAGTGAGAGGGTTGTGATTGGCTCAGAAAACAAAGAGGAAGTGGGACCTAGCTCCCCACCAAAGGCAGAGGTGGGCGGGGCTAAAGGGGGCGTGGCCAATGGGGGCGGGGCTACAGGGCGGCGGCGAGCTGCAACAAATCCAAAACGGGCCAGAAAACATGTGGCCATCAGCCGGTTTCAGAACATGATAAAGATATTAATTATGTAATAAAACATTTAATAATGTTGGACAATCAGAGGCCCTCGGCCTGCTGTGATTGGTCGGCTACACCGGCCTGATCAGGCTCCACTAACCAATCCACATTAGCTCTGAAGTTCAAAATTCAAGATAGCTTTTGATTGGATGAAAAATTAAAAATTTTTCTTTTAAAATTTTTTTAATATTATTTTAATTCTTTTATTTTGGATTTTATATATATAAATATATATATAAAATCCCCCAAAAAAAAAAATTGTTTTAAAAATATTAAATTAAAATCCAGCCACATACCTTAATAATTAAAAAAAAAAATGAATTAAAAAATGTTTTAAATTAAAATCCACCAACAAATCTTTATATATATATACATACACATATATATGAGGCTTTATGCTTTATATTTTCCATAATTGTATAAATCGAAATCATTTTAAAATAATGGGTCAGAAATGGTTGCTTTGATTGGTTTTATCAGTCCTGATTGTCACATGATCAGAATTTATGTTTTTTCCTAATTGCCTCAAACTTTGATTCTGATATTAGATTTTACGGTTAAACCGGCGGCCGCCAGCAGAAAGGAGAGAAAAAGGTTTCATTTGTTGCAGCGCCTGCCGTGCAGCCCCACACACACACACACACACACCCAGAGACACACGCACACACACACACACATACACACACACCCAGACACACAAGCACACACGCACAAACACATATACAAACACACACACGCACACACACACACACCCAGACACATACACACACACACCCAGACACACACACACACACACACAGACACACACACGCACACATACACACACACTCACACACACAAAAACACAAACACATATACAAACACACACACACACACTCACACACACACACCCCTGGAGCCCGTATCCTGCCCTTTGACCCTAAAGCAGCGGGGGTGCAGTACCGGTCTGGGCCACCGGGGGGCGGGGCTCTCTCTGCTGACGGTTAATAACGTGATGCAAAACACTCGCTCTGAGTGGGCAAACACTTAGATTACACACACATAGCATTAGAATCATCTCATTTTTATATATTTATATCATCTATAACCTCTCCCGGCTCCATTTTTCAGAGAGAGAGAGGAAGAAAACGGGAGTTTGACCCCGGTGACGTCTGAGTGGGCGGAGCCAACAGATCAAAGGGGGAGGGGTTTTGCATACAGACAGAGCTAGTCCAGATCCCCCCCCCCCAGAGGCCGGTGGGGGGGGGGGTGGGGGGGGGGGGTGGGGGGGGGGGGCTCCTCTGGCCGTCAGTCGCCCAGGATGAGCTTCACAAAGCGAGCCACGTCGGTGTCTTTGGCCTCGTGGGCCGAGAAGAAGGCCAGTTGCTGCAAAAGGAGAAGAGAGGGGTTGAAAGCCGGGGGGACAGCGGGGGGGGGAGGAGGGGGTAGGAAGGGTCTTAAAGGGGCAGAAAGGGGGCATGAAAGTGTCTTAAAAGAGGCAGAAAGGGTCTGAACAGGGGCAGAAAGGGGGCAAAAAAGGGTCTGTAAGCATCTGAAAGGGGGCAGAAAGTTTTTTAAGGAGGCAGAAAGGGTCTTAAAAGAGGCAGAAAGGGTCTGAATGGGGGCAGAAAGGGTCTTAAGGGGGTAGAAAGGGGGCATAAAGGGGTGGAAAGTATCTGAAAGGGGGCAGGAAGCGATGGAAAGGGTCAGAAAGAGTCTGAATGGGGGCAGAAAGAGAGTCTGAACGGGGGCAGAAAGTATCTTAAAGGGGGCAGAAAGTGTCTGAAGGGGACAGAAAGTATCTGAAAGGGGCAGAAAGGGTCTGAATGGGGGCAGAAAGGGAGTAGAAAGTGTCTTAAAGGGGGCAGAAAGTGTCTGAAGGGGGGCAAGAAGGGAGTAGAAAGTATCTTAAAGGGGGCAGAAAGTGTCTTAAAAGAGGCAGAAAGGGGGCAGAAAGGGTCTGAAAGGGGGCAAGAAGGGGGCAGGAAGTGTCTTAAAGGGGACAGAAAGTATCTGAAAGGGGCAGAAAGAGACTGAAAGGGGGTAGAAAGGGTCTGAACGGGGGTAGAAAGGGCGCAGGAAGGGGTTGGAAAGCATCTTAAAGGGGGCAGAAAGCGAGCAGAAGGGGGCAGAAAGGGGGCTTTAAGGGCCAGAGAGGGGCAGAAAGGGTCTAAATGGGGGTAGAAAGGGTCTGAAAGGGGGCAGAAAGTGTCTGAATGCGGGCAGAAAGTTTGTTAAAGGGGGCAGAAAGAGACAGAAAGGGGGCAGAAAGTGTCTGAATGGGGGCAGAAAGGGGGTAGAAAGCATCTTAAAGGGGGCATAAAGTATGTGAAAGGGGCAGAAAGGGGGCAGGAAGGGTCTGAAAGAGGGGAAGAAAGTGTCTGAAAGGGGGCGGAAAGTATGTGAAAGGGGCAAAAAGGGGGCATAAAGGGGGAATAAAGGGGGCATAAAGGGGTAGAAAGTGTCTGAACGGGGTAGAAAGTATCTTAAAAGGGGCAAAAAGTGTCTAAATGGGACAGAAAATACCTCAATGGGGGCAAAAAGCATCAGAAAGGGGGCAGAAAGAGACTGAAAGGGGCAGAAAGAGTTTTAAAGGGGGCAGCCAGGCCCGTTTTGACCCCATTTCCTGATTTTTTGGGGCAGTTTTTCCTCGCTGAGCTTCTTCTGGGAGCTTTTTGTCTCATTCTGGAGGAGCTGAGGGTAAATTTGTGTTTTCCCCTGATGCCCTTTAGCTTAAATCTCCATCAGGTTTTTCCCCTTTTTCAGAATTTCAATCTTTTCGCATCTTTTGGACGCAAATTCTTGTTTAATTTTTCACCTCTTAAAGCCGTTTTGGTCTTTTTAGACCATATTTTGAGGCCTTTTGTATCTTTCTGTGTCGTTTCCCTTCAGTTTTGCCCTGTTTGGGTCTTTTATATACAAAAAGGGGCAAGTTGTGGCTTCTTTTTTAGCATCTTTGTATCAGAGTTTTAATCTCTGTGTCCATTTGTGTCAAAGGATTTGTTTTTACTTCAAGATTTAGTCATTTTCAGTCAGTTTATGACTTGTCTTTTACTCTTTTCCTGCAGATTTTGTGGCGTTTTGTTGTCTTTTACGGTTGTTTTTACTCCAATTCTCCCTGCTCAGCATTTTCCTTCCTGTTTTCAGGCTCATTTCTGTGAGCTTTTTTAAACTTTGGAAACACTTTAAACCTGAAAACGGCTGTTTATCTGTACTACTGTGTGTTTTTGTACCTTTTTGTGTGCGTTTCAGGCTCTCTGTGAGGTCAAATTGTTTTGAGAGCTCACTTTTTGGGGGATTTATTGTGATTTAGCATCTTTTTTTTGTGGATTTTGCCTCCTGGAGCCCCTCGTTGCTACATGTGAGGAAGTAGTCCAGAGCTAGCGGTGCTAGGGCGCCCCCCGGTGGCCGGCTAACGCCATTACAGGCCGTACAGAAAGAGAGATGTGGGGGGGGGGGACTCACCATGAGTTCTGTGTAGGTCGGCCGCTCACTGGAAACCTTCTTTAAGCTGCAGGACAAACAGCAACAGCAGAATAAACAACTTTTACATTTTAAATTCACGCCAGAAGAAGCTGAGCTGTGAAGTTTTTCCACAAACGGATGATGAGGAAGAGTTAAACATGGATTTTTACTACGTGTATTTCCCATGAAAACAGGATTTTGGTCTAAATATCTGGAGGAAAAAAAAGTTCTTAAGAGCTAACCTGTTAGCATTAACAGTGTTAGAAGCCTTAGCAGTGTTAGCAGCTGAAAACATAAAAGGGCGGCCATGTTGGAATGTTTGTCT
>CAJRST010039988.1:0-12759 GCA_907169785.1 Menidia menidia
AGACAAACATTCCAACATGGCCGCCCTTTTATGTTTTCAGCTGCTAACACTGCTAAGGCTTCTAACACTGTTAATGCTAACAGGTTAGCTCTTAAGAACTTTTTTTTCCTCCAGATATTTAGACCAAAATCCTGTTTTCATGGGAAATACACGTAGTAAAAATCCATGTTTAACTCTTCCTCATCATCCGTTTGTGGAAAAACTTCACAGCTCAGCTTCTTCTGGCGTGAATTTAAAATGTAAAAGTTGTTTATTCTGCTGTTGCTGTTTGTCCTGCAGCTTAAAGAAGGTTTCCAGTGAGCGGCCGACCTACACAGAACTCATGGTGAGTCCCCCCCCCCCACATCTCTCTTTCTGTACGGCCTGTAATGGCGTTAGCCGGCCACCGGGGGGCGCCCTAGCACCGCTAGCTCTGGACTACTTCCTCACATGTAGCAACGAGGGGCTCCAGGAGGCAAAATCCACAAAAAAAAGATGCTAAATCACAATAAATCCCCCAAAAAGTGAGCTCTCAAAACAATTTGACCTCACAGAGAGCCTGAAACGCACACAAAAAGGTACAAAAACACACAGTAGTACAGATAAACAGCCGTTTTCAGGTTTAAAGTGTTTCCAAAGTTTAAAAAAGCTCACAGAAATGAGCCTGAAAACAGGAAGGAAAATGCTGAGCAGGGAGAATTGGAGTAAAAACAACCGTAAAAGACAACAAAACGCCACAAAATCTGCAGGAAAAGAGTAAAAGACAAGTCATAAACTGACTGAAAATGACTAAATCTTGAAGTAAAAACAAATCCTTTGACACAAATGGACACAGAGATTAAAACTCTGATACAAAGATGCTAAAAAAGAAGCCACAACTTGCCCCTTTTTGTATATAAAAGACCCAAACAGGGCAAAACTGAAGGGAAACGACACAGAAAGATACAAAAGGCCTCAAAATATGGTCTAAAAAGACCAAAACGGCTTTAAGAGGTGAAAAATTAAACAAGAATTTGCGTCCAAAAGATGCGAAAAGATTGAAATTCTGAAAAAGGGGAAAAACCTGATGGAGATTTAAGCTAAAGGGCATCAGGGGAAAACACAAATTTACCCTCAGCTCCTCCAGAATGAGACAAAAAGCTCCCAGAAGAAGCTCAGCGAGGAAAAACTGCCCCAAAAAATCAGGAAATGGGGTCAAAACGGGCCTGGCTGCCCCCTTTAAAACTCTTTCTGCCCCTTTCAGTCTCTTTCTGCCCCCTTTCTGATGCTTTTTGCCCCCATTGAGGTATTTTCTGTCCCATTTAGACACTTTTTGCCCCTTTTAAGATACTTTCTACCCCGTTCAGACACTTTCTACCCCTTTATGCCCCCTTTATTCCCCCTTTATGCCCCCTTTTTGCCCCTTTCACATACTTTCCGCCCCCTTTCAGACACTTTCTTCCCCTCTTTCAGACCCTTCCTGCCCCCTTTCTGCCCCTTTCACATACTTTATGCCCCCTTTAAGATGCTTTCTACCCCCTTTCTGCCCCCATTCAGACACTTTCTGCCCCCTTTCTGTCTCTTTCTGCCCCCTTTAACAAACTTTCTGCCCGCATTCAGACACTTTCTGCCCCCTTTCAGACCCTTTCTACCCCCATTTAGACCCTTTCTGCCCCTCTCTGGCCCTTAAAGCCCCCTTTCTGCCCCCTTCTGCTCGCTTTCTGCCCCCTTTAAGATGCTTTCCAACCCCTTCCTGCGCCCTTTCTACCCCCGTTCAGACCCTTTCTACCCCCTTTCAGTCTCTTTCTGCCCCTTTCAGATACTTTCTGTCCCCTTTAAGACACTTCCTGCCCCCTTCTTGCCCCCTTTCAGACCCTTTCTGCCCCCTTTCTGCCTCTTTTAAGACACTTTCTGCCCCCTTTAAGATACTTTCTACTCCCTTCTTGCCCCCCTTCAGACACTTTCTGCCCCCTTTAAGACACTTTCTACTCCCTTTCTGCCCCCATTCAGACCCTTTCTGCCCCTTTCAGATACTTTCTGTCCCCTTCAGACACTTTCTGCCCCCTTTAAGATACTTTCTGCCCCCGTTCAGACTCTCTTTCTGCCCCCATTCAGACTCTTTCTGACCCTTTCCATCGCTTCCTGCCCCCTTTCAGATACTTTCCACCCCTTTATGCCCCCTTTCTACCCCCTTAAGACCCTTTCTGCCCCCATTCAGACCCTTTCTGCCTCTTTTAAGACCCTTTCTGCCTCCTTAAAAAACTTTCTGCCCCCTTTCAGATGCTTACAGACCCTTTTTTGCCCCCTTTCTGCCCCTGTTCAGACCCTTTCTGCCTCTTTTAAGACACTTTCATGCCCCCTTTCTGCCCCTTTAAGACCCTTCCTACCCCCTCCTCCCCCCCCCGCTGTCCCCCCGGCTTTCAACCCCTCTCTTCTCCTTTTGCAGCAACTGGCCTTCTTCTCGGCCCACGAGGCCAAAGACACCGACGTGGCTCGCTTTGTGAAGCTCATCCTGGGCGACTGACGGCCAGAGGAGCCCCCCCCCCCCACCCCCCCCCCCCACCCCCCCCCCCACCGGCCTCTGGGGGGGGGGGATCTGGACTAGCTCTGTCTGTATGCAAAACCCCTCCCCCTTTGATCTGTTGGCTCCGCCCACTCAGACGTCACCGGGGTCAAACTCCCGTTTTCTTCCTCTCTCTCTCTGAAAAATGGAGCCGGGAGAGGTTATAGATGATATAAATATATAAAAATGAGATGATTCTAATGCTATGTGTGTGTAATCTAAGTGTTTGCCCACTCAGAGCGAGTGTTTTGCATCACGTTATTAACCGTCAGCAGAGAGAGCCCCGCCCCCCGGTGGCCCAGACCGGTACTGCACCCCCGCTGCTTTAGGGTCAAAGGGCAGGATACGGGCTCCAGGGGTGTGTGTGTGTGAGTGTGTGTGTGTGTGTTTGTATATGTGTTTGTGTTTTTGTGTGTGTGAGTGTGTGTGTATGTGTGCGTGTGTGTGTCTGTGTGTGTGTGTGTGTGTGTCTGGGTGTGTGTGTGTATGTGTCTGGGTGTGTGTGTGTGTGCGTGTGTGTGTTTGTATATGTGTTTGTGCGTGTGTGCTTGTGTGTCTGGGTGTGTGTGTATGTGTGTGTGTGTGTGCGTGTGTCTCTGGGTGTGTGTGTGTGTGTGTGTGGGGCTGCACGGCAGGCGCTGCAACAAATGAAACCTTTTTCTCTCCTTTCTGCTGGCGGCCGCCGGTTTAACCGTAAAATCTAATATCAGAATCAAAGTTTGAGGCAATTAGGAAAAAACATAAATTCTGATCATGTGACAATCAGGACTGATAAAACCAATCAAAGCAACCATTTCTGACCCATTATTTTAAAATGATTTCGATTTATACAATTATGGAAAATATAAAGCATAAAGCCTCATATATATGTGTATGTATATATATATAAAGATTTGTTGGTGGATTTTAATTTAAAACATTTTTTAATTCATTTTTTTTTTTAATTATTAAGGTATGTGGCTGGATTTTAATTTAATATTTTTAAAACAATTTTTTTTTTTGGGGGATTTTATATATATATTTATATATATAAAATCCAAAATAAAAGAATTAAAATAATATTAAAAAAATTTTAAAAGAAAAATTTTTAATTTTTCATCCAATCAAAAGCTATCTTGAATTTTGAACTTCAGAGCTAATGTGGATTGGTTAGTGGAGCCTGATCAGGCCGGTGTAGCCGACCAATCACAGCAGGCCGAGGGCCTCTGATTGTCCAACATTATTAAATGTTTTATTACATAATTAATATCTTTATCATGTTCTGAAACCGGCTGATGGCCACATGTTTTCTGGCCCGTTTTGGATTTGTTGCAGCTCGCCGCCGCCCTGTAGCCCCGCCCCCATTGGCCACGCCCCCTTTAGCCCCGCCCACCTCTGCCTTTGGTGGGGAGCTAGGTCCCACTTCCTCTTTGTTTTCTGAGCCAATCACAACCCTCTCACTCCACGCTCCACATGAACTGGACAGTAATTGCTATTATTGTTATTAATATTATATTAATTATTGTTGTTTAGCTCCAGGTGCCCCCCCCCCTACCCCCCCCCCCACCCGCCATATTTCCTGCAGTTTCTTTTATTTATTACGACTGCTGTCCCAATGAAACTTGAGTGATTCGAGCCTGTTTTCTGGTGCGTTTGTGTTTGTTTTTGTGGTGTTTTTCTGGGCTCAGACCCCTAAATGCTTTTCTGGACGTGCCCTTTTTATTCTGAAGGCTTCTTTTAGCTGGTAAAAGGCCCAATCTGTGGTGGGTTTACACTTTAATTAGCTTCCACACTCGCATTCATTCAGTGTACTTTTGTTTTTTATTGGAAACCGAACCAAAACCAAACCGTCTGCCCGCTAAAAACGGTTAGCCGGAAGATGCTAACGTTCGCTAAAGAAAGAAAACCGACAGGAAATCGTAAAAGTTCGGCTTCAGTTTTGAAGCTCAGACGAAATTAATTCAAAAGTAAATGAATAAAACCGAAATTTACCATTTAACTCACCATTTAAGTTAGAAAAGAAGCTCAAATGTGATAAAGAGGAACAAAGTTGAGGCCCCTCCCCCTCCCTCTCTGCTGGGCTTCAGCTCTGCCCAATAGGCCCCTCCCGTTGGCCAGGCGTGTAACCATGGCAACCCTTAAAGGGGCAGTGACCGACTCTGCTAGTTGTGTCACTTTTTCAAGCTTTTTACGCCTTTTTTTAAGGAGATATCTTAATTCTGTCTGCAGACTTAGAGGTTCTGGATCTGAGTCCGACTCCAGAAAAGTCTGGACGGCTTTATAAGTCATCAACAGAGGAACGCCACCTAAACGCACCTGAAACCGACACAAACCACGTCTGGCCCCGCCCCCTTTTTACTGCCCAGAACTCCTTATTTCATCTCGTTAAATCTCTGGTGCTTCTTAAACTCCTGCTCATCATCAGAGGCTAAATTCGGGCTTCTTTTTTAATCAGATGACCGTGATTGAGGCCAGTTAGGACCTTTTTCTTTTGCCGGCGTTGTCACAGATTGGGCCTTTTAGCTAGCTGCTCCATCGTTCTTTTATTTAAGGGTCTTCGGGCCCTTTTGGTCTTGGTCCTGTTTCATCAGAGGCTTCCTGTTTTGTTTCTGATTAAACGGCCTTCCTCTGAACCCCAGAACCGCCTGCAGAACTAGCCTGCAGCTAGCTGTTAGCTGTTAGGAGACAGACGACAGTGGCCGTTAGCTGTTAGCCTGCAGCTAGCTGTTAGCTGTTAGGAGGCAGACGACAGCAGCTGTTAGCCTGCCACTAGCTATTAGCCTGCTGGTAGCTGTTAAGAGGTGGACGACAGCGGCCGTTAGCTGTTAGCCTGCTGTAAGCCTGCCGCTAGCTGTTAGCCTGCCGCTAGCTGTTAGTAGGCAGACGACAGCGGCCACTAGCTATTAGCCTGCCGCTAGCTGTTAGCCTGCTGCTAGTTGTTAGCTGTTTGGAGGCAGACGACAGCGGCCGCTAGCTGTTAGCCTGCTGCTAGTTGTTAGCTGTTTGGAGGTAGACAACAGCAGCTGCTAGCTGTTAGCTTTTAGGAGGCAGATGACAGTGGCCGCTAGCTGTTAGCCTGCCGCTAGCTTTTAAGAGGCAGATAGCGGCCGCTAGCTTTTAGCCTGCCGCTAGCTGTTAGGAGGCAGACGACAGCGGCTGCTAGCTGTTAGCCTCCTGTTAGCTGTTAGGAGGCAGACGAGAGTGGCCGCTAGCTTTTAGCCTGCTGCTAGCTGTTAGCTGTTAGGAGGCAGACGACAGCGGCTGCTAGCTGTTAGCCTGCTGCTGGCTGTTAGCCTTCCGCTAACTGTTAGCTGTTAGGAGGCAGACGACAGCGGCTGCTAGCTGTTAGCCTGCCGCTAGCTGTTAGCTGAGCGGGGGGGGTGAGTCGGAGGGTTTGTGAGGACGCGGAGGGGCTCATCAGTCCGTCTCTCTGCTCCAACGGTGGAAAATATAAAAAAACTCTCGTTATATTCCGTGATGAAATTAGCCGGATTGGAGTCACGGGTTCTCGTCTGTACACAATTAACCATTTCACTAATTTAGCAAATGTGACCAAAGAGAGGCCGGCCGGGACCCTTTGATCCATCCTCACGTCTCCTACAGCAGAGAGTTTTTTTTTTTTAGGTGTCTCAAGTGCCTGACGATTAATTTCTGTGGTTGTACAGTTAGAAATTAAACACTTTTGGGAGTGTGGGGGGGGGGAGCTTAAACACTGTTTGGACGCTCTGACACTGCATGTCGCTGTGATGTTTTGCACTGTGTCACAATATAAATGTGTCACTGTTTGGAAAAGGCTGCCCGGGGAAATGCCTGGGGGTCCTCGCAGGGTCCCGAGTGGGAAGGACTTTTCTTTCCCTTTTTGTTTTAGATCCCGATACTAAAAAATCCTCTCCTGTTTAATTGATTTTTTTCCTTACTTTTGACAGTTTTCCTCACAATTTAAGGTGTTTAAACGCAAACCTCTGGGCTCAGCAGCGCCCCCCGGTGGTCGGAGGCCGGCTCCGCGTTGAAAACTCAACTCAAATGACTGGAGAAAGCGTCCACGTTTTCAGCCAATAGGAAGTCGGGCTTGCTTTTCCTGTTACTGTTGGAGTATTTTTTTTAAAAAGCTGCCTGTCTTCACTCTTTTGTGACGGATCATGTTGTCGGTTTTTGTTTTTATGTCAACACGTTTTGTAAATGTTAGTCTGTTGGAGTCGCTAAGTTGAGTCAATAATTCTTTATTTGGAGAGCAGATCTTTTGTTGCAAATAAATTTTTACTCAAACTTTTGGTTTCGAATGTCCGGTGTGTTGGATGGGGGGGACACCTAGAGGCCAGAACTGGGAACTGCAGCCAAATGAATCCATTCAAAAGAGCATCTGGTTACATTTTGTGTTTAAAAGGTTTATCTGAAGGATGTGGAAAGCCATTATCTGTATTTTTACACTAAAGAAAACTAATATATCGACATTTCTGCAATTAGAAAACTCCAAATCTTTATTTGAACTCGGAAATCCCTTTTTATCATATAAAATGGAAAACTAAATTTATCTGAAGGTTGTGAGGAACCATCATCTGTATTTTCATACTTAAAAAAATTATATATCCACATTTCTGCTATTAGAAAAATCCAAATCTTTCATATTTGAACTTGGAAATCCCTTTTTATCATCAGATAAAATGGAAAAGCTACAAGAAAGGGAAGAAGTTGTCAAATTTAGTTTTCTTTTAGTTCTTTTGAAATTAAGTTTGATGAACTAATTTAATTTATTTGACAAAAGCAAAGCAGAAAAATCCAGTGACCTGAATGAAAAGTCAAAACGAGGCTGAAATACTAAAAACAAAGGAAAAAAACATTTTTCTGCCTGAATGACTCTGAGTTTCTAATTTATTTTTTAAAGTGGACTGAAAATAAGACAAAAAACATCAGGGAAAATGCAGAACTGCTGCTCTGGCGCACTTCAAAAATAACTTACGGGAAACTTTAGAGGGAAATGATAAAGACAGAGGCTTTAAACAGCCCTGAAAGAGGAAAACCCAGCAGACTGAACCCTCTTTAACTGTTAGACACTGGCTCAGCCCTTGAGTTAGGGGCCTGTTTTGACTCATAGCTCAGATTTTGGTGGCTGAACAAAGACAAACTGGACAGAAATTGTCAGAAAGTCTTTCTGTTGGACTTTGTTTTCTGTCCTAAAGCTTTAAACAAGCTTTTCTAAACGCCTATTTGAACGATCAGAGCTCAGATTTTACTGTAAAAAAACACAAAAAATGAACTGAAAATGAGAGAAAAAAGCAGGAAAACTCTTAAAGACAGCAAAACAGCTGCCTTGGCACACTTTAAAATTACTTACGGGAAACTTTAGAGGGAAATGATTAAAAAAAGAGCTCTGCCTGGAACCAGAGGCCCCGGGTTATTTTTAGGCTGAAGCCCGGAGAATCGGAGGAAATTCGGCTCACCTTCCTCATCCTTTATGTCCCAAAACCTCTTAAAATCTGTAAAAATGTTTGTGATCATTTGAGTTCAGTGCGAATCGAAAAATTCACTAAAAGATCCATAAAAAAGCATTTTTTATTTTATGAGGATGATAAAGGCGATGCAGGGAACCAAAACACAGCTAATAAGAAAAATGACAGGAAAATCCTTCGTTTGGGCTTTTTTCTGCATGTTTGAACCGTTTTTATTCCATAAAAATGTATTTTTTAAATAATAATAATAATATAGGCAAAGCAGGGAACCAACCAAAACACAGCAAATAAGCTGTAAAAACCCGAAAATGGTTTTAAAAAGTACCGAGATAATTTTGCTTTAACATTGAATATGGAACAAGCAACTCCTATTACATGGAGACATGTAAATTCAAATAAAAAAAACACATCAATGGCATTTATTTATGAAATAAGATCTTAAAACATTTTTCTATTGGCAGCCTTTTGAATTAAATATCTAAATCAAATGTTCCTGTCCAGAAAGCTCCTGTTTCCTGTTTCTTTCTTTGGGTCATTATTGGGAAGTTTAGCTGTAGTGTGTAGCTACTGTCACAGAGGAGTTTCTGGGTCCTGTCCTGGACAGCAGCAGGGCATTATGGGAGTTGTAGTATGAGCCGTTAATGTACATTGTAATAGCGGGGGCAGCTCTCGGAGTCATCAGGTATTGTCTCGCGGGCCAAATATAGTCCAATCCACTTCACTTTATTTCTATAGCACGATTTCAACAAACACAAGGTTTCCAAAGTGCTTCACAAAAAGAAATACAGAATAAATAGATAACACAATAGAAGTTCAGCAAGAAAAGATGAGGTACACAGTACAAAATAAAAGCAATGAAATAAATAGAAATAAATAAAAGCAATAAAATAAATAAAAGCATAAAATAAATAAAAGCAATTAAATAAATAAAAGCAATTAAATAAATAAAAGCAATTAAATAAATAGAATCAATCAAATTAAAATTAAAATTAAATGAATAGAATAAATCAAATGAATAAATAGAATAAATAAAAGCACTGCCCGCACATAAAAATGAATGTATATCCATAAACATGGTGTCAAAAGCCAAAGAAAAGAGGTGGGTCTTAAGAAGAGTTTTAAAATGAGACGGAGAGGTGGCCTGTCTAATGTGCAGTGTAATCCATTTATAATAAATATAATCATAATTACAAACCAGGATTCGATCAATCGGCTCTGAATTGTTTAGTTTTTATTTTATTTAAATCTGGGGTTTCCGGGTCTTTTCTGAATCCTCCCGGCTTGATCTGGGAACTGGACCCGCTGACCTTCCTCTGGAGGATATTACGTCTGAGAAAAACCACAAAAAAATAAAGAAAAATAAAAGAGGAGATAACAACAAAAACAACCCGGGGGGGCGGAACAAAGCCGGAGCTACCTGTTTCCAGGCCACCTGTTCTGGGCCTGACGCACATCCCAAACCCCCCCCCCCCCCCCCCACCCCCCCACCCACCCACCCCCACACACACACACACACACACACACACACACACACACACACACACACCCAGACCTAAGGCCTGGACTTTAAAGGGAACTTCTGGCCCCTAACAACATCTTCCTTCCTCCTCTCAGACAGAAGTCCTTCCTGGTTTCCTGGAAAACAAAAACAAAGTGGGATTCCAGTGTGATAACCCGATTCTTTAGCTGGAAACCTGGGAATAAACCAGAGTGGATCAAAAGTATAAAAAATGACATTTATTGGACACAGTTAACTCATTGACTGGCAGCCATTTTCAGAACAGAGTCCCATACTGCCAGAGTTTTTTTGGAGCATTTTGACTGATTTTTCAAGAGCCACAGAATAGTTTGTGCTATGACTATGTAAACACCGAACACACCAAAAGAAAGAGTAGACTCTCTTCTTTCATCAGGAAAAAAAATGTGTTTCTACCTTATTCCGTTCTTCCTGGACTTGCGTCTCACCGGCGACATGTTCTCTCATAGAACCGTTCCCTTTTTCTTATTTGCCTACAGTCTATGCTCATCTCCCATCAAAAGTGGCACTGCCCCCTAGAGGGTCAATTTGTTACTACATACTCTGTCTAGAAGCCTGATATTTACGGACAAGCTTTAGCAGATCGTCCCCAGCCACTCTCGTTGAAAAACATAAAAGACCTCTATAGACGTCTTTGGCAGCCAATGAGTTAAGTGTATCAGCTGGGCTCTAACAGACTAAAACCAATACATTTCCTATTTGTACTTTTGATCTACTCTGGTTTATTCTCAGGTTTCCAACTAAAGAATCGGGCCACCAAAATAAACCAGAGTGGATCAAGATAAATTTACATTTATTTGGTCACAGTTAACTCTGTAATGCCAAATGTATCATATTTGATTTATACGGTTTCTGAAATGTTTTGCGTCCGTATCCTTTTGCATAATTTAATGGTAAAAATCCTATCGTACACAATCAGATACACCTGATAACAGGGGGCAGAAGACTACACAAAAAATAATCTTGACTTATCGCATAGTAATAAATTATTAATATCAAAAATGTATTTCTGTTTTTTCTTTTTACATATTCTGTTCAAAGGCCAAATAAGGAATTCAAACCAAAAAAAAGTAATTTTCTGTTTTGTTTTATTCTTGGATCAGGCTTTAAAGGGTTAAGTCTATCAGCTGGGCTCCAACAGACAAAAAACAATACATTTCATATTTGTACTCTTGATCTACTCTGGTTTATTCTCAGGTTTACAACTAATATCGAATCGGGCTAACAGAATAAACCAGAGTAGATCAAAAGTATAAAAAATGGACATTTATTGGGTCACAGTTAACCACAAACTCTGGGCTCCTTAAGTCCTGCAGGGGGCTCTTCCTTATTGTCAGAATCCGTTTATCACTGTGGGAACTTGGGAGCTGTAGTTTCTGTTTCTGTTTATGCATTTTTTATGCATTTTTATCCAAAGCGAAATCTTGTTTTTATTCTTAGTAAAGTGACAAAAATGTACTCCGTAAACTCACTTTAAAGGCATTTTTGGCCAGTTCAGACAAGCAGAACAACACAAACGCACATGTTTTGTTTAATTCTTAATAAATGGAATAAAATGCATTCAAAAATCGATGTTTGAACAGACAAAAATAGTTTTGAATTAAAATATGTGCAAAAAATGACAGAAATAGTCCATCAAACGGAAGGTTTTTAATTCGGTTTAATTCACACAGAATATTTAATGTCTTCTCATTCATCTCTGCCACAAACTGCTAAAACATTATAGATTTAAAGCAAATAAAAGAAAAGAAAAATATCACATAAAAAGTAGTTTTTTATGTTTGCAATCAAATAAAAAAAAAAAAAACGTTATTGTCTTTATGGAGAATTTCCAACATTACATCTTTAATACAGATAACCTTACACCCCAAATTTCATCAAATTAAATCTACATCACTCGTTTGAAATTAATCTGATTAATAATGTGTGTTTGAATAAGCAATAATGTGTGTTTAAATAAGCAATAATGTGTGTTTAAATAAGAACCAACATGGAAAATCTGAAGTATTTCCCTGCAGGATTCCAGAGCTTCAGATTGTCTAAATGTTTCTGTAAGAGTCTTATAAAGTGCTGATTTATCCAGAAATATTCCTCAGATAAAGCAGAGTGTGAGCTGTGATCTAATTCTTTTGTCCACGGGGACTTTTCAATAAAAAAAAACAAAGCAGGATTTGTTGTGGCGCTTCTGTAAAATTGGAGAAATTAACTTCACACTCAAACTTGTGATGTTTATTTTCCTGATTCTGTCGTTTCGTGAGCAGAAACAGAGTTTATTTTAATGCCTTTTTCAGGCAAAAAGCTTTTCAGGTAGCTTAACATTTCAACAATTCAAGGAAAAATAAGGAAAACTAAAAGAAAATATAAGCTAAAATGATGTATTATTTAAATTACACCCTGTATATATCAAAGTTGTGTTTGACCTTCCAAAAAAGGTAAAGCAAATTATAACTTTATTATGTAATAAACTATTAAATAAGAATAAAAAATGGATGATCATTATTACTAGTTTTTCTTATTAATCATCATGTTTGAAATCAATTATATATATTTTTTTACTAATAACATTATCTTTAAAAAGTGTATTTTCCTCTATGGAAATTATTTAAATTCAAGTCTGACTGCAGCAAATTGAACTGAACATTGTTGATAATTAAATAATTAAACAATTAAATCACACAGAAGGGGAATCAGGCTGTGATGCTCCATGAACAATATTAGATGGACCTTCTCTCAGTACTTTTTAGAGACATTTTCGGGTTTTTTACAGCTTATTTTGCCGTGTTTTGGTTCCCTGCATCCCCTTTATTATCCTCAGAAAATAGAATAATGGAAATTATAAATAAATTATTATAATATGATAATATTAATATAATATAATAATATTAATAAATATAATACAGTACATATAATATAAATAATATAAATAAATATAATATATATAATATAAATAAAATATATATAGTATAAATATAATAATAATATAAATAAAATAATACAAATAAATAAATACATTTAAAAAAAGGCTTTTTTATGGAATATAAACGGTTCAAACATGCAGAAAAAAGCCCAAACGAAGGCTTTTCCTGTCCTTTTTTTTGCCAAGTGAGTTAAATAACTCGGCCTTGGTGTCTGAATTGAGGCCTTTTCTTAAAACGACTCTGACGGGATGTGGAGGGAGCAGAAAAAGCATTTCTTCCCATCCTGACACTGATGATGTCATGGAAACTCCACTTAAAAACCGGGGGATGATTTATAATGAGAGCCCCCCCCCCCCC
>CAJRST010039999.1:519936-530038 GCA_907169785.1 Menidia menidia
TGTTTGATCCGTGATATTTCACCGGCCGAAAGAGGAACGGCCGCCTGTAAATCAGAGGAAAAAAAACTCAGATCACAGGTCAACAGCTCTGGGTGCATCTCTCCTCCGAAAGGTGGAGCTTATTGATTTCCGAGAGAATGAAATAAATCCAATTAGGTTTCCAACACGAGATCGGGACCCAGCTGTAAACGCCGGGCGGCCATTTTGGAAAACAGGTTTCCTCCACAAACCCGTCGCTTTTTTTAATAGTGTTTGTCACTATATGTATTCTAAAATGTGGGCAGGTTTGAAATAAACTTTTGAAATTAAAATTGAATTGTTGAGGATAAAGTTTTTTTTTTTCTCTTTGTGAAGTTAACAAAATATGTGGGCTGTAATTGTAATGTAAATAGTACTTGGGATGGGTTAATCGCTTATTGTTTCCGATGGGACCATAATTGGTGGTGCACACCGGAACTCTTCCTAACTCTTTGGAATTGTTTTGTTAACCCGATTCTTTAGTTGGAAACCTGAGAATAAACCAGAGTAGATCAAGAGTAAAATATTGACTGGGTCTCAGTGGTTAAAGAGCCCTGAGATCTGGGTCTTTGTCTCCTAAGCTGGGCACACCCCTCAAAAGGAGGACTGGACACAACCAAGTCCTATTGGCCAGTTACCTCTGGGCATGAACAGGCCAGGTCCTAATTCATGCAGATGACAGGAATGTGTGTCGTTACAGAAGGAAATAAACACCACTTGGATTGAGACCCCTCTTCTCTCCCCTCTCATACTTCCACCACTCAAAGACCTTTTAGCTATTCTAATGTAACTGACGGTTCAGCTGTAGTTTCTCCACATATTTCTACGGGTTTCAGACATCTTTAGCATTTATCTGACAAACGGCTCTCCTCCAGCTCACGGTCGCAGTGGCCGAGCCCCTTAATATTCCTTTCTTATTAATGATGGCATGTTGTCTTCCATTAGGGCAAAAGAACATTAAGCCGTTTGAGAAATCGAAGCCATCGATCCCACTGATCCTTGCTGGGTTTGTTAATGATCTCACCTGTTGGCTGTTCCTCAGTTTTGAACTCTAATTCCAGAGAAATGAGACGTCCACTGTGCTGCCAGTGTCTAATGTCTAATGTCTCCAAAAGCAAAGCAAAGACGAGTTAGAATCTGGTTAAAATGACTCATTTTAGCATAGCATGCTATCACATGATCTATGTAGATTACTGATTGTTTTATTTCATTATAGAACTATATTTTGTGTTGAAGTCTCTGGCTTCTCTCCTCTCTCTTTTCCTTTCTCTTTTTCTGTTTAATTCGTTAGCACCTTTTAACCTCATAGCCGTCACGCTAATTTGCATATTTTTAGCGAAAATTACGACGAACATAACAACACAAACGTAACAGAATATCTACCCATGAGAAACCAGTAAAATAACAGAGAAAATATAGCACATAAACAACATTAAACTGTTAGGATTTGGCTATAAATATTTACTTTAGCATTGTTTGCTATCACATGATCTATGTAAATTACTGATTGTTTTATTTTCTTTTATAACTATATTTTGTGTTAAAGTCTCTGGTTGTGTCCACAGACTCTCTTTTCTCTCTTTTTCTCTCTCTGTTGCATTAGTTCCACCTTTAGGTCAACACACACACACACACACCATTTGTTAGCACATTCCTGTCATCTGCATGAATTAGGACCTGGCCTGTTCCTGCCCAGAGGTAACTGGCCAATACACAAAGAAAATTAAGTTGTCTGCTTAATTGAGCTTGTAAAGGACAAAGAAAATCATGTAAATTAGTTTTTTCTAACCAGATAAACCTTGTGGCACTGACTCAATTATGGCTAAGTTGAAATAACTTTAAAAAATCTATGCAAATTGTTACATCAATTTTTTAAGTTGAGCCAACACGTTCCTTTTTAAACCTGTGACCCAATAAATGTCAACTTTTTACTCTCGGTCTACTCGGTTTATTTTCAGGTTTCCAACTAAAGAATGGGGTTAACCGTCAAAAGGGCGGATCTTGAGGGAGGACTCAGTCGCGGAGATGAAAAAAAAGGGTTTTATTTTCAACAAAAATACACTCACAAAGAGTGTGGATGTCCAGACAAAGTTCAAAACAAGGCTGTGAAAACTATGAGCAAAGTAACAAAGCAAGGTTAACCGGACTATGAATACAAAGTATCAAATAAAGTAAACAAGGCTATGGCAAAGTATCAAATCAAGATTAACAAAACTGTGACAAAACATGGCTATGACAAAAACATGGCTGTGGCAAAAACGTGGCTATGGCAATAAGGAAAACAAGGCTATGGCATGGCTGAGACAAAATCAAACCTGACGTGGCGACGGGTGACGAGAACAGAAAGATGAAAGACAAAAAGACGAAAACGCACTGGCACAGGACATGGGAAACGAGGACTATTTAAACACATGAGGGAGGGGAACCCCAGGTGTACACAATATGTAATCAAGACATGATGACACACCAGACATTCCCCTAGAAATGACATTGACAGACAGATGCAGAGGTAAAATCTCGAGGTACAGACACAGATTCAGATCAGAGCTCGGATAATTGAACAAAGAACACGAGACGGTAGCTTTTGGTAAACTGGAGAAAAGGCATTCGGCCAAAAGCTCCAGCATCTCTCATTTTATTCTCCAAACCACGTTTTAATTTCACTTCTCTCACTGTCAGGTCTGGGGGAATGTCTGGTGTGTGGTCATGTCTTGATTACCTATTGTGTTCACCTGGGGTTCCCCTCCCTCATGTGGTTAAATAGTCCTCGTTTCCCATGTCCTGTGCTTCGTCTTTCGTCTCTCGTCTCCCACGTCATGTAAGGTTTTGCTTTTTTCACCATGCCATAGTCTTGTTTTTGTCCTTAGTCATGTTTGTTCACAGCCATGCCACAGCCTTGTTAACTTTATTGCTTTGATACTTTGTTCATAGTTTTTTCACAGCCTTGTTTACTGTTTTTGTTCCATAGCCACGTTTTTGTCAAAGCCTTACTTTGACCACAGTCTTGTTAACTTTATTGTTTTGCTACTTTGCCAATAGTTTTCTCACAGCCTTGTTTTGTCCCATGCCTGTCATCCACTCCTTTGAGTGCGTTTTTGTTAAAATAAACCTTTTTCACGAATCTCCGCGACTGAGTCCTCCCTCCAAGATCCCACCCCTTCATGACACTCACGCTTCTTTTTAAAGTGTCTTCTTCATTCCCTTCCTCCTCATTCCTCTCTTTTATCTTCCCCTTCTGTTCCCTTTTACGTTCTATCTCCAGCTCCCGTCTCCCCCCCCCCCCCCACGTCTTTATCAGCCCCACTCATGCCTCCTTGTTCTCGTTCTTGTCTATCTCTCAGATCCAAAGTGGCGATGAAGCCGTCTGCCCCCGGGAGCAGACAGGAGGAGGGATATTTATCTCTGATTATATCTCCTGTTTATGACCATCCCCGCTCAGGTTATTCCCGGAGAGCTCCCGGGAACACGTTTCAATCACGGAAAACTCCAGTTCCGGGAGCGGATCTACAGGACTGTCTCAGAAAATTTGAATATGGTGATAAAGTTCTTTATTTTCTGTAATGCAATTACAAATCATGAAATGTCATACATTCTGGATTCATTACAAATCAACTGAAATATCACAATCCTTTTATTGTTTTAATATGGCGTACAGCTGAAGAAAACTCAAAAATCCGATATTCTAATATTTTGAGATAGGATATTTGGGTTTTTTTAAGCTGTAAGCCATAATCAGCGATATTAAAACAATAAAAGGCTTGCGATATTTCAGTTGATTTGTAATGAATCCAGAATGTATGACATTTCACGTTTTTTAATTGCATTACAGAAAATAAAGAACTTCATCACAATATTCTAATTTTCTGAGACAGTCCTGTATATTTATTCATGAGGGATTTTGCTGCTTTTTCTGTATAAAATGCCAATAAATCATATTTTTCAAAAAATATTTACATTATGATAATAAAATAAATAAAACACAATAGTCAGTATTCTCAGGAGCGGATGTCCAGGGGCTACAACCCAGATTCCACAGGCCTCAGTTAGCAGGTTAAAGGTCAAAGGTCATGATAGCACAGTTAGAAAAAGAATAAACCGGTGGGTTTTCTTTTTACTTGGGCTGCAGGAGGAAATATTAACCAAATATCAACTTTTAACTTTGTTAAAATATTAACAAAGAACAGATGTTTGCTCAGAAACCAAACAGCTGTGGGTACGGAGGCGGAGGGATGGTGGTCAGGGCTGCTCCTGCCTCATCAGGACATTAACCCTGTAATGCCAAATGTATCATATTTGGAAAGTACAGTTGTTTTGCGTCTGACACCTTTTGCATATTTTAACTCATTGACTGGCAGCCATTTTCAGAACAGAGAGTCCCATACTGCCAGAGTTTTTTGAGCATTTTGACTGATTTTTCTAGAGCCACAGAATAGTTTGTGCTATGACTATGTAAACACCGAACACACCAAAAGAAAGAGTAGACTCTCTTCTTTCATCAGGAAAAAAAATGTGTTTCTACCTTATTCCGTTCTTCCTGGACTTGCGTCTCACCGGCGACATGTTCTCTCATAGAACCGTTAGCTTTTTCTTATTTGCCTACAGTCTATGCTCATCTCCCATCAAAAGTGGCACTGCCCCCTAGAGGGTCAATTTGTTACTACATACTCTGTCTAGAAGCCGATATTTACGGAAAAACTTTCGCCGATCGTCCCCCAAGCCACTCGCATTGAAAAACATAAAAGACGTCTATAGACGTCTTTGGCAGCCAATGAGTTAATGGTAAAAACTTTGCTCAAAATCCTATTGTACACAATCACATACACCTGATAACAGGGGGCAGAAGACTACACAAAAAATAATCTTGACCTATCGCATAGTAATAAATTATTTATATCAAAAATGTATTTCTGTTTTTTCTTTTTACATATTTTGTTAAAAGGCCTAATAAAGACTTCAAACTAAGAAAAAAGTCATTTTCTGTTTTGTTTTATTGTTGGATCAGAGGCTTTAAAGAGTTAAAGAGTCGAGAGAGTTAACTCGACCCCCCTCTCTCTCTTCCGCTTATTCATTCTGGGTGAGACTGAACAAACAAAATCTGAACTTCCCTTTCATTCCTTTGTGGTGGATTTCTGACAGATTAATTAACGGATTATTCCAGAATGAGGCTCACAGAGCTAATTTAATTCACAGCCCCCCAAATAACTATGGATGACGGCTGCCATGACCTTTTGAGGCGAGTTCCTCTGCTGTGGTTCGGTTGAAGAATTAACTGTGTTAGCCCGATTCTTTAGTTGGAGACCTGAGAATAAACCAGAGTGGATCAAAAGTATAAAAAATTACATTTATTGGGTAACAGTTAAATATATCAGCTGGGCTCTGACAGACAAAAACCTCTCTCTGGGTCTCAAAGAACCCCGAACTCTGTGTTTCATGGGTATTTGTGTCTGGACACTGCCTTTTGGCCAGTTACTTACTACCCCTATAACCCTGACATGAACAGGCCAGGTCCTAATTAATGCAGATAACGTTTAAATGTGGTAACAAATGGAGTGGATCTAATGCAATCAGAGAAAGAAAACAGAGTCTTGGGTTCTTCTGGGCTCGATCCGCCTCCTCAAAGGAGGACTGGACACAACCAAGTCCTATTGGCCAGTTACCTCTGGGCACGAACAGGCCAGGTCCTAATTCATGAAGATGACTTAGCAATAATTGAGTCAGTGCCACAAGGTTTATCTGGTTAGAAAAAACTCATTTACTTTAGCACAGGCAACATGATTTTCTTTGTCCTTTACAAGCTTAATTAAGTAGAACCAACTTAATTTTCTTTGTGTATTGGCTTGTTACCTCTGAGTATAGACAGGCCAGGTCCTAATTCATGCAGATGACAGGAATGTGGTAACAAATGGTGTGTGTGTGTGTGTGTTGACCTAAAGGTGGATCTAATGCAACAGAGAGGGAAAAAGAGAGAAAAGAGAGTCTGTGGACACAGACAGAGACTTTAACACAAAATATAGTTATAAAAGAAAATAAAACAATCAGTAATTTACATCTATCATGTGATAGCATGCTATGCTAAAGTGAGTAATTATAGCCAAATTCTAACACTCTTTTTTTGTCAGGGTGTAAAAGGGAGTCTGTCTGGGGCCGATTTACTGTCAGATATCGATCGGGATGCCGAGTCAGATGCTTTTGGCTAAAAAAAGAAAAGAAATAAGTCATTTACATAGATCATGCTATAGCATGCTAAGCTAAAGTGCGTAATTATAGCCAAATTCTAACACTCCTTTTTTCTCAGGGCTCAGATATCGATCGGGATGCCGAGTCAGATGCTTCTGACTAAAAAAAGAAAAGAAATAAGTAATTTACATCGATCATGTTATAGCATGCTAAGCTAAAGTGAGTAATTATAGCCAAAAACAGCCTGGTGGAAAGCCCTGGTCTGTATGTTGGTGAAACACTGGTATTGGACCGGATTTCCCTCTTTGGGAAGTGAAACGAAAATCCATCCATCCCAGGTGGGCCGTTTTTGCGTTTTAACACTTGTTGAAATTAGCGACGTGATCGTTTCCCATCAAACACGAAATTCAGGGAAATCAGTATTCAGGGACAACAAACACGCCGTTTTTCTGAAGTCGTAAATATCTGGCTGTGTCTCTGAGTATCTCCTTCCTGCAGGTTTTTGCTCTTGTTAATAATCCTGCCGGGGACTCGGTGTGCTTATTATCGCTCCACTTGTGTGCTCTCTGTTTACCCCTTTGTTTTGTCAGAAACAGAAAGAGGGATCCCTTATTCCCTCTTCATGCATGAAAGGGGGCTCTTAAAGAGCCACCTCTGCGGGGACAAGGGAGGAGGAGGAAGTTTCACAACTCGGCGATTGGAGAGAGAACAAACGAGAGCCTCTGCGAGAAAAACAAAAAAAAGGTTGAAACTCTTTCCGAGATACTTAAACGCAACATGAGGGAAAAAGATAAAGAGATACGTGACGACTGGTGTTGGGGGTAAATGCGCTGGGGTCTGTTTACAGTAAAACTACAAAAGTCTTTGTTGTTTAAATCCCCAGGTGATACTCCTCCTCTGGGATTGAGGCTTTGGAGGATTCATTAGACGAATAAAAGTCAAACTCCATACAAGAGAAGCATCAACAAGCAGCTAAATTCTTATTCTTGAGTTTTCCTGCTTTGGCTCGTTAGAAAAGGGTGGAAAAGATACCTGTGGAGACCTTATCCCACCAGGCCACCATTCAGTTAGTTCCTCTTCCTCTCAATGACTTTGTTGGCTTTAAATGAGAGAACCAATACATTAAAATGGGAATTGTTCCCATTTTGGATTCCGAACTCTTTTTAAACTTAATTATTGACATTATCACAACCACTTATTTAGACCTATTTATACAGTGGGGGAAATAAGTATTTGACCCCATGCTGATTTTGCAGGTTTGCCCACTTACAAAGAATGCAACGATCTATAACTTTAATCAAATGTACATTCTAACAGTGAAAGACAGAATCCCAAAGAAAATTCCAGAAAATCACATCATATGAATTTATAAAAATTGATAACCATCTGATGAGGAAAAATAAGCATTCTTTGTAAGTGGGCAAACCTGCAAAATCAGCAAGGGGTCAAATACTTATTTCCCCCACTGTATACATATAGTTATTTATGTCTATATTTATCTATATTCTATGTGGAATGTTGTATATATATGTGTATACTGTATGTATAGACATGTATATATGTATATGCTGTTGTTTTATTTATGGAGCTAGTAACAAAAATAATTTCCCTCTGGGATCAGTACAGTACTTTTTATTCTAATTCTGATTCAAATAAACCTTTGGCTTATTTCGTGGCAGAAAACGGATCAGACCCAGAATGTCGCAGTGATGTTACAGTATTTTTCTGGGTTTTTTTGTCCTGTCTCCATGTGGTCTCCTCACTTCCTGTTTTATTTTGTTAAGTAACTCTCCTCCCGTTTCAGGTCACTTTTACTTCCCTGTGTGTCGTGTTAACCCGATTCTTTAGTTGGAAACCTGAGAATATACCAGAGAAAACCAAAAAGTACAAAAATAACATTTATTGGACACAGTTAAGTTTATCATCTGGGCTCAAAATCAGAAACTCAATTCTCAAATCTGAGCCTCAAACTCAGAAAACAAAGCTCTCTTCGTTACATCCAACATATGGAAGAAACAGAAAAAAAAATGGATGGATCTGCTTTTACCCCTGGTCTTCCATTTTTTTCAATGAGGTACAATCAATATTGAGAGAAAACCATGTAGAATTCCACTTAGATTGGTTGTTTTTTTCAAGTAACTCCACTGAAGCTCCCTGCCTTCCAAATCTATTTGATTCTCAAGTGTTATGATTAGTTGAAATTGATTATAACTACTGTAGTTGTATTTTATTTTATATGGATATATATCCTCCTGAGACCCGGCCCATTCATTTCTGTCCATTATAGTGGACATTTTGTCCACCTGTACCCCCCCTAAGTATCTGGAGTTACCCTATAGAGCCCTATAGTGTTCTGTAGAGGACATCCTGGGCTTTCCAGTGATGTGCCATGTGATAGGTTTGCATGCTGGGAACTTTACTTTTTTCCTAAGAGTTCTTAGCTAAATATCCCTTTCAAGACATCTTCTTGTTTATTATTTAATTATCTAAAGCCTGTTCTATTTTCCCATGCAAATCGTCCTGTTGTCCTCCACAGTGGACATGCTATGAAATTAAAATTAAAAATATTTTTAAAAAAATTGAAATTGTCATGTTCTTTTTTTAGGTCCAAATACATGGAAAATCACAACAAAAAAGAAATTTGAAGACACTTTTTTTCTTTGGGTCTCAGGATATATGCGGGTATTTTTCAATACGAGCGTATGACGGATGGACGAGCATGTGGGCATCAGCTCCTGTTCTTGGAAGAGGAATTATTAAATAAAATAGCTCTAAAGAGGCGGGTGGATTCCATAATATCATGTTTATGCATAATAATAATGATAGAGAAGGAGATATGGCCGGAGATGTGCTGGTTTTCTGGTTTTTCTGGTCCTGTGGTGAATTTTCTGCCTTTTTCTGGCTCCGGGTGCTTTGACTGAGTTTGTGAACAGTGGTGAGGAACAAAGAAGGAAAAAGGAGGTAGATTTAGGGAAAAGGAACAGAAAGGCCGGCTGGCATTTGGTTGAGTCTTGTGTGTTTTATTCTCCATCTTTGGAACAGGAAACAAAGGTGTGAGGGAAGAGGACATTATCTGTAATAAAAAAGAGAGAATTACAAAATAAATAACTAGCAATTTGACTAACAAACTCATTTTTTGTAGTTTTTCCTTTAAAGGAGACATATTATACCCTATTTCAACAAGTTAAACTAGTTCCCTGGTGTCCTAATGTAATGTCTGTGATAAGCTACCATGCTAACGCTACCATGCTAACGCTCACGCTAACACGACATGACTGAGTCATTTTCTTTCAGATTTTGCCTGCTGATAGGCCCTCCACAGTCCCAAATGTACATAATCACATGATTAAAAACTTGGTTTTGCATAATATGTCCCCTTTAAAAAATTGGTGCCTTTGAATCTTTTCTTTTTTAAAGTAAAAAAGAATCAGTCAGTGCTACATTTGCTAGCTTCAATCAAACAGTTTGAGAGTATCCAGTAGCTACTTTTTCTTTTGCTTTTGCTTCATTAAACGTGTCCTTGTAAACACTGTCAGTTGTTCTTCTCCCAGAGGACGAGCAGCCGGTTCTCCTGTTCACAGTTTACTGACTTTTAAAAGTAGATTAATCCTCCCGGTTTTGTCTATCTTTCACACAGAGTTGCAGCTTTTTTAGAATTTGGATTTAAAAAAATTTAATAAAAAAATAAATAAAAAAAATAATAAAAATAAAATAAATAAATAAATAAACATACAAACAAACAAACAAATAATAAATAAATGAATAAATAAATAAATAAATAAATAAACAAACAAATAAATAAATAGGATTTGACTGAGGAGATGTTGAGGAAGAAATTATCTGGCACATGTGTTTTTTTTAATATATATATATTAATTAAAGAAAAAAAAAAAAAAAAAATATATAT
>CAJRST010039999.1:535921-550056 GCA_907169785.1 Menidia menidia
GTGGAGTTCTTCTATAGTTTGTTTGCCTACACTCACCAGTAGCGTTTTCTGCTCGCGTTGGGTTCTTCTACAGCTTGTTTATCTGCACTCACCAGTGGCGTTTTCTGCTCGTACTGAGTCCGTTTTACTTTGCTGTTGTTTATCTGACTCACCAGTGGCGTCTCCGCTCGGGCTGAGTCCATTTTTACCTTGCCGTTGTTTATCTGACTCACCAGTGGCGTCTCTGCTCGGGTTGAGTTCATCTTTGGTTGATTATCGATTTGCTAGTGGCGTTCTGCTCATGCTGAGTTGGGAACCTCCTACGGGGGTTTTTCTACAACGGAGTCGCCGGTAGCGTTTTCTGCTCGTGTTGACTTCTTGTTGGTGGCGGGCTACTCACGCCTTTCA
The DNA here is from genome assembly GCA_907169785.1 of Menidia menidia. Lineage (NCBI taxonomy): Eukaryota > Metazoa > Chordata > Actinopteri > Atheriniformes > Atherinopsidae > Menidia > Menidia menidia. Next base: position 536,309 of record CAJRST010039999.1, read on the forward strand.
GCAGTATGATGCTGGATAATTTATGCTGCTCGACCTGTCTGGCTCCACTTCAGCCCGACGACGGGCATGACTTGTGTCCCTCCTGCCTCGGTGTGGAACATCTCCGGGAGGCGCTGTCAGATAACGCTTGCCCCAACTGTTGCGTCATGCCCCGGTCAGTCAGACTGGATCGTTTGGCTGCGCTGGAGCAGCCTACCGACTGGGCGGGCGCTGCGCCGCGGACTCATTTGCCGATGGGAAAGGCGAGGTGCAAACGGTCTACTGTGGCTGCACGTTCGGTACCGCCGAAGCGGGCCGGACGGACCGATGCAGGGAGGTTGTCCACGAGAGTGGATCATCTCACTACTGAGCTGGCCCAAATGAAAGCCCTCCTCCAGTCCTTTCAGACTGCTGATGATCGCGGCGCGGCTCTCCCTCCCGAGCAAGACGTAATGTCAGTCAATGACGATGATGCTGTTTCTGTGGCGGCCTCTGGCACCCATTTCTGTGCGGACCTGCCGGAGCTGGGCTCCGGGGCCTCTGGGTCGGACTCCATTGCCTCCCAGGAGGATGCGGCTGAATCTGTGACATCCGCTATTCGAACGGCTCTTGCCCGTTTACGGATTGGTGTTCCTCAGGCCCAGCCTACGGCTTCCAGCGCCTTCTTTAAGCGCAGTAGGTCAGAGACTGCCTTTATGGTTCCTCCCTCGGCGGAGTATGTGCAGGAACTCCATGCTTGCTGGTCAGACACCAAGGCGCTTTCACGTCTGACGACGGATGGCAGGGTCCTGGCAGCTATGCAGGAGGCACCCAAGGTTGGCTTGGGGCAGATGCCAGCGGTGGAACCGGGCATTGCCTCTCTTATTATCCCACCCGATGAGGCTTTGCGGCCCAATGCCCGTTGTCCGCGTCCTCAGTGCCGTATTACTGATGACCTTCTCTGCAAGGCCTATGACTCTGGGGCCCGCATGGGCCGGATTGGGAACTCTCTATCCCATCTTATGCTGGCCCTGTCTTCCTCCTTGGAATCTGTTCCACTGGTTCATGCCACGCAAGGCCTGGTTGATGCATCTCTGCAGGCCTTTGCTCTTATGACGAGGGAACTTGGACGCACTCTGTCCACACTGGTTCACGCTCGCCGCCAGGTCTGGCTGGCGCAGTCACCGCTTACTGAGCCTTGTAGGAGGACCCTCCGGGCCCTGCCTGTGGTTCCGGGGGAACTTTTTGGTTCTGCGGCACTGGACGCCTTGGACCGTACAGCTCAGGCTTCTAGGACAAGGCGACAGCTGGCAGGGCTTCACAGACGTGATCGCCAGCCAGCCAGCACCTGGGCGGCTGCGGGTCCTTCACGGAGGTCCTCAGGGCCTTCTCCTTCTTCCACTGAGCCCCAGGGGCTGGTACCAGGTCAGAGATCGGTCCAGGGACCTGCTCCAGATCGGAGAAACAGAGCTCAAGACCAAGCTGGGACGAGGTCCTTTCATCCCTTTCGAGCCGCGCAGTCTGGCCGGCGTCCTCCCGGGCCTTCGAAGGGCCGGGGGGCCCGCAGGTGATGCCTTAGGGCCGGCGGTCGGTTATTTTTCCCCGGGACGGCTCAGCTTCTGGGCTGCCCACACCCCGGACTTGTGGGTGTTGTCCACCCTGTCCCGGGGGTACCGTCTCCAATTCCGCCGCCGGCCACCTATCCCTGGCCGGGTCAGGATGACTGTGATCCGCGACCCGGTGAAGGCACAGGCACTGAACCAAGAAATCTGCACCTTGCTGGCCAAGGGTGCTATAGTGCCTGTGGACCCCCTGCTGGATCCAGGGGGCTTTTATTCCATGTATTTTCTGGTTCCGAAGAAGACCGGGGGCCTGCGTCCAGTCTTGGACCTCAGGGGCCTGAATGTGTACTTGAAGGTCATGCCCTTTCATATGCTGACCACCAAGGAAGTGTTGCAGGCGATTTCCCCAGGCGATTGGTTCACTTCCATAGATCTCAGGGATGCTTATTTTCACGTCCCAATCGCTCCGCCCCATTGGCGGTTTCTTCGTTTTGCTTTTCAAGGGAGGCATTTCCAGTTCAGGGTCCTCCCGTTCGGACTTTCACTGTCTCCCAGGGTGTTCACCCGATGTGTTGCAGCGGCCCTCTCTCCTCTGCAGGCACAAGGATTAAGGATCCTCCCGTATCTGGACGACTGGCTCATTTGTGCCGCGACGCGGGACCAGGCGGTTCGGGATACTCAGTTAGTGCTCCATCATGTGGGATGCTTGGGCTTGCAGGTGAACATGGAGAAGAGCAGTCTGACCCCCTCACAGGAGACTGTCTTCCTGGGCATTGCCATGGATTCCATCTCGATGACTGCTTGCCCGTCACCCCAGCGGGTGGACAGTATATTGGGCATGCTCCCGGAATTCAGGCGTGGCATGGCACCGCCTCTTGTGCGGTACCTTCGACTTTTGGGCATGCTTACAGCGGCGTCTGCCGTAGTGCCCTTGGGGCTGCTGTCATTGCGGCCCCTCCAGATGTGGTTGAACAGCTTGAATCTGGATCCCGCACGGAACACTCATCGTCTCCGCAGACTTCGGGTGGGGCCTCAGTGTCTTCGGTCTCTGTCCCAATGGAGGGTGAGGTTGTTTATGACCACAGGGGTCCCGCTCGGTTCCCTCCCGTGTCGTCGGGAAGTTGTGTTTACGGATGCATCCTCCACGGGCTGGGGTGCGACCTGGCGGGGTCAAATGGCACAGGGGACATGGTCCCAGCGGCAGAGCAGGGAACACATCAATGTCCTGGAGTTACAGGCTGTATTTCTGGCTCTTCAGAGCTTTCTCCCAGGCTTGCAGGGGAAGCATGTGCTGGTGAGGTCAGACAACACCGCAGTGGTTTTTCACATCAACCACCAGGGGGGAACCAGGTCAAGGAAACTGTTGTGCTTGACTCAACGGCTTCTGACCTGGGCAGCTCCATGCATGGCCAGCCTCAGGGCAGCCTACATCCCAGGGCCGGAGAACGTGCCAGCAGATTTTCTATCCCGTCAGAAGCCGCTCCCAGGGGAGTGGAAGCTTCACCAGGAGGTAGTGGACCGCATCTGGAAGGTCTTTGGCAAGGCGGCCGTGGACCTCTTTGCCTCAAGGGACGCGTTTCACTGTCCCCTGTGGTTCTCATTGGACAACACCAGCCCTCTGGGCCGCGATGCCCTGGCACACGACTGGCCCCGGACCCTCCTTTATGCCTTTCCGCCATTCAGCCTCCTTTTTCAGACTCTCCTCAGGGTGCGTCAGGAGAGGCACAGGGTTCTGCTGGTGGCCCCCTACTGGCCAGCGAGGACTTGGTTTCCTCTACTGTGCGAGCTCAGCTCCGGCTCGCCAATGCGTCTCCCCTCCAGGAGAGATCTTCTTTCCCAGGTGGGGGGTCAGATTCTGCACCCCGAACCGGACCGGCTCCAGCTCTGGGTTTGGCCCCTGCAAGGCCGGGGTCCACCTTCTCAAGGTACTCTGGGTCCATAGGGCATACGATGGCTAATGCATGGGCCCCGTCCACGCGAGCTGTCTATGCTAACAAGTGGACGGTCTTCGCGACCTGGTGCCGTGATAGAGGGCAGGACCCGGTGCAGTGTTCAGTTTCTGACATACTGGCCTTCCTGCAGGCATTGCTGGATCAAGGACGGTCTCCATCTACCTTAAAGGTGTATGTGGCTGCCATTTCCTGTTGGCATGTTGGGCTGAATGGTTTTTCTGTGGGCCGAGACAAAGATGTTGTCCTGTTTTTAAGGGGTGCTCGGCGTTTGCACCCACCCAACCGCCCTGTGGCACCGGCATGGGACCTTTCTCTTGTGCTTGAGGCTCTTCGGTCCCTCCCATTTGAGCCCCTGGCATCGGCAGACCTCAAATGGCTCTCACTAAAGACGGCGTTCCTTTTAGCTATGGTTTCTGCGAAACGTGTGGGGGAATTGCAGGCTCTCTCGATAGCCGAGCCCTGCTGCCGGTGGAATCCTGATGGCTCGGGGGTTACACTGTGGTCTGGCGTAGCGTTTATTCCTAAGGTGTCACCGGCGGCTGGCAGTACCCAGCCGCTCCATCTTGCTCGGCTTGACACCGGAAGCCCCTCTGAACCACTGTGTCCTGTTCGTGCCCTTGAGACATATATCAATGCCACGGCATCCTTCCGAAAGACGAATAGTCTCTTTGTTTGCTACGCTGGCTCACGGAAAGGTCAGGCACTTTCCAAGCAGCGACTTGCACACTGGGTGGTGGATGTGATCTCCAAGGCTTATGCCTCGCAGGACCGGCCACTGCCGGCAGGAGTGAAGTGCCACTCTACAAGGGGCATGTCGACGTCGTTTGCTGCCATGACTGGGGTGCCATTGGAGGTTATATGCCGTGCTGCCTCCTGGAAATCACCTAGTACCTTTACTCGGTTCTACAGGGTGAATGTGGCTGCGCCCCATCCGCTTCAAGGAATTTTGGAGCAGCATGCCTCTACATCACATTAGGTGGGTGGTGTAGTCGCGGTTCCTTGTTGCTGATTCCTCGTGACCTTGTTGATATGAGTCATCCAGTGCTTGAAGCACCGCCTCTGGCGGTCAGTAGGGATGAAATAGAACGAGAGTTACTACCGTAACTACGGTTCTATGAATCCCGGATGACCGCCAGAGTGCTTGGTCCCTCGGAATCTCTGCTTTCGCGAGAAGTTTGAGGGATTGATTGCCGGGTGCCACGTGACTATATAGAGTCACGTGGGTCCCCGGCAGGTCACAGGTGTGACGTTGTTGTCATTAGTACTCGACCTGCGCATGCGCAAGAATGATCATTCAGTGCTTGAAGCACCGCCTCTGGCGGTCATCCGGGATTCATAGAACCGTAGTTACGGTAGTAACTCTCGTTTTGAACTCCAATTCCAGAGAAATGAGACGTCCACTGTGCTGCCAGTGTGGAGGACATGAGGCTAATGTCTCCAAAAGCAAAGCAAAGACGAGTTAGAATCTGGTTATAATTACTCATTTTAGCATAGCATGCTATCACATGATCTATTTAAATTGCTTTTAAATTTTATTTTCTTTTATAACTATATTTTGTGTTGAAGTATCTGGCTTCTCTCCTCTCTCTTTTCCTTTCTCTTTTTCTGTTTCATTCATTATCACCTTTTATCCTCATAGCCGTCACGCTAATTTGCATATTTTTAGCGAAAATTACGACGAAAATAACAACACAAACGTAACAGAATGTCTACCCATGAGAAACCAGTAAAATAACAGAGACAATATAGCACATAAACAACATTAAACTGTTAGGATTTGGCTATAAATACTTACTTTAGCATTGTATGCTATCACATGATCTATGTAGATTACTGATTGTTTTATTTTCTTTTATAACTATATTTTGTGTTAAATTCTCTGGCTGTGTCCACAGACTCTCTTTTCTCTCTTTTTCTCTCTCTGTTGCATTAGATCCACCTTTAGGTCAACACACACACACACACACACACACACACACACACACACACACACACACATCCACCATTTGTTAGCACATTCCTGTCATCTGCATGAATTAGGACCTGGCCTGTTTATGCCCAGAGGTAACTGGCCAATACACAAAGAAAATTAAGTTGGTTCTGCTTAATTGAGCTTGTAAAGGACAAAGAAAATCATGTAAATTAGTTTTTTCTAACCAGATAAACCTTGTGGCACTGACTCAATTATGGCTAAGTTGAAATAACTTTAAAAAATCTATGCAAATTGTTACATCAATTTTTTTAAGTTGAGCCAACACGATCCTTTTTAAACCTGTGACCCAATAACTTTTTACTCTTGATCTATTCTGGTTTATTCTCAGGTTTCCAACTAAAGAATCGGGTTAACTTAATCTGTATTTTTTGTATTTTTTATTTATTTATTTTGATTTTTTTGCTTAATTTAATTAAATTTAACTTAGTACTTTTTGCCCTTTAAGCTGCTGGTAACCTTAATTTCCTGACGGAGTCTTCTAGGGATGGGACGGTTTCTGAAAACCGTCTGAACCGTTGGGTTCTGTCTCGGTTGGGTTGGCGTGTGTTGCGTTCGGTTCCTGCTGCTCCTTTTTCTCAGAGGGAAGCGTTTACACTCCAGAGCAGAAGGGGGCGCTACTGCGCCCAAAGCCAACCACCAGTAGAAACAAGAAGAAGAAGAAGCAGCGTAGCCGATAAAAATCTGACGCGCCAATAGCAGTTTCTAGGTCTGCTGTATGGACTACTTTGCATTTAGAGGGAAGCACATGTTGGAATTAGCACTGTTTCCTCTCTGGCAATGCCAGAATTTCACCTACTTTTAACCTCAGACTGTCTCAATAATGTATCAAATGTCAGACTGCTTTTTTCTTTCAGTTTTAACCTGACTATACAAGACATAATAGATTTTCCTAACAATCAACACATACCGAACCGAACCGAAAACCGTGACCACGAAACCGTGAATCGAACCGAACCGTGGATTTTGTGAACCGTCCCACCCCTAGAGTCTTCCCAAGGGATCAATATGGTACTGTCTAAGTCTAAGTCTAAGTCCAACAGACAGAGAGAAGAGAGAGAGAGAGAGAGGTACAGACACAGATTCAGATCAGAGCTCGGATAATTGAACAGAGAACATGAAACAGTAGCTTTTTGGTAAACTGGAGAAAAGCCGTTCGGCCCAAAGCTCCGGCATCTCTCATTTTATTTTCCCAAACCACGTTTTAATTCCACTTCTCTCAGTGTCACGTCTGGGGGAATGTCTGGTGTGTGGTCATGTCTTGATTACCTATTGTGTTCACCTGGGGTTCCCCTCCCTCATGTGTTTAAATAGTCCTCGTTTCCCATGTCCTGTGCTTCGTCTTTCGTCTCTCGTCTCCCCACGTCATGTAAGGTTTTGCTTTTTGCTCCATGCCATAGTCTTGTTTTTGTTCCATAGCCATGTTTGTTCACAGCCATGCCACAGCCTTGTTAACTTTATTGCTTTGATACTTTGTTCATAGTTTTTTCACAGCCTTGTTTACTGTTTTTGTTCCATAGCCACGTTTTTGTCAAAGCCTTACTTTGACCACAGTCTTGTTAACTTTATTGTTTTGCTACTTTGCCAATAGTTTTGCCACAGCCTTGTTTTGTCCCATGCCTGTCATCCACTCCTTTGAGTGCGTTTTTGTTAAAATAAACCTTTTTCACTGAGTCCTCCCTCCAAGATCCCACCCCTCCATGACACTCACGCTTCTTTTTAAAGTGTCTTCTTCATTCCCTTTCTCCTCATTCCTCTCTTTTATCTTCCCCTTCTGTTCCCTTTTACGTTCTATCTCCAGCCCCCGTCTACCCCCCCCCCCCCACGTCTTTATCAGCCCCACTCATGCCTCCTTGTTCTCGTTCTTGTCTATCTCTCAGATCCAAAGTGGCAATGAAGCCGTCTGCCCCCGGGAGCAGACAGGAGGAGGGATATTTATCTCTGATTATATCTCCTGTTTATGACCATCCCCGCTCAGGTTATTCCCGGAGAGCTCCCGGGAACACGTTTCAATCACGGAAAACCCGAGTTCCGGGAGCAGATCTACAGGACCGTCTCAGAAAATTAGAATATGGTGATGAAGTTCTTTATTTTCTGTAATGCAATTACAAATCATGAAATGTCATACATTCTGGATTCATTACAAATCAACTGAAATATCGCAATCCTTTTATTGTTTTAATATCGCTGATTATGGCGTACAGCTGAAGAAAACTCAAAAATACGATATTCTAATATTTTGAGATAGAATATTTGGGTTTCTTAGACAGTCCTGTATATTTATTCATGAGGGATTTTGCTGCTTTTTCTGTATAAAATGCCAATAAATCATATTTTTAAAAAAATATTTACATTACGATAATAAAATAAATAAAACACAATAGTCAGTATTCTCAGGAGTGGATGTCCAGGGGCTATATTTTAAATTCCCCAGGCCTCAGTTAGAAGGTTAAAGGTCAAAGGTCATGATAGCACAGTCAGAAAAAGAATGAACCGGTGGGTTTTTTGTTTTTACTTGGGCTGCAGGAGGAAATATTAACCAAATATCAACTTTCAACTTTGTTAAAATATTAACAAAGCACAGATGTTTGCTCAGAAACCAAACAGCTATGGGCACGGAGGGGGAGGGATGATGGTCGGGGCTGGTTCTGCCTCATCAGGAACCTTAACCCTATAATGCCAAATGTATCATATACATTTACGTACGGTTTCTGAAATGTTTTGCGTCTGACACTTTTTGCATAATTTAATGGTAAAAACTTTGCTCAAAATCCTATTGTACACAATCAGATACACCTGATAACAGGGGGCAGAAGACTACACAAAAAATAATCTTGACTTATCACGTAGTAATAAATTATTAATATTAAAAATGTATTTCTGTTTTTTCTTTTTACATATTTTGTTAAAAGGCCTAATAAAGACTTCGAGAGTGTTAACTCGACCCCCCTCTCTCTCTTCCGCTTATTCATTCTGGGTGAGACTGAACAAACAAAATCTGAACTTCCCTTTCATTCCTTTGTGGTGGATTTCTGACAGATTAATTAACGGATTATTCCAGAATGAGGCTCACGGAGCTAATTTAATTCACAGACCCCCAAATAAGTATGGATGATGGCTGCCGTGACCTTTTGAGGCAAATTCCTCTGCTGTGGTTCGGTTGAAGACAGTGTTAGCCCGATTCTTTAGAATAAACCAGAGTGGATCAAAATTATAAAGATTACATTTATAGGACACAGTTAAGAGTGTCAGCTGGGCTCTAACAGACTAAAACCTCTCTCTGGGTCTCAGTGGGCAAAGAGCCCTGAGATCTGGGTGTGATGGGCATTTATCTGGGAACACCCCTGAAAAGGACTGGACACTGCTGAGTGCTTATTGGCCAGATACTTACTGACCCTAACCCTGACATGAACAGGCCAGGTCCTAATCAATGCAGGTAACATTGAAATGTGGTAAGAATGGTGAGTTTTTGTGTTGACCTGATGGAATGTTTTTTCTGACCTATTGATTTATTTATTTATTTCTTTAATCATGACAGTGCACATTAATGAACCATCTCATACAGATTGTAAATGAGCCAGATTCTAGCATAGTTGCTAATTCGCATCTGTCCTCCTGAGGCAGGAAGACCAAACAACACAAAATCACATAATACAAAATCAGTTAAAACAGAGAGACACACGATCAGACAATGACATTACAACAATAAAATTAGTGATTGCATGACTGGGGACTTTTGAGAAACAGTTTAAGGTGCTTTTTAAATGTGGTACAAAATGGAGTGGATCTAATGTAATCAGAGAAAGAAAACAGAGTCTTCGGACACAGCCAAAGACTTTAACACAAAGTTATGGTTCTATAAGGAATACAACAATCAGTCATTTACATCTATCATGTGATAGCATGCTATGCTAAAGTGAGTAATTATAACCAAATTCTAACACTTGTTTTTTCTCAGGGTGTAAAAGGGAGTCTGTCTGGGGCCGATTTACTGTTAGATATCGATCGGGATGCCGAGTCAGATGCTTCTGGCTAAAAAAAAGAAAATAAATAAGTCATTTACATAGATCATGTCATAGCATGCTAAGCTAAAGTGAGTAATTATAACCAAATTCTAGCAACAGCCTGGTGGAATGCCCTGGTCCGTGTGTTGGTGAAACACTGGTATTTGACCGGATTTCCCTCTTTGGGAAGTGAACTCACCACCGAAAATCCATCCATCCCAGGTGGGCCGTTTTTGCGTTTTAACACTTGTTGAAATTAGCGACGTGATCGTTTCCCATCAAACACGAAATTCAGGGAAATCAGTATTCAGGGACGACAAACACGCCGTTTTTCTGAAGTCGTAAATATCTGGCTGTGTCTCTGAGTATCTCCTTCCTGCAGGTTTTTGCTCTCGTTAATAATCCTGCCGGGGACTCGGTGTGCTTATTATCACTCCACTTGTGTGCTCTCTGTTTACCCCTTTGTTTTGTCAGAAACAGAAAGAGGGATCCCTTATTCCCTCTTCATGCATGAAAGGGGGCTCTTAAAGAGCCACCTCTGCAGGGACAAGGGAGGAGGAGGAAGTTTCACAACTCGGCGATTGGAGAGAGAACAAACGAGAGCCTCTGCGAGATAAAACAAAAAAAAGGTTGAAACCCTTTCAGAGATACTTAAACGCAACATGAGGGAAAAGATAAAGAGATACGTGACGACTGGTGTTGGGGTTTAATGCGCTGGGGTCTGTTTACAGTAAAACTACAAAAGTCTTTGTTGTTTAAATCTCCAGGTGATACTCCTCCTCTGGGATTAAGGCTTTGGAGGATTCATTAGACGAATAAAAGTCAAACTCCATACAAGAGAAGCATCAACAAGCAGCTAAATTCTTATTCTTGAGTTTTCCTGCTTTGGCTCGTTGGAAAAGGCTGAAAAAGACACCTGTGGAGACCTTATCCCACCTGGTCCTTTTCCTCCCAATGACTTTGTTGGCTTTAAATGAGAGAACCAATACATTAAAATGTGAATTGTTCCCATTTTGGCTTCCGAACTCTTTTTAAACCTAATTATTGACATTATCACCACCACTTATTTAGACCTATATATACAGTGAGGAAAATAAGTATTTGACCCCTTGCTGATTTGGCAGGTTTTCCCACTTACAAAGAATGCAACGATCTATAACTTTAATCATATGTACATTCTAACAGTGAAAGACAGAATCCCAAAGAAAATTCCAGAAAATCACATCATATGAATTTAGAAAAATCGATAACCATCTGATGAGGAAAAATAAGCATTCTTTGTAAGTGGGCAAACCTGCAAAATCAGCAAGGGCTCAAATACTTATTTCCCTTACTGTACATATAGTTATTTATGTATATATTTATCTATATTCTATGTGGAATGTTGTATATATATGTATATACTGTATGTATAGACATGTATATATGTATATGCCGTTGTTTTATTTATGGAACGAGTAACAAAATTAATTTCCCTCTGGGATTATTAAAGTATTTCTGATTGTAATTCTGATTCAAATAAACCTTTGGCTTATTTCATGGCAGAAAACGGATCAGACCCAGAATGTCACAGTGATGTTACAGTATTTTTATGTTTTGTTTTTTCCTGTCTCCATGTGGTCTCCTCACTTCCTGTTTTATTTTGATAGGTAACCCTCCTCCCGTTTCAGGTCACTTGCACTTCCCTGTGTGTCGTGTTAACCCGATTCTTTAGTCGGAAACCTGAGAATGTACCAGAGAAAACCAAAAGTACAAAAATAACATTTATTGGACACAGTTAAGTGTATCATCTGGGCTCAAAATTAGAAACTCAATTCTCAATTCTGAGCCTCAACACTCAGAAAACGAAGCGTTCTTCGTTACATCCAACATATGGAAGAAACAGAAAAAAAAAATGGATGGATGTGCTTTTACCCCTGGTTTTCCATTTTTTTCAATGAGGTACAATCAATATTGAGAGAAAACCATGTAGAATTCCACTTAGATTGGTTGTTTTTTTCAAGTAACTCCACTGAAGCTCCCTGCCTTCCAAATATATTTGATTCTCAAGTGTTATGATTAGTTGAATTTGATTATAACTACTTAAGTTGTATTTTATTTTATATGAATATATATCCTCCTGAGACCCGGCCCATTCATTTATGTCCATTATAGTGGACATTTTGTCCACCTGTACCCCCCCTAAGTATCTGGAGTTACCCTATCAAGCCCTATAGTGTTCTAGAGCACATCCTGGGCTTTCCAGTGATGTGCCATGTGATAGCTTTGCATGCTGGGAACTTGACTTTTTTCCTAAGAGTTCTTAGGTAAATATCCCTTTCAAGACATCTTCTTTTTTTATTATTGAATTATCTAAAGCCTGTTCTATTTTCCCATGCAAATCGTCCTGTTGTCCTCCACAGTGGACATGCTATGAAATTAAAATTAAAAATATTTTTTTTTTAATTGAAATTGTAATGTTCTTTTTTTAGGTCCAAATACATGGAAAATCACAACAAAAAAGAAATTTGAAGACACTTTTTTTCTTGTGGGCAGCAGCTCCTGTTCTTGGAAGAGGAATTATTAAATAAAATAGCTCTAAAGAGGCGGGTGGATTCCATAATATCATGTTTATGCATATTAATAATGATAGAGAGGGAGATATGGCCGGAGATGTGATGGTTTTCTGGTTTTTCTGGTCCTGTGGTGAATTTTCTGCCTTTTTTCTGGCTCCGGGGGCTTTGACTGAGCTGGTGAACAGTGGAGGAAAACACAGTTCTGGCTTTGGGAACACTTAACTCGTTGGCTGCCAAAGACATCTATAGACGTCTTTTATGTTTTTCAATGCGAGAGTGTCTGGGGGACGATCTGCTAAAGCTTGTCCGTAAATATCGGCTTCTAGACAGAGTATGTAGTAACAAATTGACCCTCTAGGGGGCAGTGCCACTTTTGATGGGAGATGAGCATAGACTGTAGGCAAATAAGAAAAAGCTAACGGTTCGCTATGAGAGAACATGTCGCCGGTGAGACGCAAGTCCAGGAAGAACGGAATAAGGTAGAGACAAGTTTTTTTTTCCTGATGAAAGAAGAGAGTCTACTCTTTCTTTTGGTGTGTTCGGTGTTTACATAGTCGTAGCACAAACTATTCTGTGGCTCTAGAAAAATCAGTCAAAATGCTCAAAAAACTCTGGCAGTATGGGACTCTGTTCTGAAAATGGCTGCCAGTCAATGAGTTAAGAGACAGAGTAAGGAAGGAAAAAGGAGGTGGATTGAGGGAAAAGGACCAGAAAGGCTGGCTGGCATTTGGTTGAGTCTTGTGTGTTTCATTCTCCATCTGTGGAGGCCGGCTCTTTTTTATGGACAGGAAACAAAGGTGAGAGGGAAGAGGACATTATCTGTAATAAAAACAGAGAATTACAAAATAAATAACTAAAAAACAAATTTTTTGTAGTTTTTCCTTTAAAGGAGACATATTATACCCTATTTCAACAAGTTAAACTAGTTCCCTGGTGTCCTAATGTAATGTCTGTGATAAGCTACCATGCTAACGCTACCATGCTAACGCTACCATGCTAACGCTCACGCTACCACGACATGACTGAGTCATTTTTTTTCACACTTTGCCTGCTGATAGGCCCTCCATAGTCCCAAATGTACATAATCACATGATTAAAAACTTGGTTTTGCATAATTTGTCCCCTTTAAAAAAATTGGTGCCTTTGATATTTTCGAAGGAATCTTTTCTTTTTTAGAGTAAAAAAGAATCAGTCAGTGCTACATTTGCTAGCTTCAATCAAACAGTTTGAGAGTATCCAGTAGCTACTTTTTCTTTTTCTTTTGCTTCATTAACTGTGTCCTTGTAAACACTGTCAGTTGTTCCTCTCCCAGAGGACAAGCAGCCGGTTCTCCTGTTCACAGTTTACTGACTTTTAAAAGTAGATTAATCCTCCCGGTTTTGTCTATCTTTTACTGAGTGTTGCAGCTTTTTTAGAATTTGGATTTTAAAAAATTGAATAAATAAATAAATAAATAAATAAACAAATAAATAAATAGATTAATAAATAAAAAATAAAATAATAAATAAATAAATAAATAAATAAATAAATACATTTAAAAAAAGGATTTGACTGAGGAGACGTTGAGGAAGAATTTATCTGGCACGTATGTTTTTTTTTTTAACGTATATATTTTTTAATATGATGCGTAAAAGCGTGAATTGAACGTAATTCCTTGTGTGGGTGTGTCCCTGTCACGCTGCTGGCTGCAGGATCCAAAGAATAAACAGCAGAAAACAGGTACTGAA
>CAJRST010039999.1:595086-609860 GCA_907169785.1 Menidia menidia
TATAGTATAGTATAGTATAGTATAGTATAGTATAGTATAGTATAGTAACATAATCAAAGTAATTGTTTTCTGCATAATATAAGGGTTAAGTCGGATCCATAGCAAACCCTATAATGCCAAACGCATCACATCTGGTACACGGGTCCTGAAAGCTTTTACATCTGAGACCTTTTGCATCATTTAAAAGTAAAAACTGCTCAAAACAGTCAGATTTACACAGTCAGATTTACCCGAAACCCAGTACTTAACCCCTTAATACCATCTGTATCATATCTGATTCACACAATTTCTGAAATGTGCTACATCTGAGACTGTTTGCATCATTTAATGAAAAAACTTTGCTCCAGACCCTGTTGCAGTATACTACACCAAAGCTAACGATGAATTTAAAACAAAATATTGCTGTTTTTTCATATTTTCTTGAAGGACAAAATAAAGAATGACTTGCCCTGAATTGGAATGAGTTGCATTAGTCATGGTTATCTGATGTCTGTAAGTTTTGGGCTTTATTTGTGTGTCCCAGCTACTTGGAACTGTTTTCAATTAAATTGCATTATTTTAATTAGCGATGAGTGTTTCATGGAATTTGCACGTTTCCATTCGCAGTGGTTATTTTTACCCACATCTCTCACTCTCTCGCCTCTTTGTCTGAATGACAAATTCGGGCGGTAAGCCGCTTTTCTCTGTCACCTCCGCTTTCCCACGCTATCAGAACCGTTTCATCCTCACCTCCAGACTTCTCACAGGCGCCACGTTGTGAAGTGCCAACTGAGTCCGTCTCAAACTAAAAAAGTCCCCCACAGCTGCAAATCGCCATTTTTTTCTCACCCAGCAGCAAATGTTGAGCTTCGTGAATTCTTCTTTCTTTATCAGTCATTAACTAGGACCACATCAAGAGGAGTTTTTAGGATTATTTTTTACAGTGGGGGAAATAAGTATTTGAGCCCTTGCTGATTTTGCAGGTTTGCCCACTTACAAAGAATGCTTATTTTTCCTCATCAGACGGTTATGAATTTTTATAAATTCATATGATGTGATTTTCTGGAATTTTCTTTGGGATTCTGTCTTTCACTGTTAGAATGTACATATGATTAAAGTTATAGATCGTTGCATTCTTTGTAAGTGGGCGAACTGGCAAAATCAGCAAGGGCTCAAATACTTATTTCCCCCACTGTAAATGTGACTGTGGGTTCTTGCTGTTCTTATTGGAGCTTTAGCTTGACGCTCGTCAGACTCCCTTGTATCCAAACACTCCGAAAAATAAATCCACTTCTTGTTTTTAACTAAAAAACTTAATGCAACATTACAAAAAACATAAAATATATTAACAAAATGGAAGTTTTTCCTTGCCTGTGTCGCCTAGTGCTTGCTCTTGGTGGGAATCGTTGGGTGTCTGTAATTAACTTCAGAGTAGGGTCTGACCTGCTCTGTTTTGTGATGTGGCGCTATATAAATAAAACTGAATTGAATTTAATTGAAAATTAAATCTTCTAAATTCCAACGGAGCCTAGGAAGGGAGAGGTAAAAAAACTATTGCGCTCCAATCTCCGATTCCAACTGACCACGCCCCCCTAGCATGAAGGTAAATC
Organism: Menidia menidia; assembly: GCA_907169785.1. Lineage (NCBI taxonomy): Eukaryota > Metazoa > Chordata > Actinopteri > Atheriniformes > Atherinopsidae > Menidia > Menidia menidia. The sequence continues at coordinate 596,676 of CAJRST010039999.1, forward strand.
ACCTGCTGGAAGGTTTTTAAACTTCACAATAAAAGTCTTATTCACACAATATCATTGAACTGTAAATATCAATTTTCAATCCTTTTTAATCCCTTTGAATCATTCAATTACAAAAAATAGGTATCTTACTCGTGAATTAGCATATTTGAAAAAAAATATTCCAACTAAAATATAGTTATAAAAGGAATGAAAAATATCAGTAATTTACATAGATCATGTGATAGCATACAATGCTAAAGTGAGTAATTATAGTCAAGTTCTAACACACTCTTAAAGATTTGACTCGTTTTCAACTCATCTTCAGACTCGTTGCTGTTTGTCTCTCTAGTAAATCCTCACCACTTCCTGGTCTGTTCTCACACCTGATTGGTTTTCTGTATCAGTCGGTGAGCTCAGTTATCAGTTTATTGTGAGCCCAAAAACAAACTGCAAAAAATCTGTTACTCAAAAAACAAATCATTCCATGTCTGTTTTTTTTAATTCATTCATTATTTTTGATGAAAGGAGAACGCTGCCTGGCTTGCCGTGCATTATTTTCTGGTGTTTCCTCCTTTCTCTGGCAGCGAATAACATTTTCTGCACCCTTTACAGTTCTCTGATACATTCTTGGACAAAATCAATACATTGCATTTAGCCTAAGGGAGCTAAATCCAGTGTATTGATTTTGGTCAGAGAGACTGAAAACTTGTAAGTGCAAATCACCTGAATTCAAAACACCACCCGAAGCAACAATCATGAACCAAATCAACGGCCTACAACTTTGTCATTTTCTCGCTTTTTGTCAGAGATGTATAACGTACTGGAGTAGAAGTACTGTATAAAAAAAATGACTTGAGTAAAACTTGAAGTGTTCTTTCAACTCCATACTTAAGTGGAAGTACAGAAGTACTCCATTTTTTGTACTTAAGCATTGCAAGTAGAAGTATTTCAAAAATGACTACTCAAGTATAAGTAAAAGTACAAGTACTGTGTTTATTAACAAAAAGCAGTCAAAAGTTTGATAGATATTGTTTATATTATTTCACGTGTGAAAGGCCATACAGGTGTTTACAAAAAACAGAAAACTACATCTGCATTAGCAATAAACAGCACTTCATCTACTATTATTTATTATTCCAGAGTCAGAATCCTGAGCTGAGCCTTTACGCTAGCATGTAGCATACAGCTAGCCAGCTAGGTTAGCTTTAGCTAACGTTATCATACAGCTAGCCAGCTAGGTTAGCTTTAGCTAACGTTAGCTGCTACGTCCTGAGTGAACAGGGAAAACTGAACTAGCGCTAATTTACTAGCTTATATGTCATTGTATTTTTTAATTTAGCTTGATATGCTTCATTAGATTAGATGGGGAATTTTTGAAGACCATGAGTTCCTAATCTTTTAGGAGGCTTTTATTTTAAATAGGCTATCACCCAATGAGGAGCCAGCTTCCCAAACCCTGACATAGCTATCTATCATTACGTTTACATATCAGTAACAAGTAACGATTCAGAACTTGAAAGTAAAAGTAAAAGTATTGAATTAATCAAAAATATGTAGTGGAGTCAAAGTAAACGAAGGGAAAAATATATACTCCTACAAAGTACAGATACTGCATTTTGGTACTTAAGTACAGTACTTAACTCATTGGCTGCCAAAGACGTCTATAGAGGTCTTTTATGTTTTTCAACGAGAGTGGCTGGGGGACGATCTGCTAAAGCTTGTCCGTAAATATCGGTTTCTAGACAGAGTATGTAGTAACAAATTGACCCTCTAGGGGGCAGTGCCACTTTTGAAGGGAGATGAGCATAGACTGTAGGCAAATAAGAAAAAGCTAACGGTTCTATGAGAGAACATGTCGCCGGTGAGACGCAAGTCCAGGAAGAACGGAATAAGGTAGAAACAAGTTTTTTTTCCTGATGAAAGAAGAGAGTCTACTCTTTCTTTTGGTGTGTTCGGTGTTTACATAGTCATAGCACAAACTATTCTGCGGCTCTTGAAAAATCAGTCAAAATGCTCAAAAAACTCTGGCAGTATGGGACTCTCTGTTCTGAAAATGGCTGGCAGTCAATGAGTTAAGTAGTTCTACTTCGTTACTGAACATCTCTGCTTTTTGTCTGGTCTTGGTGGTCTGGTTAGAGGACAGAAGTTTCCTGTTTCTCCCCGTTTCACCAGAGATGTCAGAGCGGGCGTCGTCCATCACTCCACCGCGTCGACACTTTAAACGCTTTACGTCAAATTAGCCTGATGTATCACGGCTCCACGCCGGGGCTCCAAATTGGTTTTGTGGCCCGTTATGAGCAACCGGCGGGCATTCATCAAGAGGGGCTTTTTACTGTACATGTCCCCAGACAGGAGTGTGTTACCCCCCCCCCCCACCCCCCGACTTTACAACAGACTAGGGTTGTCAAAATTATCGATACTCGAAAAAGTATCGATACTAAAATGTTGTATCCGGATACGATACTCATTTTCAAAAGTATCGATACCACTGCCCCCCCTTCTCTCTGATTTATTTATGTATTTATTTACGTTGTTTATGATCATTAACAAGACGTTAGCCTTGCTAGCTGCGGCTAATGGCTAGTGAAAGTAATCTAGCAAACACTGAATTAAACTCTATCCATAATATTATGTTAAAATAGTGGATGTTAAATAGGTTTGTACAATAAGTCCAAACAAGTTTAACCAAAAGATATTTATTTCTCACTATTATGAAGGCTGGAGGGTTAGGGTCAGGGTCAGGGTTAGGGTCAGGGTTAGGGTTAGGGTTAGGGTTAGGGTCAGGGTTAGGGTCAGGGTTAGGGTCATTAATGTGGGCCACCAGTCACGATAACATCAGTAACAGGTCAGTTTGAAATGAAAGACACAATTCAGTTAAATTTTAGGGTCTTTGTTTTATCGAAAATGGTATCAAGTATTTTCCTGAGTATCGCATCGAGTTGAAAATTTTAGTATCGTGACAACCCTACAACAGACATCCCAATTCATGTTCACTGGAGGATGCGTGTTTACCTCGGCCAAATAATCTCCAAACACATTAAAGTCTGTACAATAGCGCGGAAACCCTGTCGGGTGTGTAGCGGCTAAAATCCTGTATTTTAGGCTACTGGTTGTTGACTGTAAAAGGCGTTGGTCTTACGTGTGCTCTATTACGAATTCCGGATGCCAGTCTTCGTTTTGATTTATAATAAAGTCGTTTATTGTTTTGTCGTGGATATTCTCTCAACGACGTGTCGAATTATTCTAAGTCTTGCAAAAATACTAAGTTCTTGAAGGAGCAGTTGAAGAATTATTCTAAGTCCTGAAGGAGAAGCTGAAGAATTATTCTAAGTCCAAGGAGAAGAAGCAGAGGAATTATCCTAAGTCCAAAGTTGAAGAATTATCCTAAGTCCAAAGTTGAAGAATTATCCTAAGTCCAGAAGAAAAAGCAGAGGCAGCTGGGTCCCGGTCCAAAGTGGTTTATTGCAGCAAATACAAATCCAACCACATGAGCTGTTAGCCAGGCTAACAACTAACTTTTTTGGGACGAACGTCTGCTTATATACCTTTCGATTCTTGGGGCTCCACCCTGAGCCCCTCCTTTATCGGGACTCCACCTCTATTATGTTTTAGCCTTTGAACCATGGTTTTCTTCCTTTTATATACAGTGATCCCTCGCCACTTCGCGGTTCACTTATCGCGGATTCGCTATTTCGCGGATTTTCATAATGCTTTTTTTTTTTTTTTGGGTGCATTGTGCTCTGCATTCTGATTCGCTACAAACTCACTCCCGCTTCTTGTATCAAAACATAGGACTAACGCTTAGTCGCTTAGCAACCATGGTGCGAATGGCCACTGAACTTAAGCGAGTAGCTGAGGAATGGGACCCTTTGATGAGCCGTTCATTACAGTTCTCCAACGTAATCGATGGTGGCATGTCGGTGTACAAGGATCTTTTTGCAAAGAAGAAAAAAGAGCGACACTGTATTTGTATACATGCAATAGTTGCTAATTGTAAAAAAAAAAAAAAAGTTTTCTATTTCGCGGATTTCACTTATCGCGGGTCATTTTCGGAACGTAACCCCCGCGATAAACGAGGGATTACTGTATTTATATATATATATATATATATATATATATATATATATATATATATATCTCATAGATATATTTTATTTCTTTTTTTTTTATATATATATATATATTAATGCACTTACTACTAATCTTTTGTGATAATATATTCACTGTAGAATATTAATCCACTACAGTTTGCATAATGTCCATCGTTGCTATATTTCCATTGTAATTCACCTACATTCTGCCATCGAAAATAAACCAGAAACACAGTAGAAAACTGTTGCCCCTTTGTATCAACAACACCTGAACACAATCAAGGTAGACCTTAAATAACCCATCCCCCATTAGACACGCAGAACTCAAAATGAAATACGCCCCCTGGTGGCGATAAACAGAAAAGGATAAATGGCTTCTAGAGGGTGTGAAACCGGGGGTGTAGTTTCTTAGTCCTGCTTTATGGAGCTCGGTAAACACATCGGGAGTACTTTATATAGATTGCCTGCCTCTCCCTTAAAGCTGACAACTCATTTGCTGTCAGCATCTTTGATTCTGGCCTCCCTTCACACGGAGATTTATCCATCTGAGATTTATCCGTTCGTCAGGTTGTGCCACAAACAGCACACAGCCCCGCGGTGGAGTATAAATCTGGGCCTCTTTCTTCATGTAAATACAGTAGAGGGGGTGAAAAAGAGCAGGAATAAAACATGAAAATCAACGTCAGGAGTGGGTTTGGTTCTGGGGAGCCGGCTGTCACTTCTACACATCCCAAAAGTCGAAAAAAAAGAAAAGAAAATCAGATTTATTCATTTTATATTTTTATATTTATATTTATTTAATATTTATTTTTTAATTGTGTTTATTTGATATATTTTATATAATTTATATATATTATATATTATTTATTTATATTTATTTCATATTTATTTATATAACTTTTTTGAGCAATAAAACAAGTGTGCTCGATTGGTTCCAAACTAGACGCACAAAAATATCAAAAACTTCAATCTGAATTAATATCCTGAATCCTGAGCTGGATTTATTTTTGAGTGTCCTGCTCAGCTCTGAAATATGAATGTGTTTACGGCCTTTTTTTGCCTTTTTTTATTTGCCTTTATCATCAAATCTTATCAAGTCGAGTAGATTTTGAAAATTCCTGATTCAGAATTTTTCAATTTGAAGAGACTTAAAGTCCTCGGATAGGTTTAGAAATGATGAGCAATGGAGCTACTATGCTTTCTGTTTAACAACTAGCTATAAATATTCCATTTTCTGGAGAGCCTGCACAACTCAGACCCAGAACTCATTGACCTATTGCGGGGGGGGGGGCATAAAGAGGCTGACTTTGAATTCATGGAAGCCATTTTGTCCAATGACTTTGATTCTTTCACAGAAACCTAAAGAAAAAAAAAGAGCCCTGAGATCTGGGTGTGATGGGTATTATCTCCAGATCCTATTTGATGCAGATAACGTTTAAATGTGGTAACAGAGAGACAAAAAGAGAAAAGGGGAGAATCTGTGGACACAGCCAGAGACTTTAACACAAAAGTACAGTTTGAATAGGAATAAGATAATCCGTGATTTACATAGATTATGTAGCATACAATGCTAAAGTGAGTAATTATTATTATATTTGTACTGCAGATGTGATCTGCTCTGGTTTATTCTCAGGCTTCCAACTAAAGAACCGAACTAACAACGAGTGGAGGACTCCAGTATTCATCCAGTCCCCCACTTCTGCCTTTTAGTCGCTTTAAGACGATGACAAGACAAATAAATGAGTGGAAATTAAAGCCGGCAATTACAGTATTTCCTCAGCATAGAATCTGGAGCCATTACCTTCCTCAGATTTTCTTGGATCTGATTGTTTTCTCCAGGGGCGGACTATCTGAAGACCCTTCACTTTCAGTTACTTTAAGGACTTTATCAGCCACCTCGTGCTGTAAAAACCAGTGACTTAGGACTCTATCTGCAGAATGAAGAGCACTCATGGTAAATTTAGCTGATTGCCTCAAATAAGGAAGGAGGTTTTCGCCTCTTGTTTAATTTCTTCTTTTTTTTTTGAAGGCTGTAGCTAGCAGGGTTGGTTTGTAGAAATAATTAGCTGTCTTCTCTTATTCTACTCAACTCTTAGTCAGTCACGCTGGAAAACAAAGAAAACAAGAGGCACTCCTCAATCGTTTGAGTGGCAGCTGTCACGATATCGGAGCCTAATTACCCAGCTGTCTCCTACATGCTTTTTTTTTTTTTTATAGACAGGAAATTATGTAAAAAACAATGTGAACATCCTCTGTGAATTAGGCGACGTAACGGTTGCCGTTCGGCTAATTTGGGTCCCGTTGCGTGGCGGGTTTTTAAACTCTAATAAACCCTGACAGCTTTGTTTTGTATTTTGTGTTATTTTGTTTTTTTTCCCCTCAGCCCTGGGCCTGGTTGTAACAAGGACGTAGACATTTTGGACGTGCTCCAAGCATTAATAAACATGCAGTTATGGTGTTGGCTGAAATTATTGTGTCGTTATCGCACGGCCTGAACGGCTGGAGTCACCTTGCTCCCCACAAGTGCAAAAAAACAGGCCAGTTCATGATAACTTTAATTAGAGGAGGCTGCATCTAGTGGCAAGAAGGTTGTTCTGTTGGATTATTTGTGCTTACGGTCTTCCTCACAACCATTTTTATGCTTGTAGGACATTATTTGATATTATATTTAATGATATATACAAACTTGTCGCTGTGGTTTTACTTTATTTCTGTTTTTCAGATCTTTATGTGGACTTTTCTTATGCTTCATTCTTCTGTTTTTTTTCTTAGAAAAGAAACATTAGATTGAAGATTTCCTTGGGGAGATCATAGATTGGTAAAAATCCTGGAAAAAAAGCTGAAAAAAAAAAAGCTCGCCGCATAGGGGCGTGTAAAGAAAATGGAAATCAACCAGAGATTCATTCTGTCATTCTCTTTTACACCCATGGGATTGAAACCCTCTGGGATTATTAAAATATTTCTGATTCTGATTCTGATACAGGTTTTTTAGATTTACATTCATTCTAATGGCTTTATCCACCTTATCTGCATCCTTTCGCGGATGCTATGAACATCGAAGCTTTTGAAAATGACTTCAAAAACTAAATTAGAGCTTTGCAAAGAACATAAACTGATGCTGACAAGGTGTTGATAGGCCTGAATAAATGGAGCTGGGTTTAATCCGACCTGACACCTCTCTGCGGCTGAGCAGTCGTGTGCCGCTATTCCCGAGTTTTAGGTGATTGTCTGCAGAAGAACCGCCAGCCCCGGGGTGCCAGAGAGAGTTAGAACCTGCTTCATTTCTCATCTGCTAGCAAACAGACTGAAGACAGGTGTCGGCCCAAAAACATCCGCATGGACCCTGATTCAGGGCTAAATATGGGCCATAAATAAACAAGGATTCTGTCAGAATTTGGCTATAAATACTCACATTAGCATTGTATGCTATCACATGATCTATGTGAATGACTGATTGTCTTGTTCCTTTTAGAACTATATTTTTGTGTTAAATTCTCTGGCTGTAACCACAGATTCTCCCTTTTTTCTCTTTTTCTCTCTCTGTTGCTTTAGACACACACCATTTGTTACCACATTCCAATGTTATCTGCATTAATTAGGACCTGGCCTGTTCATGTCAGGGTTATGGGTGGTAAATAACTGGCCAATAAACACTCAGTAGTGTCCATTGCTATCACATGATCTATGTAAATTACTGATTGTTTTATTTTCTTTTATAACTATATTTTGTGTTAAAGTCTCTGGCTGTGTCCACAGACTCTCTTTTCTCTCTTTTTCTCTCTCTGTTGCATTAGATCCACCTTTAGGTCAACACACACACACACACACACACCATTTGTTAGCACATTCCTGTCATCTGCATGAATTAGGACCTGGCCTGTTCCTGCCCAGAGGTAACTGGCCAATAGGACTTGGTTGTGTCCAGTCCTCCTTTGAGGAGGCGGATGGAGCCCAGGAGATAATGCCCATCACCCAGATCTCAGGGCTCTTTGCCCACTGAGACCCAGAGAGAGGTTTTAGTCTGTCAGAGCCCAGCTGATACACTTAACTGTGTCCAATAAATATTATTTTTGTACTTTTGGTCTACTCTGGCTTTGTTTTCTTTAGGTTTCTGTGAAAGAATCAAACCCCGTAATAGGACAATGAGTTATGGGTCTGAGTTGTGCAGGCTCTCCAGAAAATTTAATATTTATGGATAGTTGTTAAACAGAAAGCATAGTAGCTCCATTGCTCATCATTTCCAAACCCGAGGACTTTAAGTCTCTGCAGAATGAAAAATTCGGAATCAGGAATTTTCTAAATCTACTCGACTTGATAAGATTTGATGATAAAGGCAAAAAGAAACCGTAAAACTGTAACCAATAAATGTAATTTTTTATATTCTTGATTTACTCTGGTTTGTTCTCAGGTTTCCAACTAAAGAATCGGGCTAACAAAGCCATAGGAGGAAAAATGCGAGTAACGGCCAACACATGCTCACATTTTAACCAAACTCAACTGACCTTTCTGCCTCTCTCCGGCTGACAAGAACCAGGAGAAGTCTGTCAGTAGAAAATCAGAGTAAATACCAACTCCTGAAGCCGTCACAGTGGGTGTCAACGGATTGTGAATTTGTGACTTTGGCACATTGATTTGGTGGGTTTGATGGATAAGTTCCTCCTGGAGCTCCACCAGGAGGGATGGCATCTGCATCCTTCACCCTAAAATGTCTTTAGAACTCTTTTATGCCAAGAGATGTTTGGCAAAAAGGTTTTAATGGAACCAAAAGCGCACTCGCAAGGAGTGGAGGACAAGGAAAAATACAAAAACGAGCCAGACAAATCTATGAACAAAGTATAAAATAATAATCTCTCAAAAGAGACAGAAGAAAACTGTGGAAAAAGCACAAAATAAACTCTCTCTAAACAGAGGATGGCAAAATATACAAAGTACAAAATCAAAATCACTCTTACGAGGCAGAAATGGGGTTCAAGGCGAAAGGCAAGGATTACTATGACTTGGTTTTAGCTCAGTATGACAAAGAACCAAAGACGAAGGACCAAAGACGAAACCCTCTGGACCCAGACAAGGAGAGACTCAGACTATTTAAACACAAGGGAAGGAAACCCCAGGGGAACCAATCAGAGATCAGGGAAGACAATCAGACATGTGACACACAAACGAGTGCAAAAGAACTGAAACAAGTCAAGTTAAGTCAAATTTTATTTATAGAGCACATTTAAAATAACCGAATTTGCTAAAGTGCTGTACAGGTAAAAGTAAACATAAAAAGTTAACATAATTTACATATAATATACAATACACATATGTAATTTTGATGAAAAATAAAGAGGTAGAAAGTTGCTCTACCTCAACCTAAGGTTAAAATGTTAAAAGCCATGTCAAATAAATTAGTTTTTAAAGAGGACTTAAATACCTCGCGGAGATTGGTGAAAAGGGTAAAAAGGGTTTTATTGCAACCAAAACACACTCAAATGGAGTGGATGCTGACAAAGTTCAAAACAAGGCTGTGAAAAAACTATGAACAAAGTATCAAAGCAATAAAGTTAACAAGACTGTGGCAAAAATAAGACTATGGCAAAGTGCAAATAAAGACAAACAAGACTGTGGCAAGGCTGTGACAAAAACATGGCTATGGCAATAAGGAAAACAAGACTATGGTAAAGTGCAAATAAAGATAAACAAAACTGTGGCAAGGCTATGACAAAAACATGGCTATGGCAATAAGGAAAACAAGACTATGGCATGGCTGTGACAAAACTCAAACCTGACGTGGCGAGGGGTGACAAAGTGACGAAGAACAAAAACGCACATGGGAAACGAGGACTATTTAAACACATGCGGGAGGGGAACCCCAGGTGTACACAATAGGTAATAGGTAATTACCTATTAATAGGTAATTAATAGGTAATCAACACAAGACATGACCACACACCAGACATGCAGATCTTTAATTAAGATCTTATATTAAAAGGCTATTCCAGAGCTAAAGGCTCGATCGTATTGTCCTCAGTCTGGATTGAGGGACCACCAGCAGCAGCTTTTCAAATGGACGTACCTTTCAAAATAAAACAGGAAATGACAAGACAACTGTTAGAATAATTGTACAAAAGTTATCATGCATTGTCTGATATATATGTTTGTGCGTATGTAAAGGTTTAACTGTGCTTGTGTGATAGCAAGAAATTACCATCATAAGTACAAGTTGGTTTGCAGATATGAAAACCTGACCCAGTAGTGACCTTTTGTGACCACGCACCTTTTTTGGCCGCGTGAAACAAAGAAACAACTGCACTTTGTTTTCCTGTCAAACCAGTTGCATCCTGTGATTAACTCATTGGCTGCCAAAGACGTCTATAGACGTCTTTTATGTTTTTCAATGGGAGTGGCTTGGGGAACGATCGGCACAAGTTTTTCCGTAAATATCAGGCTTCTAGACAGAGTATGTAGTAACAAATTTACCCTCTAGGGGGCAGTGCCACTTTTGATGGGAGATTAGCATAGACTGTAGGAAAATAAAAACAAACGCAATGGTTCGCTATGATAGAAATGGCGCCGGTGAGACGCACGTCAAAGAAGAACGGAATAAGGTAGAAACAAAATTTCTTTTCCTGATGAAAGAAGAGAGTCTCCTCTTTCTTTTGGAGTGTTCGGTGTTTACATAGTCATAGCACAAACTATTCTGTGGCTCTTGAAAAATCAGTCAAAATGCTCAAAAAATTCTGGCAGTGAGCGACTCTCTGTTCTGAAAATGGCTGCCAGTCAATGAGTTAAGAACAATGTATAATCAATCATGTGTGCTTCTTCTGTCTTTCGAGAAGATGAAGTCACAAGATGTGGTAGGAACCAAATAAAAGGAGAGGAGGGCAGCAAAAGAGCTCAGAGTAGGTTTGAGATTGTCAAGTGTCCGGTGCTTTCCCTTGACTCCTTGCAAGTACAGTGATCCCTCGCCCCTTCGCGGTTCACTTATCGCGGATTCGCTATTTCGCGGATTTTCATAATGCTTTTTTTTTTTTTTTTTTTGGTGCATTGTGCTCTGCATTTTTTTTCGCTAAAAACTCACTCCAGACATGTGTCTGTGTTTTAAACATGCTAACAGGATACATTAAGCAAAAATGAAAGGGCCGTGCTGATGAATTATTGACCCGTTCGCTGGTATCAAAACATGCTACGAATTGTGCTATCTTTTTGTCGTCTCGTGCGGTTATGTGTACGTACATAAAACAGCTTAGCAAATTTACATTAAGTCCCGAACACACACACCTGCACCGCGGGCTTCAGAAGGAGAGAGCACTGCAGAGTAGGCATGGCAAGATTCACCGATGCGTATCGGAACATCGGAACGACCTGTGCGATACGGTTGCATCGATTTGCAAACGTCTGCATCGGTAAAAACCGCACATAAACTCGAGATGCATCCTATAAAACTACCTGCATCGATACAAACCGATTATTATCTTCTATTATTATAACTTTTTAGAAACGTGTCTTTGAGTTTTAGTTGCGTTTCTTTCCATCCCTTTTGTTTGAAGTTTACACTTGTAAAGTTTCAGAGAGACAATCACTCTCTAAGTTGCACGTCCTTTGTTTCAAAATAAAAGGCACAGTTAGCTTGCGTGCCATAACTTGAACTATGTAGTCCATGGTGTACTTTTCTTCTGCATTGCATCGCATCGTATTGTATCGTATCGTATCGTATCGCAGCATTTTAAATTTAGATCGTTCTGTATCGCACCGGATCGCAGGAGGTTGGAGAATCGTATCGAATCTTATCACTAGAAATTCCATGAATCGTGAATGTATCGAATCGTTGGCTGTGTATCGAGATGTGTATCGTATCGCCTTGGTGGTGAAGATTCCCATCCCTACTGCAGAGCGCAGTCAGGATGCAGTGAAACGGACTACACGCTAGTCACTGTATTTGTACACATGTAATAGTTGCTAATTGTAAAAAAAAAAAAAAAAGTTTTCTATTTCGCAGATTTCACTTATCCGCGGGTCATTTTCGGAACGTAACCCCCGCGATAAACGAGGGATTACTGTATTCCCTGTACTTACTGTGTCTGTGTCTAATTGTCCTCTTACAGCAGCCAATAGAGAAGTGTTTAGGGGCATAACTGTTAGGATTTGGTTATAAATACTCACTTTAGCATAGTATGCTATCACATGATCTATGTAGATTACTAATTGTTTTATTTCTTTTATAACTATATGAAGTGTCTGGCTGTAACCACAGATTCTCTTTGCTCTCTCTTTTCTTTCTCTCTTTTCTTTCTCCGTTGCATTAGATCCACGTCTTTAAGTCAACACACACACACACACATCATTTGGTACCACATTCCAATGTCATCAACATGAATTTACGACCCGGCTTGTTAGTCTTAGAGGTAACTAACCAATAGGACTTGGTTGTGTCCAGGCCTCCTTTTGAGGGGTGTGCCCAGTTTAGGAGACAAAGACCCATCACCCCCAGATCTCAGGGCTCTTTGCCCACTGAGACCCTGAGAGAGGTTTTAGTCTGTGAAGAGCCCAGCGCTGAAATACTTTACCTGTGACCCAATAAATGTAAACTTTTTACTCTTGATCGACTCTGGTTTATTCTCAGGTTCCCAACTAAAGAATCGGGCTAACATAACCCTGACAACAACCATGGAGACAGGACAAAAAACACCAACAAATCCCCCAAAAATGGGACACAACGGAGCGAACTCACGCCGAGTCACCCGAACACACGCGTGCTAACATGTGTCTGTGTTTTAAACATGCTAACAGGATACATTAAGCAAAAATAAAAAGGGCCGTGCTGATGAATTATTGACCCGTTCGCCGGTAGGTAACCGAAGCCGCAGAGCAGCTAGCTGGACGCGTTCTTTTGGTGCCTTCGTATAGACTCATTAATGATTCAGGTATTAAGTGCCCAAATAGCCGGCGGCTAAGTGCTGTGCAGAGCCCGGCTGTCTTAGTCCAGATAGTTTCCAGGCTTTTAAATCAAGAGAGGAGGCTAAAAAGACGGTTAGCGGGCCGGAGAACCTTCTGTCCCGTGCTCATCTGGACTGATGACGCAGGTTTTTAAAAGATTTTTCTCTATTTTCTCTTTTGGTTTTCCTCATAAGAG
>CAJRST010039999.1:668697-687204 GCA_907169785.1 Menidia menidia
TAACGCTACCATGTTAACGCTACCATGCTAACGCTACCCTGCTAACGCTACCATGCTAATGTACCATGCTAATGCTACTGTGCTAACGCTACCATGCTAACGCAACAATCCTAACGCTACCATGCTAACGCTACCACGCTAACGCTACCATGCTAACGCTACCATCCTAACGCTCACATTAACGCTACCATGCTAACGCTACCCTGCTAACGCTACCATACTAACGCTACCATCCTGGCGCTCACGCTAACGATACCATGCTAACGCTACCCTGCTAACGCTACCATGCTAACGCTACCATCCTAGCGCTCACGCTAACGCTACCCTGCTAACGCTACCATGCTAACACTACCATCCTAGCGCTCACGCTAACGCTACCATGCTAACGCTACCATGCTTGCGCCACCACGCTAACGCTATCGTGCTAACGCTACCATGACAACTCTGGGAGAAACATGGCAGCTGGAGGAAACTTTTCGGTCCAACCTTATATGTTTGAACCAGAACCTGAACAAGAAGGAGCTAGCAAAGAAATTGTTCAATGTAGACCGCAACAAGATGTATCTGAATGCTGAGTTATGAGCTTTATTTGACTTTTTTCTTAAAAAATGTGTATGTTTGTACGTCGGGTAAATACGGTCGCTGACTAAATATGGTGTTTGTGTAATTTACTGCTTATAAAAATCTAGATTTCTGTTAGTTGAGTAAACATAAGTAGCATGCTATTCCCGTTACACAGATAGGCGGAGTAAGCTGAGGGGGGGGGCAACATGCAGGTGAAAGGCTGGAATATTATAATGAGCTAGATAATATATAATAATATTAATATAATAATGATAATAATATTATAATGAGCTAGAGCTAATGATGTCAGAAACTACCCACTCCTGAAACCTCCTGATTTATCTCCTGGATTCAGACTGAGGCGGCCCACAAAAACATGACTGAGTCATTTTTTTTCACACTTTTCCTGCTGATAGGCCCTCCACAGTCCCAAATGTACACAATCAAATGATTAAAAACTTGGTTTTGCATAATATGTCCACTTTAAAACCTGCTAATGTTTGTCGGGAAGTCCAAATAAAATCATTTGTTCTTTACGTTCTTCGCTTTGTTTTCTGTTGGGCTCAACCCAATGGCCTGATCTAACCCTGTAATCTTTCATCTTACTTAGACCTTCCTGTGTCATGCTCCTGACCTCTCTAAGCCCCCTGTAACGGCAGATGATTGGACGAGGGCTAAAGTAGAGGGAAAATAAACAGTTTTCCTGATCTTTATGCGCAGAACATAAAGAGGCTTTCTAATGTTTTACGTCTAATCTGCGTTCGGTCGGAGATGGGCGTCTCAAGGAGTTAACGTTTATGTGTTTGACCACAGATTATCAGACAACTGGGTTTTAATTTAGTTTTTTAAAGAATCGAAACGAAGCAGAGACGTGTTATCTCACCCATTCCCCCCCTCCGGTGTCCCCCCACAGCCTTTTTTCTGCAGTTTTATCAACCCTATAATGCCAAATGTGTCATATTTGATACGTACGGTTTCTGAAATGTTTTGTGTCTGACACCTTTTGCATAATTTAATGGTAAAAACTTTGCTCAAAATCCTATTGTACACAATCAGATACACCTGATAACAGGGGGCAGAAGACTACACGAAAAATAATCTTGACTTATCACATAGTAATAAATGATTAATATTAAAAATGTATTTCTCTTTTTTCTTTTTACATATTTTGTTAAAAGGCCAAATAAGGGTTAAGACGCTAACCGGTTAGCACATCTATTTCCTCTTCCTGTGGAATGTAGGTTGGAGATTGGGGAGAAGGGGGCGACACCACCAATTTGGAGCATTTTAATCAATTGGAAGTGTTAGAATTTGGTTTTAATTACTGTGAGTTCTTGCTGTTCTTATTGGAGCTTTAGCTTGAAGCTCGTTAGACTCCCTTGTATCCAAACACTCCGAAAAATAAATCCACTTCTTGTTTTTAACTAAAAAACTTCACACGACATTACAAAAAACATCAAATATATTCACAAATTAAATCTTCTAAATTCCAACGGTTTTTAAACTTCACAATCAAAGTCTTATTGACACAATATGAATGAACTGTAAATATCAATTTTCAATCCTTTTAAATCCGTTTGAATCATTAAATAACAAAAAATATTCATCTTGCTCGTGAATTAGCATATTTTTAAATAAAGATATTCCAACTAAAATTAACTGCATTTAGGCTCTTACAATTACTCACTTTAGCATAGCATGCTATCACATGATCAATGTAAATGACTGATTGTTGTATTCCTTATAGAACCATGACTTTGTGTTAAAGTCCAAAGACTCTGTTTTTCTTTCTCTGATTGCATTAGATCCACTCCATTTGTTACCACATTTCAACGTTATCTGCATTAATTAGGACCTGGCCTGTTCATGTCCGGGTTAGGGGTAGAAAGTAACTGGCCAATAAGCAGTGCCCAGTCCTTTTTGAGGGGGTGATAAGTACCCATCACACCCAGATCTCAGGGTTCTTTGCCCACTGAGACCCAGAGAGAGGTTTTAGTCTGTCAGAGCCCAGCTGATATACTTAACCCTATAATACGAAATGTATCATATCTGATTCGGTTTCTGAAGTCTTTTGGATCTGAGACTTTTTGCATCATTCAGTGGTAAAAGCTTTGCTCAAACCCCTGTTGTACACATTCAGATATACCTGATAACAGCCAGTAGAAGACTACACCAACATATATTTTTGACTTATTGCACGCTAATTTGATCAAAATAATTTCTGTTTTTTTTCTTCATATGTTGTTGAAGGGCCAAAGAAAGACTTCAGACTAAAAATAATCCAATAATCTTCCTATTTTTCTCCGATCAGGCTTTAAAGGGTTAACTGTGATCCCATAAATGTCATTTTTATACTTTTGATCCACTCTGGTTTGTTCTCAGGTTACAGGGCTAACAGAAACTTGATTTTCTCTCCCGGTTGAGTGTCTCTAAGTGAGAGCCTTAGAGCCTTAAAAACCTCACAGAGCCTGTCACACTAAAGACTTATAGTTGACCTGAGAAAACTTCTTCATCCTTTGGATAGAAAGAACTAGTGGGGATTTGTTAGCTTTGTTGGGCCACATGTTGAAAAGGTCATTATCTCTCCTTGTTTACTTGTTTGATTGTTTTCTTCCCGAGGATCCAGAGGGGGGAAAACCCCAGATGTTAAAGGGGATGATCGGGCTTTCAGGCGTGGATCTCCAAGTTATAAAGCGAAGATAAAGCCTCTGAGGACAGATGAACAGCAAAAGGACCCATCAGATAGTTAGGAAAACTGAGATTCCTGGGCTTTTTTCTCCTTCACACGTGCATCTGGGCTGGCCTACTTCTTCCTCCAAAGACAGGGAGCATTAGTTTGTAAGTCTTGACAACAGCTTTGCACCAGAGGGGATCTATACTCTACGCTCGTGCAGATGTCTGAGGATCATGTGCTGGGATCTGAATGCTAACACGAAATCCAGGACTTTACATGTCAGGGTTATGCCCCTAAACACTTCTCTATTGGCTGCTGTAAGAGGACAAATAGACACAAACACAGTAAGTTCAGTGAATACTTGCAAGGAGTCCAAGGAAAGCACCGGAAACTTTACAATCTCCAACCTACTCTGAGGTCTCTCGCTGCTCTCCTCTCCTTTTATTTGGTTCCTACCACATCTTGTGACTTCATCTTCTCGAAAGACAGAAGAAGCACACATGATGGATTATACATTGTTCTTAACTCATTGACTGGCAGCCATTTTCAGAACAGAGTCCCATACTGCCAGAGTTTTTTGAGCATTTTGACTGATTATTCAAGAGCCACAGAATAGTTTGTGCTATGACTATGTAAACACCGAACACACCAAAAGAAAGAGTAGACTCTCCTCTTTCATCAGGAAAAAGAAATTGTTTCTACCTTATTCCGTTCTTCATCGACGTGCGTCTCACCAGCATGTTCTCTCATAGCGAACCGTTACCTTTTTCTTATTTGCCTACAGTCTATGCTCATCTCCCATCAAAAGTGGCACTGCCCCCTAGAGGGTCAATTTGTTACTACATACTCTGTCTAGAAGCCGATATTTACGGAAAAACTTTCGCCGATCGTTCCCCAAGCCACTCGCATTGAAAAACATAAAAGACGTTTATAGACGTCTTTGGCAGCCAATGAGTTAATCACAGGATATAACTGACAGTAACTGACAGTAAAACAAAGTGCAGTTGTTTCTTTGTTTCACGCGGCCAAAAAAGGTGTGTGGTCACAAGGGTCACTGCTGGGTCAGCTTCTCATATCTGCAAACCAACTTGTACTTATGATAACAATTTCTTGCTATCACACAAGCACAGTTAAACCTTTACATACACACACACATATATGTCAGAGAATGCATGATAACTTTTGTACAATTATTCTGACATTATTTTATTTTATTTTATTTATTTGTTTATTTGACAGGGACAGTACAATTAAACATTGCAACCAAACAGGTGGCCGATGTCCAACTACATAAGGCTTGTAGCCGTGGGCTAATTTGCAGCCTTCGTCCCTGGTTAGGCTTTTAAAAGGTGTTAGCATTAAGGGGGAGGGACAACACACAGATGCATAAGAAACAAGAGTTAAAACAAAAAAAGAAATGTAAAGTACAAGCCAGTTTAGTGCTCACACTCTTGATTGCCATTTTTTCAATTTTGTGGAGAAAAGTCGAACATCAGTCTGTGACATAAGCTCCAGAGGCAAAGACCCATGGATGTCCGACATCTTTTAATCCTGCAGTTCCCACTAGCTCCAGCTCTTGTCCTGATTCCTTCATTTGCATACTTTAAAACAAATTGACAGATTGCTTCCACATCACATTTCCAAGAGCCTGAACCCAGCAGCATCACGGAGTTCAACAAAAATTGATCCTTGGTAAAAGAAATTCTGTTTGTAGCCTCTCTGAGAGATGCCCCTCCACAGCCGAGTGCATCCTGACAAATTAGGCTAACAGCTCCTCCATTATTTATTGAAGGGGGATTTTTTTTCTGTACTTTTTCTGTACTCTGGCCCCATGTTTCAGTAAATCTGCCAGATCAGATGTGTGTTCGTGCCTCTAACGGGGAATAACAAAACTGTGACAAAACATGGCTATGACAAAAACATTACTTGTCACGTCACGTCTGGGGGAATGTGTTGATTACTTATTGTGTACACCTGGGGTTCCCCTCCCTCATGTGTTTAAATAGTCCTCGTTTACCATGTCTTGTGCCAGTTTGTCTGCGTCTTTCGTCTCCCCACGTCATGTAAGGTTTTGATTATTTCCCATAGCCATGTTTTGCCACAGCCTTGCCACAGTTTTGTTAATCTTTATTTTGTTACTTTGCCATAGCCTTGTTTTGACCACTGCCATGTTAATCTTGTTTGTACTTTTGCCACAGTCTTGTTTTGATACTTTGCCACAGTTTGGTTAACCTTGCTTTGTTACTTTGCTCATAGTTTTGCCACAGCCTTGTTTTTGAACCTGTTTTTGTTGCAATAAACCCTGTTCTCTGCATCTCCGCGCATCACCTCCCTGACATGATGTGACCTTACTGGGGCTGGCGTGCAGCTGCCGCCTAAATAATGGACCCGGAAAAACCGAAAAGCTAACGAGACCTTTACAAATCATCATTAATACATGTCCCGTGATAAAAAACTGTATGTGAGAGTGTGTGTTCTCCAAAATGTCACCGGAGTGGGAGAGTCTGTGGGACCCGATGATTACGACATCCTCCAGAGTTCACGAGCACGTTTTCAGCTTTTATGTTTCAGGATGTCTGACTGAACTTGTGAAAAGAGGTCAAAATCTAGAAGTCAGACCTGTCTGGTTAGTTTGTTAAACTGAAAATAGATTCAAATGCAATAATAAAAAGACTGATCGTACTCAACAAAACTCAACAACTATGGACACAAAGTGCAAACTGTTGTGAACTCCGGTTCAGATGGAACATTTTTTAGTGCAAAACATAAAGTTTTCTGTGTGCAGGTTAAATTAATTAGGCTAAAACATCCATCCATCCATCCGTCCATTACCGTTACCACTTATTCCCTAATGGGGTCGGAGGGGGCGGAGCCTATCCCAGTAGCCAATGGGGAGAGGCGGGGTCCCCCTGGACGGTCCCCAGTCCATCACAGGGACACACAGAGACACGCAAGGACCAACAACCACTCACACTCACACTAAGGGCAGTTTGGAGTCCAACAACCTAACATGCAGGTTTTTGGACGGTGGGAGAACCCGGAGAACCCGGAGAGAACCCACAGACACAGGAGAACATGCAGACTCCACCCAGAAAGGTCCTGGTTCCCCCCGGGACTCCAACCCAGAACCCTCTGGTCCTGGTTCCCCCGGGGACTCCAACCCAGAACCCTCTGGTCCTGGTTCCCCCAGGGACTCCAACCCAGAACCTTCTAGCTGTGAGGTGACGGTACTAACCACCACACCAACATGCTAAAACACAGAAGGCTAACCCTTTCGCAAAAGGAAATATATTTATAAAGATGCTCTGAGCTGGCCGGGATGGCTCGTTTCCCATTAGGAGTCCCATCAGCAGCCAATGAAAAAACAATCCGAGCCGCCATATCATCGGTTAAGTCTCCGTCCCTGAGCGGGCGGAAGGTAACGATACACAAAAACCAATCGGCACGCGTCCGGCTCGGTAGCGTTAGCGTTAGCTTAGCGGCACGGGCTCGGCTCCACTCAGCAAATCCTGCAACGAGGAGATAAGGACTGAGCAGAGAGACAGCATAAGGAAAAAATGTCCGGGGAGAGACCGAACCAAACCAGAGGTACAGTGGGGGAAATAAGTATCTGACCCCTTGCTGATTTTGCAGGTTTGCCCACTTACAAAGAATGCAACCATCTATAACTTTAATCATATGTACATTCTAACAGCGAAAGACAAAATCCCAAAGAAAATTCCAGAAAATCACATCATATGAATTTATACAAATTGATAACCATCTGATGAGGAAAAATAGGCATTCTTTGTAAGTGGGCAAACCTGCAAAATCAGCAAGGGCTCAAATACTTATTTCCCCCACTGTATCTTTGCAATTACAAACAATATACAACATCCACACCGGGGCGTTTGTGCATGCAAACACACTTTCCAAACACACACTCCCGGACACCATCACTCTCCATAATGACTGCGAATCGATTAGTGGAAAAGGGCCCGCAAGAGTCCCTGTTTTAAAAAGGCTTATTATTCTACTTGATAGCCTGCATGGAGCTGCAGTTTTACAGGTCCGGCCTCATATCTCTACCAGGCTACCTAGTGGAGACACAGCAAGTAGACACATTTCCTCCAGAAATGCGTCCTTTTGTATGGATTGTGCTTGAATAAATGATATATTCCCAATTAAACAATCCATCCATCCATCCATTATCGTTACAGCTTATTCCTTAATGGGGTCATGGGTAGGGATGGGATCGTTAATATTTCTTGATATCGATACCTTTATCGATACTCCTTATCGATCCGAGTCTTTATCGATACCACTATTGATACTTTTCTGTTATTTGGTGGAAAGACGATATTATAAACAATATAGACAATATTTAGGAAATAAATAATTGTATTTTAAATTAAATGTAATTTTTAATAAATGTTGGCATCAGTATTTTAATTATATTTTCTAAAATAATTAGAGCAATATACAACTGTATTACTCATGTAATACAGTTAATTAATTAATTACTATTGTAATAATAAAAAAAACGACCAGACGCGATAGTGGTATCGATAAGCCCAAACGTTATTGATTTTCGGGTTTTGAAAAAAGTGGAACCGGGTCTTTGATAGAACCGAGTTTTGATCCCCATCCCTAGTCATGGGTGGGCGGAGCCTATCCCAGTAGCCAATGGGGAGAGGCGGGGTCACCCTGGACGGCCCCCAGTCCATCACAGGGACACACAGAGACACACAAGGACCAACAACCACACACACTCACACTAACCCGGGACTCCAACCCAGAACCCTCTGGTCCTGGTTCCCCCGGGGACTAGAACCCAGAACCGTTGTGTTCAGGTACCTCAGAGCCTCGTTGGTCGAGAACTGGCTGCAGGGACCTGAACAAACGGACCAATCACAGCTCGAGCTTCTGTTACATCATCAGGATCAACTTGCCTCACAAAAGAAGAGTAACTTTATTTAAATGTTGGGAAACTGTCGTCTTCTACAAAAATGAGTGATGTAATCATAAGGTTTTTTTTCTAATAATTATATTCGGCCATAAATTCCTGGCTGAGCTAAGAAAGGTGAAGATAGACTGCACATTTCAGGATTTAATTGAAGATTAAAACAAGAAAAATATAGAGTTACTGACCAAAAACAGGCCTGACATTGACTGTTTTTAATGATAATAATAATAATAATAATAATAATAATAATAATGATAATAATGACCCCGATTCCACTTAATTTTCCCCGTTTTATTGCACAGACGAACCTTAAATCAGTATGGATGAGTTTTTTTACGTCAGGTTCTTCCTCTGGATTAAGGTCAACACTTTGACTCGGCCATTTCAAAGGCCCTGACATCATTCTTTAACAATTCATTGGCTCAAAAAAGAAGAAAAAAAAGAGCATCCCTAGTCTTACGGCATGACCTACTTTCTGCTGAAATCCAGCCGGCTGACATATTCAGACGTTTTTCTTCCGTGGATGAGGCAGAAAAGATGGAGAATGGGCCACTCTAACACAACATGGAGTCACACCATCACAGATAGAGAACAAACCCGGAGCCTCTAATAGGGTGAAAGGTTCTCATTGTGGGATGCGCTATTCTCCAAACACATTTCCATCAATGCAGCAGCATGCATTAGATCCAATAAGTGCATCAACCGAACAAAACAGCCTCAGCTTTGGGGCTTGCTTTAAAATCAATAATACAGACGGTTGTCATAGAGCTGAACTCCCTATAATTATGTTAATGAATAGAATAATTACGATAACAACAACAACAACAATAATGATGATGATGATAACAAGCAAAAACAAAACAAAAAACAAAAAATGAAGCCGTTTTTATGGAAATAACTGCCACCCTTTGTCTAGATTTTCACTTTACTGTTTTTATGTTTTTTATTGATTTGTATTATTTTTTATTTAATTATTTTTGTTCATTAGCTTATCTGTTTGATATTCTGTTTAAATATTTTTTATTATTCTTTATTATTAAATTTCTATTTAATATTTTTTGTTTAAAGTGTTATGTTAAGTATTTGAAGTATTTTATATTTTTTTCTTCATCCTTTTTATCAAAAATCTGTTTTTTAACTTTGTGTTATCATTACATTTATTTTGTATTTACTTTTTATACATTTTTTATTCCATATCTGTTATATATTTTTGTTTATTATTTTTAGCTTTGTATTTAATCTCTATTCTTTTTTGTATTTATGCATTTTATTAGATACAGTATCTCTATATAATTTTTGTTGATTTAATTTAATTGAATTTAATTGATCAATTTTGAAGCTTTGTTTATTGATCTATTTCAAAACCAAATGTGATTTAAATTTTTTTCATAAGGATTTAATTTTTTTTCATAAGGATTTGATTTTTTTTCATAAGGATACACAAGTTCTCTTCAGACCTTGAGTTCTCTTCTGAAACTTGACAGGCTGATTCCTCTCATAATTGTTGTAAACCTCTCATTTGGAAATGCTAACAAACATCCAGTAAAGGCATCCAGCAGCCTCTTTCTTTCTTGAAACTCAGAAAGTGGAGCCATCTTAGTCATTTGTGATTATATCCAGCTAATCTGAGGACCTGGACCAGTGACACACCAATGAATCTGTAAGATCTCACTCATAAGATTAAACAGATTTTCTCTAAAAGACACACATCAGAAACAGGGTTTCGAGTTTTTCGCAGGTGAGTTTTTAACTCCTTTCCATGGAAACTGGTGACTATTTATAAAGATCTTTCAACAGGTCCGGAATCCAATCGTAACTACGGAAACAGGCGCAGAAACACCTGCAGAACTAGAGGCACCTGTCGTTTTTTAGATGTCCGTCTTTGGCCAGAGTTGAGGATGAAAAACTGCACAGGCTGGATTTACAGCGCTCAACATATGACGTAATATGTTAATCTCCCCCAGAGCAACGGCTGGATAAAAGGCAGAAACTGTTTCAGGCTGTTCAGAAAAAAAGAGAAAAAAAGAGAGAAAAAGCCGAGTCCTGAGAGCGAAAAGAAACAGAGAAATGTGACTGTTGAGTCATTTGTGGTATGAACATTTAACCCTATAATGCCAAATGTAGCATATTTGATTCATACGGTTTCTGAAATGTGCATTTTTTGCATAATTTAATGGTAAAAACTCTGCTCAAAATCCTATTTTACACAATCAGATACACCTGATAACAGGGGGCAGAAGACTACACAAAAAATCCTCTTGACTTATCGCATAGTGATAAATTATTTATATAAAAAATGTATTTCTGTTTGTTACATATTTTTTACATATTTTGCTAAAAGGCCAAATAAGGAATTCAAACCAAAAAAAGTCCTTTTCTGTTTTGTTTTATTCTTGGATCGGGCTTTAAAGGGTTAAATACGTGGGCATTTTGGTTCAATGGTTTCGCATGAATCAATGAATGAATGAATGAATGAACAGGCCTATGATAGCACCCATTCATAAAGAAACCATTGCAATGTTCATATAGGATTCCTAATAACTGGTCAGTATTTACCTCATGCTGACATCAGGAGGTTTTTCTATCTTTAAACACTGTTATTTATTTATTTATTTATTTATTTATTTATTTGCTCAAACTGTAATTTTACCTAACCTCAAATCTCCTCGCCACCCCTGGAAGACTCATGTTATCGAACATATTTATTATCAATAGCTTTGTTATTAATTCTCTGGTACCTTGTAGGTGACTTTGGATTAAAATATTCAAGAATGACGTAAGTATGAGATGTGTAAAGGGAGTTTTTTCGGGGACAACTGAGCAGCTATGGCCAAACACCGAAGGGCTTTTCTCAGCCTCTTTGCTCTTTAAATCCTCTCATCATTTCGCCTCCAGCTGTCGGGGAAACAGATTCCCGTCTTCTTTCTCCGCTCAGAGATCCCAGCCGCCGACCAATCAGCACACAGATGGATCGCTACTTGGTAAACGCACTCATTTATCAGATCTATTCATCTGGAGAAGCAATGTCCAGGTCACATATACATGTCAGGAAGGTTGGTTCTTGAGGGAGGACTCAGGTGCGGAGATGACGGAAAAACAAGGTTTATTGTAACAAAAAACACTCATGAAGAGTGAATGTCCAGACAAAGAACAAAACAAGGCTGTGGAAAACTGTGAGCAAAGTATCAAAGCAATAAGTAAACAAGACTGTGGCAAAGTAACAAAATAAAGATTAACAAAACTGTGACAAGGCTGTGGTAAAACAATGACAATGGCAAAGTAACAAAATAAAGATTAACAAAACTGTGACAAGGCTGTGGTAAAACAATGACAATGGCAAAGTAACAAAATAAAGAACAACAAGACTGTGGCAAAACTATGGAACAAAGTAAAAGGCTATGGCAAAAAGGCAAACCTGGCGTGACGGGTGACGAAAGACAGACGACAAAAACGCACTCGCACAAGACAAGGGGAAACGAGGACTATTTAAACACATGAGGGAGGGGAACCCCAGGTGTACACAATAAGTAATCAACACATGACGAGACACCAGACGTGAAAATACATATACAAGTTGGGAGGAGTTGGATATCCAACCGAGGCTATATATCTACAGTGGGGGAAATAAGTATTTGAGCCCTTGCTGATTTTGCAGGTTTGCCCACTTACAAAGAATGCTTATTTTCCGTCATCAGACGGTTATCAATTTTTATAAATTCATATGATGTGATTTTCTGGAATTTTCTTTGGGATTCTGTCTTTCACTGTTAGAATGTACATATGATTAAAGTTATAGATCGTTGCATTCTTTGTAAGTGGGCAAACCTGCAAAATCAGCAAGGGCTCAAATACTTATTTCCCCCACTGTATATATATATAGCCTCGGTTGGATATCCAACTCCTCCCACTTCCAAGTCGGCCATTTTGATGAGGTCATGCGACTAGCAGCTTTCTGAGTTGGAAACAAAACTTTACTGTAGATATGAAATCGGAAGAAAAACGATGTCCTAACCCTAACCCAAACCCAAACCCAAACCTTAACCCTAACCCTGACCCTGACCCTAAACCTAACCCTAACCCTTAACCTAACCCTAACTCTAAACTTAACCCTGATCCTAACCCTAACCCCTAAACCTATCCCTAACCCTAACCCTAAACCAAACCCTAACCGTAACTCTAAACCTAAACCTAACCCTAACCCTAACCCTAACCCTTAACCTAACCCTAACTTTAAACTTAACCTTGACCCTAACCCTAACCCTAACCCTGACCCTAACCCTAACCCTAACCCTTAACCTAACCCTAACTCTAAACCTAACCCTGATCCTAACCCTAACCCTAAACCTAACCCTAACTCTAAACCTAACCCTAACCCTAACCCTAACCCTGACCCTAACCCTAACCCTTAACCTATCCCTAACTCTAACCCTAAGCCTGACCCTAAACCTAAAGCTAAACCCTACAACTAAACCTGACGCTGACCCTAAACCTAACCCTAACTCTAAACCTAAAGCTAAACCCTAAACCTAACCCTAAACCTAACCCTGACCCAAACCTTAAACCTAAAGCTAAACCCTAAACCTAACCCTAAACATAACCCTAAACCTAACCCTTAACCTAACCCTAACTCTAACCCTAACCCTAACCTTTGCCCACTGAGACCCAGAGAGAGGTTTTTGTCTGTTAGAGTCCAGCTGATACACTTAACTGTAACCCAATAAATGTAATTTTTATACTTTTGATAGACTCTGGTTTATTCTCAGGTTTCCAGCTAAAGAATCGGGTTAACAAGACGAACATGAAAGAAATCGGGTGCGTATTCGTTGGTGAAATAACCTTTCTGAAAACAGAAAAACAGTCTGTCTCGGGCAGACGTGTCTCCGGCACTTTTCCGAGCTTCAGACTGAATATTTCGCCTTTTCCTCGTCTCAATCTGAGACCGGCAGAGTTGTGACATTTCAGGGGAGTGAATGTCACGAGATTGGCATCTTTATTTTCGGAGAAAAACAAAAAATGTTTCGAATCACAGAGCGCCTCGATGTGATTTTCGATGTGTTTTTCAACCACTGTGCCTCGGTACACCAGTGAGTGATGGTCAGGTGTGCTGTAGAAAATCATCCTATTTCACCTAGAAATTTTGATAAGGAATTAATTATCTGCAAATAATATTCCATTTCTGAGTGTGTGTGCTGTTCTAGTGACTGGTGGAGTAATCATGTAATAATTCCTTATGACTAGATTTTGTGTATAATTTTGTATATTGAAGTGCACATGTAAAGTGCAATTTGAAAGAAGAAATATAAAATATGATGAAAATACATTTTTGTGTTTATTTGATTCCTATCCAAGACACTAAAGATAAGATAAGAATAACTATAGTGTTACTATAGGCGGCTACAGATTTGTTTAACATTTTTGGTTGGTGGTGTGCATCGGGATTTTTTCAATGAAAAAATGTACCTTGGGTCAAAAAAGGTTGAAAAACACTGAGGTAGAGAACAGGACGGGAAGGATAAAATAGAGACTGAAGGCCATTACAGAACATGACAAATTCATCTCCAAAGGCACAAAAATCTTCAGTTTCTTTTTATTTTTTGGACAATCCTCCCGGGCTTTGGTCACGCTCGGCTAAAGCTCCAGCCAGGAGCAAAGCCAAAAAAGCCTCTGGACTCTTCCAAACATCATCTGCCCCAAAGCACAGAGAAGCCCTTCTGTGCCTTTTTATCCAGGCAACCAAAGGAATGCAAGAGGTCCTCGGGTTTCCTCAGGTCCCACGTGTGAGCTGGAGCTGGAAACTGGAAGCATTTAGCCCTGAGGGACCAGGGCTGGGAAACCCAGCACACCGTTAGCCCGATTCTTTAGTTGGAAACCTGAGAATAAACCAGAGTAGATAAATAAATGTACTCTTTTTAAATATTACCAAAGATGGAGGTCCAGGTTTAAAATGGCTTCTGACATCTTTCCTCCACATATAAGACGTATAATCAGTCACAGATCTCAAATTTATTGCCTGATTTTCAGTAGAGAGAAAGTCTTTATTCACTCTTTATCAACCATTTAAAAAAAAAGTAAGGGGAATACATGCTGGAATATGCAGCGTAAACTGGAGTGTTAACCCAATTCTTTAGTTGGAAACCTGAGAATAAACCAGGGAAGACCAAAAGTACAAAAAATAAAATTTATTGGACACAGTTAAGTGTATCAGATGGGCTCTAACAGATAAAAACCTCTCTCTGGGTCTCAGTGGGCAAAGAGCCCTGAGATCTGGGTGATGGGCATTATCTCCTGGGCTCCATCCGCCTCCTCAAAGGAGGACTGGACACAACCAAGTCCTATTGGCCAGTTACCTCTGGGCACGAACAGGCCAGGTCCTAATTCATGCAGATGACAGGAATGTGCTAACAAATGGTGTGTGTGTGTGTGTGTGTGTGTTGACCTAAAGGTGGATCCAATGCAAAAGAGAAAGAAAAAGCTAGAAAAGAGAGTTTAGCTAGAGACTTTAACACAAAAATATAGTTCTAAAAAGAATAAAACAATCAATAATTGACATAGATCATGTGATAGCATACTATGCTAAAGTGAGTAATTATAGCCAAATTCTAACAACACCATCCAACCACCCTCTTTGTCCCCCAAAATCCAAAACTTTCCAAAAACTGTAGAGACATCAGAGTGTTTCTTCTGATTCTTCTGAAAAACCCAAACCCAACATCCTCAGCAAACTCAAAACACACCACCCGTCATGTAAAAATAGAAAAACCTGAGCAGGTTTGGTGGAATAAATGAGTGAGCGCGACAGGGAAAATGTGAGTTCAAGCCCACCTCAATCTCAAAGCGGGAGTTTTCTGTCACACACACATTTTTTTTCCCGTTCTGTTCTTGCTAATGGCAAGGTAAAAAATCCGAGGGACCTCATAAATGATTCAGCGGTTCGTATAAGTTCCCTTTTCACACTCTGATTTAATGTTGTGTCTGCGGCCATGGAGCAGACACAACATTAAATCTGTATTTGAGGGTGATGGGTACTGACAGGCATTGTGAGGCTTAAAAAACATCAAACTTTAATATTGTTTGCAGATAGACATGAAATAAAAACAGAAATAGCTATGGTTCCTCAATGGACAAACATAGCCGTCTTACCAAGGTGGAGGTTTGGAAAGTATAATCACTGATCCTTCATTGGAAGATATGCGTTACTTTGGGGTTAGGAAAGAACAAATTGTTAACCCGATTCTTTAGTTGGAAACCTGAGAATAAACCAGAGTGGATCAAAAGTATAAAAATGACATTTATAGGACATAGTTAGAGATCAGGGTGTCATGGGCATTTGTCTTATGGGCTGGGAACACCCCTCAAAAAGGACTGGACTCTGCTCATTGGCCAGTTACTTTCTACCCCTAACCCTGACATGAACAGGCCAGGTCCTAATTTATGCAGATAACATTGAAACGTGATAACAAATGGTTTGGATCTAATGTAATCAGAGAAAGAAAACAGAGTCTTTGGACACAGCCAGAGACTTTAACACAAAGTTAGGGTTAATGTCCCAGAATTATTCTTGTAGAACAGTGGTTCTCAAACTTTTTTCAGTGATGTACCCCCTTAAAAATATATTTTTAGTCAAGTACCCCCGGACACAGGCAAAACATTTTTGGAAGAAAAAAGAGGTACAGTGCTGTAAAATCACTGTCTTATTTATTAAAGCCAAACGTAACCACGGTAACGACAGGTCGTTGACAAGTGCGCTGGGTCAAACTAACTTGGTGGGGGGTCCGTTTTATTTTAAAGGATATTGAAACTAAATACTGAATATAAAATGCAGTGCATGAACACACATTTATATTCTATCGAACTTTTTACAGAATAATTTCTCCCAAGACTTATTATGAGGAGCCTACTGATTTTTTAAATATATTTTGAAAAGCTTCACGTACCCCCTCCAGTACCTCCACGTACCCCCAGGGGTACGCGTACCCCCATTTGAGAATCACTGTTGTAGAACATAGATTTTTTTTCCATTTGTTTTTACATCTATTTCCACCTGTTGCAAAGTCATTTTCAGCGTCCCCACTGGCCTAATAAATCTCATTTAGAACATGTGGACTATTTGAAAAGGAATCGAAGTTGGGATGGAATCAAATTTACCATGAAATGCATTCTCATAGTTTGGGGGAAGTGAGGATGCTGTGCAGGCAGAATGAGTTCCGGCTTTTGTCCCGCGGAAATGAACCCCCGGATATTATCAGCCATTTGTTAGGAATGATGTGTAATGCAGAGTGAGATGGTGCTGAGGGACTGCTTAAACAGTCAAATCCACCTGATTCCCACAGTTTCCCACAATGCTTTGTTAGGCAGGAGGAGTTAGCCCGGTCCTAATTTTATGGCTGAATGTTGCTTATGGTGGCATCAGCAATGGGGTTTTTTTCCCCGGATTACTTCAGAATTTCCACAATTTTCTGCTCTGCGTGAGCAACCGTTTTCAGACTTTTTTCTTCTCCCCATCATGCACTGAGGAGATATTCATTCAATTCCGTTGAATGTAATGGATTATCTGAGTTTGGCTCAGTCGGTGTGTTACGACCCCCCCCCCCCCCACGCCCACCCAGGGTAAAAATTGGCACTGGGTCTAACACAAAATAAGGTATCCTGAACAGTTGGTTTCAGTAGAAAAAAAAGATAATTTTATTGATAGTTCAACATAAAGTCACAATAATAGCTTTTAGCTTCGGGTTCTCCGAGGCCAAAACAACAAACAAAACATCCCCCTTTTAATTATAAAATAAAAACACTTTCTAGAAGAGGACTGAAAACAAAGTACAAAACCTGAACTTCCCTGGCTAACCAAGAAACAGGAAAAAAAGTAGTTAAACAAAATGGCAGAGAACCCGTACCAGCTTCCACTGTGAAGAAAAACTAAATTATAGCCACTTGAAGCTTCACACAAATGCTCACGGCAAAATTTTCCAAAGTCTCAACAAAGTCAGATCACCGACATCATCCCTTCAGATCAAGGCCCAGGGGGAAAAAAAGGGCCTAAACATCTCTGGTTTGGAGCTCTTTATGACGAGATCCAACACATTACACCTGTGGAACTCCAGGTGAAACTCTCTGATAAAGAGAGCCCCTAGAGGTCAGTGACGGTAACACGGTGTGCTGGTGATGAGGTCGTCCACCTGCTCACTTGTTCACTCCATAAACACATCGTTTTCCCGTTTTCATCGGGGAAAAACAGCAAGTCCCCATGGAAACAACAATCCTGGACCACCATCGGTCCA
This sequence comes from Menidia menidia, assembly GCA_907169785.1. Taxonomy (NCBI): domain Eukaryota; kingdom Metazoa; phylum Chordata; class Actinopteri; order Atheriniformes; family Atherinopsidae; genus Menidia; species Menidia menidia. The sequence goes on from CAJRST010039999.1 coordinate 686,156, forward strand.
AGCAACAGAGAACCAAAAAAGCACTGACCACCAGGCAGTAGTGTTAGAGTAAACTACGTTAGAAGAGAGGTGCTCACTGGATTAACACGTACATTGACATAATAAATATCAAACTTTCAGTGGCAAGAATGCACGGTGCTGGAGCCAATCCTATTCAAGCACGGCAAACAATGGCAGATAAGATCTAGGAATTCCTGTAATCATCATTTTTGTTTACGTATGTTATTGGAATGTGGTCTCTTAGGTCCTGTAAGAGTTCTGTTAGAGATCCAAGCTGGGGAGTGGGGGGGAGTTGTCGCCTGTTTTATTTATTTTATTTTATTTAATTTAAATCAAAACTATGACAAAGTAACAAAATAAAGATTAACATGACTGTGGCAAAACATGGCTATGGCAAAAATCAAACCTGACGTGGGGAGACGAAAGACAATTAACAAGAAAGACGAAAACTCACTGGCACAAGACAAGGGAAACAAGGTCTATTTAAACACATGAGGGAGGGGAACCCCAGGTGTACACAATAGGTGATCAAGACATGACGAGACACCAGACATTTCCCCAGACGTGACACTTTTAAATATCTTAAAAATAATCAAGTTACAGCAGCTTATAACGATTAATAAATCGGTAATTTTCGTTAAAAAAAAAAGCCAAAATAACTCATGTTTATCTGCACTGAGGGTTTTTTTCTGCTGTGGATGGAAGCTCTTTGGAGAGCTTTTATTCAAATCTGATCATTATTTGACATTTTTTGTCAGTTGGTGTCATGGAGGTGGATCTTGGAGGGAGGACTCAGTCGCGGAGTTTCGTGAAAAAGGTTTATTTTAACAAAAACTCACTCAAAAGAGTGGATGATAGGACAAGGATCAAAAACAAGGCTGTGGAAAAACTATGAACAAAGTATCAAATCAAGATTAACAAAACTGTGACAAAACATGGCTATGACAAAAACATTACTTGTCACGTCTGGTGTGTGGTCATGTCTTGATTACCTATTGTGTTCACCTGGGGTTCCCCTCCCTCATGTGTTTAAATAGTCCTCGTTTCCC
>CAJRST010039999.1:691398-704102 GCA_907169785.1 Menidia menidia
CTAGCTCCCTGGTGTCCTAATGTAATGTCTGTGACAAGCTTTGGTCAAAATCCCATAAGGATGAAGCCCAATAGCAGTTCAGTCCCCCTGCCTAACCCTAACCCTAACCCTAACCCTAACCCTAACCCTAACCCAAAACAGCCCCGTTCAGAGCGCTCGCTTTGGAGTGCCTGTCTCTTTAAATGCAAATGAGACACAGGCAATCCACCCACTTCTTCAGGGAGGTGTGCCCACGTCGGCACGCTAACGCTACCATGCTAACGCTACCATGCTAACGCTACCACGCTAATGCTACCATGCTAACGCTACCACGTCAACGCTACCACGCTAACGCTACCGTGCTAAAGCTACCATGACAACAGCTGAACGTGAACTCTGGGAGAAACATGGCAGCTGGAGGAAACTTTTCAGTCCAACCTTATATGTTTGAACCCGAGTCAGACCCATTTCTTAAAAATGTGTACGTTTGTACGTCGGGTAAATACGGTTGCTGACTAAATATGGTCAACCGCTGACCGACCGCTGTTTGTGTAATTTACTGCTTATAAAAATCTAGGTTTCTGTTAGTGGAGTAAACATAAGTAGCTATTCCCATTACACAAGTACATTTTACAAGTCCGCACAGATAGGCGGAGTAAGCTGAGGGGGGGGGGGAAACATGCATGTGAAAGGCTGGAATATTATAATGAGCTAGAGCTAATGACGTCAGAAACTACCCACTCCTGAAACCTCCTGATTTATCTCCACAAAAACATGGCCGAGTCATTTTTTTTCACACTTTTCCTGCTGATAAGCCCTCCACAGTCCCAAATGTACACAATCAAATAATTAAAAACTTGGTTTTGCATAATATGTCCCCTTTAAGTTGAGCTCTGGACTTTTTCTTTCTTTGGAATATTTGCTGCAGGCTGTTGAAAAGGAGTCTGAAAATAATGATTGAATAGCCATGTAAGAGCGAAGGACTCTGGGATTTGAACCCGGGACCTCCTGCTTCTTCTGAGACTGACCTTTTGACCAAATGCAGCCATTATTTAGCTTTTCCAGTCAAAAAAAGTAGCAGAAGTTGATGTGAAATTTGATAGAAGTTCTTGAGAAATGGGCCAAATAACTTGATTTTCTTCTCAAAAGATGTGATTAAGCCCACAAAAACATGACCGAGTCATTTATTTTCACACTTTTCCTGCCGATAGGCCCTCCACAGTCCCAAATGTACACAATCAAATGATTAAAAACTTGGTTTTGCATAATATGTCGCCTTTAAAACCTGCTAACGTTTGTCGGGAAGTCCAAATAAAATCACTTGTTCTTTACGTTCTTGGCTTTGTTTCCTGTTGGGCTCAACCCAATGGCCTGATCTAACCCAGTAATCTTTCATCTTACTTAGACCTTCCTGTGTCGTGCTTCTGACCTCTCTAAGCCCCCTGTAACGGCAGATGATTGGACGAGGCTTAAAGTAGAGGGAAAATAAACAGTTTTCCTGATCTTTATGCGCTGAACAGAAAGAGGCTTTCTAATGTTTTACGTCTAATCTGCGTTCGGTGGAAGATGGGCGTCTCAAGGAGTTAACGTTTATGTGTTTGACCACAGATTATCAGACAACTGGGTTTTAATTTAGGTTTTAAAAGAACGGAAAGGCAGCAGAGACTTCTTATCTCATCGATTCCCCCCCTCCGATGTCCCCCTACAGCCTTTTTTCTGCAGTTTTATTAACCCTATAATGCCAAATGTGTCATATTTGATTCGTACGGTTTCTGAAATGTTTTGCGTCTGACACCTTTTCCATAATTTAATGGTAAAAACTTTGCTCAAAATCCTATTGTACACAATCAGATACACCTGATAACAGGGGGCAGAAGACTACACAAAAAATAATCTTGACTTATCACATAGTAATAAATGATTAATATTAAAAATGTATTTCTCTTTTTTCTTTTTACATATTTTGTTAAAAGGCCAAATAAGGGTTAAGACGCTAACCGGTTAGCACATCTATTTCCTCCTCCTGTGGAATGTAGGTTGGAGATTGGGGAGAAGGGGGCGACACCACCAATTTGGAGCATTTTAATCAATTGGAAGTGTTAGAATTTGGTTTTAATTACTGTGGGTTCTTGCTGATTCCTAATTGGAGCTTTAGCTTGACGCTCGTCAGAATCCCTTGTATCCAAACACTCCAAAAAATAAGTCCACCAGTCCGCTTCTTGTTTTTAACTAAAAAACTTCACGTGACATTACAAGAAACATAAAATATATTCACAAAATTAAATCTTCTAAATTCCAACGTTTTTTAAACTTCACAATAAAAGTCTTATTCACACAATATCAATGAACTGTAAATATCAATTTTCAATCCTTTTAAATCCTTTTGAATCCTTAAATAACCTTTTTTTTTATCTTACTCGTGAATTAGCATATTTTTAAATAAAAATATTCCAACTAAAATTAACTGCATTTAGGCTCCTACAATTACTCACTTTAGCATAGCATGCTATCACATGATCTATGTGAATGACTGATTGTTGTATTCCTTATAGAACCATAACTTTGTGTTAAAGTCTCTGGCTGTGTACAAAGACTCTGTTTTCTTTCTCTAATTATATCAGATCCACACCATTTGTTACCACATTTCAGTGTTATCTGCATTAATTAGGACCTGGCCTGTTCATGTCAGGGGGCATCCCAGAAGAAAAATACCCATGACAACCAGATCTCAGGGCTCTTTGCCCACTGAGACCCAGAGAGAGGTTTTAGTCTTTTAGAGACCAGCTGATATACTTAACTGTGACCCAATAAATGTCATTTTTATTCTTTTGATCCACTCTGGTTTATTCTCAGGTTTCGGGGCTAACAGAAGCTTGATTTTCTTTCCCGGTTGAGTGTCTCTAAGTGAGAGCCTTAGAGCCTTAAAAAACCTCACAGAGCCTATCACACGAAGGACTTACAGTTGACCTGAGAAAACTTCTTCATCCTTTGGATAGAAAGAACTAGTGGGGATTTGTTAGCTTTGTTGGGCCACATGTTGAAAATGTCATTATCTCTCCTTGTTTACTTGTTTGATTGTTTTCTTCCAGAGGATCCAGAGGGGGAAAACCCCAGATGTCAAAGGGGATCATCGGGCTTTCAGGCGTGGATCTCCAAGTTATAAAGCGGAGATAAAGCCTTTGAGGACAGATGAACAACAAAAGGACCCATCAGATAGTTAGGAAAACTGAGATTCCTGGGCTTTTTCTCCTTCACACGTGCATCTGGGCTGGCCTACTTCTTCCTCCAAAGACAGGGAGAATTAGTTTGTAAGTCTTGACAACAGCTTTGCACCAGAGGGGATCTATACTCTACACTCGTGCAGATGTCTGAGGATCATGTGCTGGGATCTGAATGCTAACACGAAAGCCAGGACATTACATGTCAGGGTTATGCCCCTAAACACTTCTCTATTGGCTGCTGTAAGAGGACAAATAGACACAAACACAGTATTTTTAGTGAATACTTGCAAGGAGTCCAAGGAAAGCACCGGAGACTTTACAATCTCCAACCTACTCTGGGATAGCCTCTCCTTTTATTTGGTTCCTACCACATCCTGTGACTTCATCTTCTCGAAAGACAGAAGAAGCACACATGATTGATTATACATTGTTCTTAACTCATTGACTGCCAGCCATTTTCAGAACAGAGAGTCGCTCACTGCCAGAGTTTTTTGAGCATTTTTACTGATTTTTCAAGAGCCACAGTATAGTTTGTGCTATGACTATGTAAACACCGAACACACCAAAAGAAAGAGTAGACTCTCTTCTATCATCAGGAAAAGAAATTTTGTTTCTACCTTATTCCGTTCTTCTTCGACGTGCGTCTCACCGGCGCCATTTCTCTCATAGCGAACCATCGCGTTTGTTTTTATTTTCCTACAGTCTATGCTAATCTCCCATCAAAAGTGGCACAGCTACCTAGAGGATACATTTTTTAGTACATACTCTGTCTAGAAGCCGACATTTACGGAAAAACTTTTGCCGATCGTTCCCCAAGCCACTCGCATTGAAAAACATAAAAGACGTCTATAGACGTCTTTGGCAGCCAATGAGTTAATCACAGGATGCAACTGGTTTGACAGTAAAACAAAGTGCAGTTGTTTCTTTGTTTCACGCGGCCAAAAAAGGTGTGTGGTCAGAAGGGTCACTGCTGGGTCAGCTTCTCATATCTGCAAACCAACTTGTACTTATGATAACAATTTCTTGCTATCACACAAGCACAGTTAAACCTTCACATACACACACATATATGTCAGAGAATGCATGATAACTTTTGTACAATTATTCTGACATTACTTTATTTCATTTTATTTATTAGTTTATTTGACAGGGACAGTACAATTAAACATTGCGACAAAACAGGTGGCCGATGTCCAACTACATAAGGCTTGTAGCCGTGGGCTAATTTGCAGCCTTCGTCCCTGGTTAGGCTTTTAAAAGGTGTTAGCATTAAGGGGGAGGGACAAGACACAGATGCATAAGAAACAAGAGTTAAAACAAAAAAAGAAATGTAAAGTACAAGCCAGTTTAGTGCTCACACTCTTGATTGTCTTTGAGACATTTTTTCAATTTTGTGTAGAAAAGTCGAACATCAGTCTGTGACATAAGCTCCAGAGGCACAGAGTTCCAGAGATGTGATGCTTTCACTGACCCATGGATGTCCGACATCTTTTAATCCTGCAGTTCCCACTAGCTCCAGCTCTTGTCCTGATTCCTCCATTTGCATACTTTAAAACAAATTGACAGATTGCTTCCACATTACATTTCCACGAGCCTGAACCCAGCAGCATCATGGAGTTCACAAAAATTGATCCTCGGTAAAAGAAATTCTGTTTGTAGCCTCGCTGAGCGATGCCCCCCCCCCCACAGCCGAGTGCATCCTGACAAATTAGGCTAACAGCTCGTCCATTATTTATGGAAGGGGGATTTTTTTCTTGACTTTTTCTGTACTCTGGCCCCATGTTTCGGTAAATCTGCCAGATCAGATGTGTGTTCGTGCCTCTAACGGGGTGATGTGTCTGGTGTCTAGTCATGTCTTGATTACCTATTGTTTACACCTGGGGTTCCCCCCCCTCATGTGTTTAAATAGTCCTCGTTTCCCATGTCCTGTGCCAGTGCGTTTCCGTCTTTCGTCTCTCGTCTTTCGTCCCCCCACGTCATGTGAGGTTTTGATTATTTCCCATAGCCATGTTTTGCCACAGCCTTGCCACAGTTTTGTTAATCTTTATTTTGTTACTTTGCCATAGCCTTGTTTTTGCCACAGCCATGTTAATCTCGTTTGTACTTTTGCCATAGTCTTGTTTCGATACTTTGCCACAGTTTTGTTAACCTTGCTTTGTTACTTTGCTCATAGTTTTGCCACAGCCCTGTTTTTGAACCTGTTTTTGTTACAATAAACCCTGTTCTCTGCATCTCCGCGCATCACCTCCCTGACATGATGTGACCTTACTGGGGCTGGCGTGCAGCTGCCGCCTAAATAATGGACCCGGAAACACCGAAAAGCTAACGAGACCTTTACGAATCATCATTAATACATGTCCCGTGATAAAAAACTGTATGTGAGAGTGTGTGTTCTCCAAAATGTCACCGGAGTGGGAGAGTCTGTGGGACCCGATGATTACGACATCCTCCAGAGTTCACGAGCACGTTTTCAGCTTTTATGTTTCAGGATGTCTGACTGAACTTGTGAAAAGAGGTCAAAATCTAGAAGTCAGACCTGTCTGGTTAGTTTGTTAAACTGAATATAGATTCAAATGTAATAATAAAGACTGAACACACTCAACATAAACTGAGAATTCACAACTATGGACAAAGAGTGCGAACTGCATGTGAACTTCAGATAAAAACATTTTTTAGTGCAAAACGTAAAGTTTTCTGTGCACAGGTTAAATTAAACAGGCTAAAACATCCATCCATCCATTATCCTAACCTCTTATCCCCTAATGGGGTCATGGGGGGGCGGGGCCTATCCCAGTAGCCAATGGGGAGAGGCGGGGTCACCCTGGACGGTCCCCAGTCCTTCACAGGGACACACAGAGACACACAAGGACCAACAACCACACACACTCACACTAAGGGCAGTTTGGAGTCCAACAACCTAACATGCAGGTTTTTGGACGGTGGGAGGAAGCCGGAGAACCCGGAGAGAACCCACAGACACAGGAGAACATGCAGAACCACCCAGAAAGGTCCTGGTTCCCCCGGGACTCCAACCCAGAACCCTCTGGTCCTGGTTCCCCCGGGGACTCCAACCCAGAACCCTCTGGTCCTGGTTCCTCCGGGGTCTCCAACCCAGAACCTTCTAGCTATGAGGCTATGGTGCTAACCACCACACCACCAGGCTAAAACAAAGAATGCTAACCCTTTCGCAAAAGGAAATATATTTGTAAAGATGCTCTGAGGGACTCCAACCCAGAACCCTCTGGCAGAAAGGTCCAGGTTCCCCTGGCAGTTACAACCAGAAAAACCAAATATCTGACCTCCACAGGTAGTCTTTATCTAGCCTTTAAACAGAAACGTTTCCAGTCTTCAGACTCTGAGCCTCCGTCAACATGTCTGATTTATGCTAGGCTTTTTATTTTTTATTCTCTAAACAACAACCCAGAGAGCAGACCCAGGAGTTACAGGTCTAAAAATACCACTGACAAATACAGCTGTTGTGTTGTTGAGATTAACTCGAGGCGATTGGCTAAATGGCCTGTCCGGCCTCTCAGAATCAGCCTCCCGGAGAATTTGAGCAGACTGATGAGGAGCGATCTCCTCAAGGTGAGAGCAGGCGGGGGATTTATAGAGGAACAGGCATAACCTCAAGGTAATGACACTGTCTCTATCCTCTCAGAGTCCTTCTCCCTCGTCCCCACACCTCTAATAAAATCCACACACACTCAGAATCAAGGATCCGGCTTTTCCTTCGACTCTTTTACAGGGATGTACCAGGTCAATGTGATTTTGTCCAATCCTTCAGTTGTCCCCCACAGGGGCCTTTAAATCTAAAAGAGAACAGGAAGCTAGTAGCATTTGGGATGCTATAAGGGGGAGTCATTGATAGGACGGAATCCCATAAAGAAGATGGAGCCCCGGTCGCAAAGATTAAGGAGATATAAAAAAAAAGATATTGTGGACTAAAACCCCGAAAGCTTTAAACTTGTTTGTGGAGTTTAGTTTCTCACGCAAGTGAGAAACGATTCAACATTGAACTAACTTTTCTGATTGTTCTCAATGCAATTTTAATTAACCGCCCCCCATGGACATGGACAATACAATGTTTCTCTTGCAATATATATGTATATATATACTAATTTACCCTGTATATAGCTAGCTCTTAGAGCTTAGTTATAGAATACATGTTTATTGTGCAGGAATAAGGTCTTAGCTCTTTTACACTGGTAGCCAAGTAACAACGTTTTGTTGTCAAAATTTAACTTGTTTTTTTGTGCAATGAGTCTAAGATTTAAACATACTCACTGTATGCTGAATACAAATGGATTAAATTATGTATTTTTTTATCAAATGTATAATTAGCTGAATGCATTAAAACGCATGCTGATTGGATAATACATTCTTCCATTAGGGGTACAGTGGCCATGAAGGGTGGTGTTAGAATTTGGCTATAATTACTCACTTTAGCATAGTATGCTATCACATGATCTATGTAGATTACTGATTATTTTATTTTCTTTTATAACTATATTTTGTGTTGAAGTCTCTGGCTGTGTCCACAGACTCTCTTTTCTCTCTTTTTCTCTCTCTGTTGCATTAGATCCACCTTTAGGTCAACACACACACACACACACCATTTGTTACCACATTCCTGTCATCTGCATGAATTAGGACCTGGCCTGTTCGTGCCCAGAGCTAACTGGCCAATAGGACTTGGTTGTGTCCAGTCCTCCTTTGAGGAGGCGGATGGAGCCCAGGAGATAATGCCCATCACCCAGATCTCAGGGCTCTTTGCCCACTGAGACCCAGAGAGAGGTTTTTGTCGGTCAGAGCCCAGCTGATACACTTAACTGTGACCAATAAATGTCATTTTTTATACCTTTGATCCACTCTGGTTTATTTTCAGGTTTCCAGCTACAGAATCGGGCTAACAGCATGGGAGTCTGTTTCTTACATATCTTCTTTAACCAGCCGTGGACCGGGCCATTACCGCCCGCCGGGGGGCCAGACTCTGGCCTCTCTTTGGGAAGTGTCTTCACATGAAGCAGATGGGCACCGAATTTTAACCCTATAATGCCAAATGTATCATATTTTATTCATACGGTTTCTGAAGTCTTTTGGATCTGAGACTTTCTGCATCATTCAGTGGTAAAAGCTTTGCTCAAACCCCTGTTGTACACATTCAGATATACCTGATAACAGCCAGTAGAAGACTACACCAAAATACATTTTTGACTTATTGCACGCTAATTTGATCAAAATAATTTCTGTTTTTTTTCTTCATATCTTTTTGAGGGTCCAAAGAAAGACTTCAGACTAAAAAAATCCAATATCCTTCCTATTTTTCTTGGATCGGGCTTTAAAGGGTTAACTATCCCATCACACACCAGCTCAAATCCTGAAGCAAGAACCTCACTGGGTTAGAAGGAAATAGCCAGTTAGTTTAAGCAGATCATCGGTCCAGAAAAAGATTAAAAGCCCCGGTCTCCTGAGATGTGATGAAGTTCAGATATGCTGTTAATTAGATTGATAAGCCTCCAGACTTTTGGATACAGTCCATCCCATAATGAACTGGTGGTCCAAGTCTGGACGCTTTTTGGGGGCCATTAATGGAAGAAGGACTGTGGCAGACAGCTGGAAAAGATGAGTTTTCAGTTGTTTGTCGAGTGGAAAACAACTAATCAGCTTTTGGAAATACACTCTGTGGAGCATCGGAAACTAATCACAGAGAAGAATGAGCCTCTTCTAACACACAAACAAAGCATTTAGTCTTTCAGACAGCGCCAAAAAAAAAGAGTTCCAGCAACTTTTCACTGCATTTTGCATTGATTTATTTACACCTGAGCCATGCTTGACAAGTTAAACACAACCTGAAGGTTAGCGGTTTGACAGATAAATATGAGGGTTTTTTTTAAACTTCTCTAATATTTCTTTGAGTAACACTGTTCAATTCAAATATGTTGTATCATCTTTTGAACACAGGACTCACGTTTTCAGCTAAATACTCGAGGATCTGGACATTTACAAGAAACTGGAGACGAGATTTCCATTCTCCTGGTTCCTACAGCTGTAGCGTTAGCTTTTCCCGACCTGCCACCATTTAAAGGGGACATATTATGCAAAACCAAAGTTTTTAATCATTTGATTATGTACATTTGGGACTGTGGAGGGCCTATCAGCAGGCAAAGTGTGAAAAAAAAAATGACTGGGTCATGTTTTTGTGGGTCTGAATCCAGGAGATAAATCAGGAGGTGGCAGACGTCGTGGTAGCGTGAGCGTTAGCATGGTAGCGTTAGCATGGTAGCGTTAGCGTGGTAGCGTTAGCGTGGTAGTGTTAGCATGGTAGCGTTAGCATGATAGCGTTAGCATGGTAGCGTTAGCGTGCCGACGTGGGCACACCTCCCTGAAGAAGTGGGTGGATTGCCTGTGTCTCATTTGCATTTAAAGAGACAGGCACTCCAAAGCGAGCGCTCTGAACGGGGCTGTTTTGGGTTAGGGTTAGGGTTAGGGTTAGGGTTAGGCAGGGGGACTGAACTGCTATTGGGCTTCATCCTTATGGGATTCTGACCAAAGCTTGTCACAGACATTACATTAGGACACCAGGGAACTAGCTTAACTTGTTGAAATAGGGTATAACATGTCTCCTTTAACCGGCTGTCCCCATAGCCATCGTAATCCAGAAGTTTGACGCCAGTGGAACTAACCCAGAAGAGCTGACCATCCATTATTCATGTTTTTCTCAACATTTACCAGCCTCTGCATCTGTAAAGTGACCATACCCTGAATGTGTGGCCCTCCTGTCATTTTGCAGAATATACACAAGGTTTCTTATCGATTTTCATAGATTAGAAATATGTACAGGGCAGCCAAACATCAAGAGGCTTTATTTTATAAAAACATTACTCTTATTGTGTTCGTGTACATGCTCCTAATGTTATTTTGCACGGTCTGCTCGACTGGGTTTACATGTTTTGATATGGATTTTTTTGGCCTCATCTCTTCTGAAACCCTTCTGAGCCTCTTCTCTGAGGGCCCCGTCCTCCTAATGACCAGCTCTGGTCTTTCACTCGGTCTGAGGTGGGAAAACAAGCCAGGAGGCAAATGTTTTTTCTTCTTTGGAGTCTGCTCTTTATAGATTTAGTTTGGGGCTTTGTGAGTCCTCAGACTTTTCAGGTGGCAAACAAAGGCCGAAAAACAGAGTTTAACCTCGGCAAAGTCCACACATCACGCCATCATCAATACTTCAGTTGAAACGATGCATTCTTATTGGAAATAAACCAGGATTTTTATTATTTACAAGGGAAAAAAAATGCTAGGGCAGTTAGCCGTCTCTGTATTGGACTAAAGGGACATTATTTATAGATGGAAGCCAGTTGCAGTCTAAAATGTTTCGATGTAGCTGCCCTTTTTTTCTGCTGTTTGACTCTATTGTATACAGTTACAGGACAAAACCATCTATAAACAGATGGTTTACCTTCTGTGTTGGAAAGGAGAGCTCATTACTTCCTTTACACATAAAGACACTCATAGATTTTGCTCTATCATCATCATGTCTCTTGTTTTTATCTATAAAAAACAAAAGGATAAACTACTTGTTATGTTTGATTAATCATTTATCCAGCTATTGAATGAGTTACATGATGCTAAATCTGATTAAACTGAGCTTTGGGTCTTTTTGAAATGATAAATGAGCCTTTGGATCATTGCGTAACAGCATCTTTTGTGTGAATATACTGATTTTAATTGGACATGTAAATGCTAGCTCCATTGAAAGAATCACTTGTTTGAGCATTGGACAAAAAATAATAAATTGCCTTTAAAGATACTAGTTAGATGTCACATGAGTAACAAGACAAAAAATAAATAAACACATTTTAGCTTAAAAATGATTTTAGAAAAGCCTTTTGAGATTGACCAGTGTTTAGTTAAAGAGCTACATGTTTCTGTTATGAGAATCAGAGTTTATATAAAATCAATTTGAATTGGGGGACTTACAGTAACCATATTGGGATGCAAAAGTTTTGTTTTTTTATAAGTACTATAGAAAAAATATTTCCTTTCTTGTTAATTCGTTATTGGTATTATTATTATTATTATTATTGTTGTTGTTGTTGTTGTTGTTGTTGTTGTTGTTTTTCTTCTTGTTGTTATTAGTATTATTGAATTGAATATACTTTATTATTATTAAGTATTATTATTATTATCATTATTATTATCATTATCATTATCATTATCATTATTATTATTGTCTTTTGTTTATTTTATTGTTTTGCATCCAAAGGATAGAATAAACTTTTATGTTTCCATAACCAGATTCACATTTTTACAGCCCTGTAAGATCACACAGAAATGAAAGTGACAGAAATCTCCAAATCATTTTTTATTTTTACATTTGAACTTGACCTTGACAAATGTTGGTCCTTGACCTTGAACATTTCGAGTCAAATCAATTTCATACAGCAGAAAAATCACATACTTTCTTATAATAAACAGTAACCCGGAATAGATATTCTCACAGAGCTGCCCTGTGGACAAAAACCTGTCAGACAAATATGACAAATCTCTGCAGAAATAATGAATTAAACTCTAGCTAACGACAAATGTGTACAAACACTGTCATGTCATGTAAAAAAAGTGCCCGTTCATCCCATTAACTCTGCAGCCAGGATGTGAGTCAGCGCAGAACCGAGGGAAGAACGAGAGAAAGATCAGGGAATGGTAAACGGAGGGAACAGGGAATCCAACCACCAAACGTCCAGTTAGCGGCTAACGGCTATTCCTGGGTCTCCAGACACACATAAGGCCGGTAAAAGCAATGCTAAAGCTATCATCACCGCCACAGAAAATGAATGAAAGGGCCCAAAAACATTCGGATTCATTGGTGATCATCCAAGTTCCTGACTCCAGTTCAGATCGAATCATCTTTCCAGGTGGAATTTTCCATTTTCCCCTTTGAGTGGTGGAGTCACCACTGAACCGAGGGAAGAATGAGAGAAAGATCAGGGAATGGTAAACGGAGGTATACAACCACCCGGGGAACAGGGAATCCAACCACCAAACGTCCAGTTAGCAGCTAACGGCTATTCCTGGGTCTCCAGACACACATAAGGCCAATAAAAGCAAAGCAAAAGTTATCATGACCACCACAGAAAATGAATGAAAGGGCCCAAGAACATTCGGATTCATTGGTGATCATCATAATTCCTGACTCCAGTTCAGATCGAATCAACGAGGACGCCTTTCCAGTTGGCTTTTTCCCCTTTTAGCTCTGACCAGCGTTTGTGGACATCATGGAGATCTGAGCTGAATCCTGGAAGTGTTTTAGAGCTACTGTAGTTACTTTTGGGACAGAATCGAGTCTATTTTCAAACCAAAACAACCCTTTTTGTGGACTTTCTCTCTTCAGAAACGCTTCAAAAACTCCCATAACCCTTTAAAGCCTGATCCAAGAATAAATCAAAACAGAAAATTACTTTTTTTTTGTTTGAAGTCTTTATTTGGCCTGTTAACAAAATATGTAAAAAG
>CAJRST010039999.1:738491-751569 GCA_907169785.1 Menidia menidia
AATAATAATAATAATAATAATAATAATAATAATAATAATAATAATAAAAACATCCTGTAAAATGACATAAAAATAAAAAATACAAATAAAAATAACAGTCTGGAGCCAAATAGAAATCTCCTGTGCAGAATGAAAAAAATTTGATTTCCCCCCCCCCCCCAGGACCCTACTAGGAATCAGGACAAAGGATGAATTGATGAGCAGAACTCTGTGGGATAAAGTTGGTGTTTGGAGGCCTTTTAAACCACTGTTTTCTCTTGTTTTCCATCTTTTTACACTAGAAATAAACTCACTCTGACATCCATCGCTGTGACATTTGCACACTGTTGCTTAAAAAATGCACAATTTGTGTCCATCAGCGGGGATAAAGTGATCGTTTAGAAATCCTCCGGTAGTGTGGTGAGTCACTCTGGGCTCAGAGGTATCTGAGGGGTGAGAATCACTCTGCACAGACCAAAATAACCATCTGTTTTACTCCGGGACATTTTACTGAACTAGTTCTCCCAAACGGCACATTTGACTTCGAAAAAAAATCGGAGACGAGTTGAATAATAAGCTCATAAAGCTGTTTTTCTGAGCACTTTTTGGTACGTTCCAAAAGTACAGAGGATTCCAGTCTGTTTGAAAAGTGTATTTAATCTGAGTTTATTTGAATGGATGACCGAAATGCAAGAGCAATGTGCATTAGTTAGGAAATTTAACAGGTAATTGTGGCTCAGAACAAATCTTTTTCCAGGTTAACAGTGTTTCTTTGTGCATATTATTATTATTATTATTATTATTATTATTATTATTATTATTATTATTATTATTATTATTATTATTATTATTATTGTTGTTATTATTATTATTATTATTATTATTATTATTATTATTATTATTATTATTATTATTATTATTATTATTGTTATTATTATTATTATTATTATTATTATTATTATTATTATTATTATCTGGGTCGTCTTGTACATGTGTTTAATCGATGCTAACTGCTCCAAAAAGTGAGAAAAATACATTTAAATCTTAGTTAAATCCGTCATTGGTTAGATCTTTGTGCCTGATGCGTGTTCCAGGATCCAAAAGAAAACTATAGCTTACACTGACGTCACCTTTTTGTATTTTTATTTTAAAACAAAGGCGATGACTACCTTACTGGTCACCTCGCGCAGAATTCAAACGTCATTAAAGGCCCACTAAGTAGCTCCTGTATTTGTTCTAAATTCACATTTTTAACGTTGTACATATTTTTAACTTAAATTATTAATGTCACTCATGGATGTAAATGAAAAATCACATTCTCATAATACAAGTAAATTCAAAACTGAGCATAAAATAAGCATCTGGCCCCTACACTGTCCTGTGGAACCAGTCTGCCCAGTCAGAGTTTCCGTCCACACGGCTGGATATTTTTATCTTTTTCAGACTCTTTTTCTCAAAGCAAACAGGACCTGTTGGCAGAGTACATAAAATTGAGTACCTCCGTACTTCCACTTAAGTATGGAGTTGAAAGAATACTTCTACTTTTACTCAAGTCAGTTTTTTATATAGTACTTGTACTTCTACTCCAGTACTTTATCCATTTCTGGTCAGAACTGAAGGACAAAACAAAATTTGAATTCAAACGAATTACTTTTTTTTCTATTTCTAAACCAGTGTCCTTGTTTAGTTTTGCCTTAATTTCCTTTATCGGGCAAGTGACTGGTCATTTCCGCACATGTTAGTTATAATAAAAAAAATTGAAAAATGTCACTAATGTAATAAAGTCTTGTCCAATAACACTCTAAGGTTGAATTTTTTAATTTGAAAGTATTTAATTGAGTGCCCTATAAAGGGTTAACCCTTTAAGTATCATGATATCACAACTTATGGTTGTATATATTTGTTAAAATATGTAATATGTATTTGATAATTAAAATATATATGACTGAGAACTGAATGAGTGTAAAAGCCTCTGTTAGAATTATGATATTGTTATTTAAATACGTTTAAACCATGTCGAGTAATGGTAATTCTTTTTAAGACAGAAGGCTTACTTAGTTTTTGAATAAAAAATATAGTTTTTATTGAAAATAGTGAGGAGATTTTTTCTGCTTTATCAACAGGCTGGATATTTTATCTTTTTCCGACTCTTTTTCTCAAAGCAAACAGGACCTGTTGGCAGACTCTTATTTGCTTGTTTCACAGAGCAGCCGACAGACGTTCCTGTGTTGTTCTTGTTTCCTGACTGTGTGAAGGCCAGTGTGTGTGCGGTTTCATTTTCATTATTGTGTCTTCTGTCTGTGATTGTGTCCGCTTTCAAACCGAAGGATTTCCAAACTGAGTCATTCCTCCAAACACTCTAAACCTTTAACGAATCAGAGCAGAGCTCCGGTTTCTAGAGGGGCCTCCACAGAGGGAAGGAGGGCTTTGGTTTCCTTGACGTTCCTCAGGAGGTAGAAAAAGAGAAACGCTGTCAGGGGAGTGATCTTGGAGGGAGGACTCAGATATGGAAAAACAGGGTTTATTGTAACAGAAGCACTCTCAAAGAGTGAATGTCCAGACAAAGTTCAAAACGAGGCTGTGGCAAAACTATGAGCAAAGTAACAAAGCAAGGATGAACAAAACTGTGGCAAAGTATCAAAACAAGACTGTGGCAAAAGTACAAACAAGATTAACATGGCTGTGGTCAAAACAAGGCTATGGCAAAAGCAACAAACAAGGCTGTGAAAAAACTATGAACAAAGTATCAAAGCAATAAGGTTATCAAGGCTGTGGTCAAAACAAGGCTGTGAAAAAACTATGGCTATGAAACAAAAACAGGACTATGGCAATAAGGTCAACTAGGCTGTGAGAAAATCAAACCTGACGTGGGGCTGACGAAAACAGACAGACGAAAACGCACTGGCACAGGACATGGGAAACGAGGACTATTTAAACACATGAGGGAGGGGAACCCCAGGTGTACACAATAGGTAATCAAGACATGACCACACACCAGAAAATTCCCCCAGACGTTCCCGTGTTGTCCTTATGTTTCCCGACTGTGTGAAGGCCAGTGTGTGTCCGGTTTCATTTTCATTATTGTGTCTTCTGTCTGTGATTGTGTCCACTTTCAAACCGAAGGATTTCCAGACACGTCCAATATCCGCTGAGTCATTCCTCCAAACACTCGAAACCTTTAATGAATCGGTTTCTAAAGAGGGAGGGAGGGTTTCGGTTTCCTTGACGTTCCTCAGGAGGTAGAAAAAGAGAAACGCGGCCATTCAAACCGGACGTGCGCACGTGGCACGTGCACGTCTGGTTTGAGGAGGCGGAGTGAGTCACACTGAGAAAAAAGAGAAGGAGAGAGGAAACGTAAAGTTAGAGTTCAGAGTCGTGAAGCGGGAAGCTGAGAGGAAACCAGAAAAAAACGACCGGAGACCAGCTCAGGAGGAGATCTTTGAGCGGTTTGGCTGGTTGGTGTTCGGACAGGACTCAGGTCTGGAGATACAGTTAAAAAAAGGTTTATAACTCTCAAAGAGTGGAAAGAAAGTACAAGCTTATGTTGAAGTTATCGGAAAAGCATCAAATCAGAATAACTCAAAAAGGCGAGGATGGCAAAAAGGCTCAAGTAATCCGTTGATTGAGATACTTTTCCCTTTACTGGAGTAATGTTTGACCAGTATGATCTGTACTTTTACTCAAGTCATGAGTATTGAGTACCTTGTCCACCACTGAATTCATCTCAGCAAGTTTTGTAAACTCCAAATCTTAATGTGATCCTTTAATAAAACTGACAAATAGACAAAAATAAATAAATAAAATACAATAAAATGAAATAAAATAAAATGAAATAAAATAAAATGAAATAAAATAAAATATAAATAAAATACAAATAAAATACAAATAAAATACAAATAAAATACAATAAAATTCTAAATAAATGAAAAAAATAAAAACAAAAATAACACAAAGAGCTTTAATTATGTGATTTTTGCAGGTTTAACACCCCGTTATCCAATAATATTTTTTAAAAAAAGCAAGACAAAATACCCCTGTCGGTACGTACACCATCAGAAGGGACATTAATCAGTGTAAAGGGTCTGAAGGGTTTAAAAGAAGGAATTGTCCACACAATGTAAACAGTAAAACACGACTTTAAACCTTTTCTCATAATTAGGGATTTACGGCCGGGGGGGGGGGGGGGGGTGGGGGAGCTGATGAAGAGCATCAAACAGCGGAGGGAGACGCTTCAAAGGCCGAGGCTCCCATTGGTCAACACACCCTCAGAGGAATCTTTGATCACCGGGATCCTTTTTCTGAGAGCCGCCATCTTTTCTCCTGCACACAGAGACACACAACCAGGGCTCCCGGTACCTGGGACCCTCCAGCCGTCGGGAGGATCAAAGCGACTCTCTTTTAAATGTATTTATTTATTTATTTATTGAATTCATTATTTTAAAATGTATTTATTTATTTACTTATTTATTAAATGTATTTATTTGTTTATTTAAAATGTATTTATTTATTTATTTTTCTAATGTATTTGTTTATCTATTTATTTATTTATTTATTTATTTACTTATTTATTTATTTACTCATTTCCCTTTCTTTCTAAAGGATCTCTCTCCTTTCCACTGCTCTTCTTTCTTCCCTGTCTCTCTGTCATGTTCAGCAGTATTGGACACATGGAAGTTTGGTAACAAAAATGAATAAAAAAAGCAGTTTTGGGTAAAAAAGGGGGGCTTCTCACTAACAAAGGCAAAGCAATTTTGTTCAGCATTGCACGGTACTCAGATTTCAGCTCTCTTGCCACAATACTGAACAGGACAAGGTAATGAATAAATAAATAAAATAAATAAATAAAAAAGAGCCGTTGCTGAGTTCCTGCAATCTATGTTGGAAAAGAGTCGAGGTGTTCTTGGTGTGTAGGTCTCCTGTTTTTTCTTCACTTTGAAATGTACCACTGACACATTTCTTCCTCGGTTTCTGTAGTTCTGTAAAAAAATGACCTCGGAGCAGTTCAACCGAGATATATGCCATTTTTCTACCCATTTTCTGGTCATTTCTCTACTCAAATGACCCATTTCTTCACTGGATAAAAGCAGAAATTGTGTAAAATGTGCTGCCATAATGCTGAACAGAACAAGGTAAAAAAAAAAAAAAAGAGATTATGGAAATCCGTGTTCCTCTTCCTCTCCATCCTGATGTCCTCATCTGTTTCTCATTCTGATCTAACTCCCACAGACTTTTCCTTGATGCGACTCTTCCCCTCATTCATTCATTCATTCATTCCTTTACTAGAAAAGTCCTTGTCTAACCTGTTAAGAAAAGCCCTTTTGGTCATCCCTGAGGGTAATTAAGACCAAGGTCCGCCCGAGTCAGCGAACAGACCCCGACTGTTTCTCCACTTCATTAGTAAAACCGTGAGATGAGAGGAAACCATGGCAACCGGCTGCGAGCAGCATCACTGGCCTGTGAGATCCTCCCCGTTCCAGCATCTGTGTGTTTTATCTGTGTTTCTCTCAGGGGAAAACGGTCTGGAATCGACCCGGTACCATCGAGTTTTGACTTCGTCCGGAAAAAAGGAGACGTTTGTTTTAAACCAAAACTTAACGGAAAAAGCTTAAATTAAGCGATTCTTCTAGCTACTGCCTACTCGTTCTAACACAGATTTCCCTTTTCCTCCAGTCTGAGATAAGACAGACAGATCCTCTTAACGCTGCGTTACTCTTAGATTATCTGTTTTGGCGGTTCTGTGAGGCTGTTTACGAGTCCTCAGATGTCTTATCATCGCTTTAAGTGGCTACTATCGAAAAGAAAAAAGATTCTCCTGCTTAAGTGTTGATTAAACCTCGGGAGTCATTACCGGGGAAACACTCCACGGTGGAACGGAAAACGTGGGCGACTCCTCTATCTTCTGCCCAGAAGCAAACCTGTATCAGCCCTGAGGAAATCTTTAACCAAACACACATATTACAGCTATTTCTGGGACAATGAGAGTTGAATTTTTAGACAAAAGTCAGTTTATTGTAGTGGTTATTGTAAAAAATTCGGCTTTGTTAGATGAATGGTTTCATGCACAAAGACAGAAACTTATTTTTTTCTTCTTTTTAAAAAAAATATTGCCTTAAAGGTGGGTTATCAAGCATTTAGCATCATAGAAGGGAACAGGAAGAGGTGTCAAACCTGTATCAACCCTGAGGAAATCTTTAACCAAACACACATATTACAGCTATTTCCGGGACGATGAGAGTTGAATTTTTAGACAAAAGTCAGTTTATTGTAGTGTTTATTGCAAAAAAATTCGGCTTTGTTAGACGTATGGTTTCATGCACAAAGACAGAAACTTCTTTTTTTCTTCTCTTTTTAATTTTATTTATTGCCTTAAATGATGGTTATCAAGCATTTAGCATCATAGAGGGGAACAGGAAGAGGTGTCAAACCTGTGTCAGTTTTGAGGAAATCTTTAACCAAACACACATATTTCAGCTATTTCCGGGACGATGAGAGTTTAATTTTTAGACAAAAGTCGGTTTATTGTGGTGTTTATTGCAAAAAAATTTGGCTTTGTTGGATGAATGGCTTCATACACAAAGGCAGAAACTTCTTTTTTTCTTCTTTTTTTAATTTTATTTATTGCCTTAAATGCGGGTTATCAAGCATTTAGCATCATAGAGGGGAACACAAAGAGGCAGGCAAACATAAAAGATAAATAAACACAAAAAATAAATAATAATAATAAAAATAAACTGAAATTGGGTCTAGTCTGTCACACTGTAGAGGGTATAGCACATTTATTATCAAGTTCTGTACTCCAGGAGAACAGGGATATTTTAGATTTAAAGAAGCCTTAATAATAGAAAAATAATAGTACATGGATATAGTAAAAGTGTACAAGACTCCAAAGCAAAATATTCAGTAACTTGGGTCCATCTTCTCAGAAAAACGGGTCCTTTCTTCTGTAGTTGGGCCGTCATTGTACTGAAAATGTTTAATGATAATAAAGGCTTTCATTCATTCATTCATTCATTCATTCATTCATTCTCTGACCCTTTACCAAACACACCTGGTCCTGGTCTGGATTAAGATCTCTTGAGCCTGTTTTTCTTGGTTTCTTTTCCCTAATTTGCTCTGAAATTAAGTTTGTAGATCTACTTTTTGACCATTTGGTCCAAAGACTTTGATAGTATTATTCCAGAAATGCTTGGTGGTAGACTTACACACAGTTTTATCAATGTCTATAATGTTGTTTCAGGTTTTCCTTTTGGTTTAATTACGTTTAATCACGTTAAATTATGACTTCAAACTTGCATTGGGTTAAAAATACATTGAATTCCTCAAAAGAATGATCAAAGAACTTCTCCAAAAAGGGAATAAAGACTCTAAAAGTTGGATTAAATTAAGAGAAATTACAGAAAAAGCACGTAAAAAGTAAAAAAACGTGTCCACATTTGCTGGTTGAGGAATTTGTTTTCATACAGATATTGGTGGGTTGATGCCCCAAAAAGTGACAAATCCTGCCCTGAACAGGTGAAATACATGTAGGAATTTAAGACCCCAGAAAAAGAAAACCTGCTCGTGGATGCTGTTCTCTGTGGATTCAGACATTTATTCGTCTACTAAGCTGTGTGATGTGTTCAGGCTCCCTCTGTTCTTCTCAGATTTTTGGCTTCGACCCATTTGGAGGCTAACAGTGGGTCTATTCTTCAGACTTAACCGGGATGTGCATCTATTTAGAGCTTCTGTTTTTATGGTTACCCTCATGAAAGCACCACAAAAATTCTGAATTTCAAGTTAAAATGTATGTTTATTTTGAAACTCTAAGATAGCTTTGATGAATATCTTCTAAAAAAGTTAATTTTTGTGCTCTTTGTAAGATATACTCTACACTGGGGGAAATAAGTATTTGAGCCCTTGCTGATTTTGCAGGTTTGCCCACTTGCAAAGAATGCTTATTTTTCCTAATCAGATGGTTATCAATTTTTATAAATTCATATGATGTGATTTTCTGGAATTTTCTTTGGGATTCTGTCTTTCACTGTTAGAATGTACATATGATTAAAGTTATAGATCGTTGCATTCTTTGTAAGTGGGCAAACCTGCAAAATCAGCAAGGGCTCAAATACTTATTTCCCCCACTGTATATGGAAATAGAGCAAACTTTTAACCTCTTTAGTTGAAGGCATTTTGCTACTTTTACTACTTCTGCTGTAAATTGAGTTTTAAGTCTGGTTTAGACTCTGTTTGTTATTGTGTTACAGTAACTTTCTGCTGTTCTGCCTTAAAAGAACAATAAAAAAACAACAAAAACAAGCTCAAATACCAAATAATGACAGATGAAGGAACCTTTCTAAATCCCGGCACGTTTCCAAACCCCTAACATGTGGTAACAACCAATTTCATAAGAAAAAAATACGACCAGAGACAGGCAAAACGAGGACCCCACAGACCTCATTTACGTTTTAAATAGAATCCCCGACCAGAGATGAAAAAAAAAAGAGAATAATGGGGGCTGCGGGCGGCGGGAGAGTGTGCAGAGCTTAATGAGATAACAGAAACAAAACCAGCGAAAAGTTGAGATGGGGGAGAAGAAACAAACACGAAACCAGGGCAGAGGAATCTCATCTAATAATCAACCATAAGCAACGTTTCATAACCTCTTTTTGTTCAGAAACTGTTGATAAAGCAGAATAAATGTAGAAGGGGGGTAGATCTAATAGCAGACAGCAAAAAAACATAAAATAAAAAATCTAGTTATTATTCAAAAACTAAGTAAGCCTTCTGTCTTTCAAAGAATTACCATTACTCGACATGGTTTATACCTATTTAAATAACAATATCCTAATTCTGACAGAGGCTTTTACACTTTTTCAGTTCTCACTCATATATATTTTAATCATCAATTGTACATATGAACAAATATATACAACCCCACGTTGTGATATCAAGATACTTAAAGGGTTAACCCTTTATAAGGCACTCAATGAAATACTTTAAAATTAAAAAATTCAACCTTAGAGTGTTATTGGACAACATAATAAGACTTTATTACATTTGTGACATTTTTCTAAATGTTTTATTATAACTAACATGTGCGGCGGAAATGACCAAACACAGTCACTTACCCGATAAAGGAAATGAAAGCAAAACTAAACAAGGTCACTGGTTTAGAAATAGAAAAAAAGTAATTCGCTTGAATTCAAATTTAGCTTTGTCCTTCAGTTAGGAGCAGAGATGTATAAAGTACTGGAGTAGAAGTACAAGTACTATATAAAAAAATTACTTGAGTAAAAGTAGAAGTATTCTTTCAACACCAGACTTAAGTGGAAGTACGGAAGTACTCCATTTTATTTGTACTTTAGTATTGGAAGTAGAAGTATTTCAAAAATTGCTACTCAAGTATCGAAAGTACAAGTATAAGTAAAAGTACAAGTACTGTGTTTATTAAAAAAGGGCAGTCAAAAGTGTGATATATATTGTTTATATTATTTCAAACGTGTGAAAGGCCATACAGGTGTTTACAAAAACAGAAAACTACATCTGCATTAGCAACCAACAGTACTTCATCTACTATTATTTATTATTCCAGTTAGAATCCTGAGCTGAGCCTTTATGCTGGCATGTAGCATACAGCTAACCAGCTAGGTTAGCTTTAGCTAACGTTATCATACAGCTAGCCAGCTAGGTTAGCTTTATCTAACGTTATCATACAGCTAGCCAGCTAGGTTAGCTTTAGCTAACGTTAGCATACAGCTAGCCAGCTAGGTTAGCTTTATCTAACGTTATCATACAGCTAGACAGTTAGGTTAGCTTTAGCTAAAAGGTTTCCACCTTTTCCAGTAATAAATTATTAATATAAAAAATGTTTATCTGTTTTTTCTTTTTACATATTTTGTTAAAAGGCCAAATAAGGAATTCAAACCAAAAAAAAGTAATTTTCTGTTTTGTTTTATTCTTGGGTCAGGCT
This sequence comes from Menidia menidia, assembly GCA_907169785.1. Lineage (NCBI taxonomy): Eukaryota > Metazoa > Chordata > Actinopteri > Atheriniformes > Atherinopsidae > Menidia > Menidia menidia. The sequence goes on from CAJRST010039999.1 coordinate 748,420, forward strand.
TTAAAGGGTTAAATGACTGATTATAGTCAAATCTGTCAATACAGAGGTCTAGAACACAAATCTACCCCTTTGTTTTAGGGAAATGAACACCATCCTCTGACCCTGGCGTCCATCTTTAACCCTTTAAAGCCTGATCCAAGAATAAGACAAAACAGAAAATTACTTTTTTTTATTTGAATTCCTTATTTGGCCTTTTAACAAAATATGTAAAAAGAAAAAACAGAAATACAGTTTTTCTATTAATAATTTATTACTACGCGATAAGTCAAGATTATTTTTTGTGTAGTCTTCTGCCCCCTGTTATCAGGTGTATCTGATTGTGTACAATAGGATTTTGAGCAAACTTTTTACCATTAAATTAAGCAAAAGGAGTCAGACGCAAAACATTTCAGAAACCGTATGAATAAAAAATGATACATTTGGCATTATAGGGTTAAATGTTGACCTCTGGGTCTGGTTTTTAAGGCCTCAGAGTGTATTTGCATTGATTCAGAAGACCCGCTCAAAGAGCAAACTGCAGCCTGGAGTGGCTTAATCAAACAGAGGGGGGGGGGGGGTTAGGGATGAAGTTTAAGCCACTGCCTTTTCAATTAAAAAGCTGTCACAGGAGCGGTGGATATTTACAGTGGCAAACATTACTCTGTGAGATCTGGGAGGAAAACCTGGCACCCCCCGTCTTTTGTACTGTCATTTTCGAAAAGAGACGCAACTCGACTAGAGGATGAAACTTAACTCATTGACTGGCAGCCATTTTCAGAACGGAAAGTCCCATACTGCCAGAGTTTTTTTGAGCATTTTGACTGATTTTTCAAGAGCCACAGAATAGTTTGTGCTATGACTATGTAAACACCGAACACACCAAAAGAAAGAGTAGACTCTCTTCTTTCATCAGGAAAAAAAAAGTGTTTCTACCTTATTCCGTTCTTCTTCGACTTGCGTCTCACCGGCGCCATTTCTCGCATAGAACCATTCCCTTTTTCTTATTTGCCTACAGTCTATGCTCATCTCCCATCAAAAGTGGCACTGCCCCCTAAAGGGTCAATTTGTTACTACATACTCTGTCTAGAAGCCTGATATTTACGGACAAGCTTTAGCAGATCGTCCCCCAGCCACTCTCGTTGAAAAACATAAAAGACGTCTATAGACGTCTTTGGCAGCCAATGAGTTAAAGGCTGTTTCGTTTTGGCGAGAAAAAAAAAAACAAAACAGGAATCTGCTCCCCGTTGTTGTGATAAATATGCCAACCCAGAGCGAGTTCTGCGCTGAATAATTTACAGCCGCTCTCTGCTTCTGGGACGGGGGCTAATAATAGGGCCGGGGGAGAGCTTCGAGCCTCTTTGTTGTCTATAAGTGTAAATGCTTCGCAAACTTAGCAAGAAACGAGGACTAAAACTGTAAGAAAACACTGAGTTTATGTGTCCAAAACCACAGGCTTGACCTCGATGGTTGAACAGATAGCCCCCCGCCTTTTGGATTCAATAGGGATGGCATTTAAACTTTTCTTTTCCTTTTAAAGGGCCAACAATCAACAAGACATGTTAAAGGGCGGTGATCTGAAAGGCCCTTGTCATGTCAGTTTATGTGATATTTTATATTTTCATGGGATCTCTGCCTGTCCACTTTGGTTATAAATAAAAGTCTCTGTGGCAAAAACCCTAAAACACCTGACATTTAACCCTGTAATGCCAAATGTATCATATTTGATACGTACGGTTTCTGAAATGTTTTGCGTCTGACAGCTTTTGCATAATTGAATGGTAAAAACTTTGTTCAAAATCCTATTGTACACAATCAGATACACCTGATAACAGGGGGCAGAAGATACACAAAAAATAATCTTGACTTATTGCATAGTAATAAATTATTCATATTAAAAATGTATTTCTGTTTTTTCTTTTTACATATTTTGTTAAAAGGCCAAATAAAGAATTCAAACCAAAAACAAGAAATTTTCTGTTTTGTTTTATTCTTGGATCAGGCTTTAAAGGGTTAAACCAAGTGCGGGGCGTCAGGTTTGGTGTTTTTTAAGCTAGATCATGTTGAGAATTTCAGGCTCCTAAAACCGGATATGTGAGTTTATGATAATCTGAAATCAGGGAGCTAAAGCTAGCCAGCTAGGTTAGCTTTAGCTAACGTTATCATACAGCTAGCCAGCTAGGTTAGTTTAGCTAACGTTATCATACAGCTAGCCAGCTAGGTTAGTTTAGCTAACGTTATCATACAGCTAGCCAGCTAGGTTAGCTTTAGCTAACGTTATCATACAGCTAGCCAGCTAGGTTAGCTTTAGCTAACGTTATCATACAGCTAGCCAGCTAGGTTAGCTTTAGCTAGCGTTAGCTGCTACGTCCTGAGTGAACAGGGAGAACTGAACTAGCACGTAGTTACTAGCTTATATGTCATTGTATTTTTTAACTCACCTTGATATGCTTCTTCAGATTAGATGGGGAATTTTTGAAGCCCAAAAATGAAACGACTCGACTTGTTCGATATTTCTGGGATTTTTCCATTAAATGTTGAATGAACATCTGAGTGAGGACGCTGTTTCCTCTCAGAGACTTGAACTCCTGCAGATCCACCTGAATTTTAGAGATTTTACAGGATCTTTGTGGCGATTGGATGAAAAGACTCATACTGTTTAGAAAAGGGTTGTTTTCGTCTCTGGATTGTCCTCCTTTTGGTTCTGTTTTCCCCCCAATTCTGTTTGCTCTGCTAAAGGAAATAACCACACACAGACCCACTTTCCTGGAGAAGGTTAAACTGGCTAAAATCCTCCATTTCCTCCTTATTGTCAGCAGCATGGTCTCCATCTTGTCCCTGAGCCACAAAAAAAAGCATTTTTTTAATAGCATAAGGAGGAAAAAAGGTTGCAATGTTTGTTTTTTTTGCACAGTAGTGATAAAGAATAATCCCCGTGACTGGATTTTTAAAAACTCATTAATGTAAAATCCTTCCATTACACAACCGTAATTTCCCTTAAAAAGGACGGGAGTGCTTGCCCTTTGAGAAAACCTTTGGCCTTTTGCTTGCTTTCCTTTTTGTGGTCGTTTTAAATGCATTTCCAAAAGAAATACAGCGGCTAGCTGGACTCCATCTGAAAAGAGAATCCACACAAAAGAACCAGAGATGTTGCTGGAACATGACGTTCATTTC
>CAJRST010039999.1:806746-817139 GCA_907169785.1 Menidia menidia
AAAAAAAAAACATTATAATGAACAATCCACAGTCCAGGAAACCATTAAACAATTAAAATATCAATAAATATATGGGTAAAAAAAAAGAATCCGTCCAATTGATTGCAGCAAAATAAAGGGTTCATAGCTTCATACTAACTTACACATTCTTTTACATCATTTTAGAGTATTTTCTCATTATTCCACACACTCTCAGTCTCTGTTTCACGTCAAAGGAGGTTTTACAAAACCACAAACGAGTTCCAGCTCACCTCAGCAGGATGTCACCCGTCTAAAACGCGTTTTCCGTCTGAAAGTAGAGCCGGAAAACCCGCTCACGGCCTCCAGATCCCGCCCCGACACCGCCGCGTTAATAATGGATGCCTCAGGTTAGAGCTCGGGGTTAAGAACCGTTTACACTCCCCGTCCTCGGCATGAAATATTTAAAAAAAATCTGAAAACTGCGTCAGACATGGTGGCACGTCTCGTTGAAAATGTGAAAATGTCTGCTAGCTTGAAAACTCACAAACTGGAACAGATGGAAAACGGGTTCATAATCCGAATCCAGAGGCATCTGCTTAGTTGTGTGTTTTTTTGTTAATTTGATCAAAATAATTGTTTAACATATTAGATATGTTGTACACATTCAGATATACCTGATAACAGCCAGTAGAAGACTACACCAACATATAGTTTTGACTTATTGCAGGCTAATTTGATCAAAATAATTTCTGTTTTTTTTGTCTTCATATGTTGCTGAGGGGCCAAAGAAAGACTTCAGACTAAAAAATCCAATATTCTTCCTATTTTTCTTGGATCAGGCTTTAAATGGTTAAAGGTGATTTTTGTGCTTTTAAAACTGCTTTTTAGGGGGCTTTTAATGCCGTTTTTGTGCTTTTAAAGCAGTGTTTGGCTTTTAAAGCTGTTTTGGTGCTTTTAAAACAGTTTTTTGGGGGGGCTTTTAAAGCTGTTTTGGGGGTCTTAACCCTATAATGCCGAATGTGTCATATCTGATCCGGTTTCTGTAGTTTTTGGGATCTGAGACTTTTAGCATCATTCAGTGGTAAAAGCTTTGCTCAAACCCCTGTTGTACACATTCAGATATACCTGATAACAGCCAGTAGAAGACTACACCAACATATATTTTTGACTTATTGCTCGCTAATTTGATCAAAATAATTTCAGTTTTTTTTCTTCATATGTTGTTGAGGGGCCAAAGAAAGACTTCAGACTAAAAAAATCCAATATTCTTCCTGTTTTAAGGATGAAATGTGTGAAAACAGAGGTGGAACAGGGTCTCCGGCAGGACTTTCTTAAGCCTCGAAAATCTGGAAATAAAGCGGAATCACACATAAAACCACATGTGATTGGATATTTTTTTGGTCCAGGTGTTTTTCAGCAGAAGTTTTAGGATAAATTCGGAAAGGACTCTTAAAAAAGTGTGAGAATTAGACTGGAGGAAGTTTGTGGAACAATCTTCCACTCATTGTGAAGTCATCCTTTGAACTTTGCCTGTTTCCTTCTTCCCATCCAGTTTCAGTTCACTCTTTTTTTCCCCTCATTTCTTTTTATCTTCTTTTTTTCTCTTTTTTTCCTTTTTTTCCCTTTTTTTATTTTTTTCCCCCTATTTCTTTTTTTTCCTTTTTATTTCTACTTTTTTCCCCCCTTTTTTCTCTTATTTTCCTTTTCTTCCCTTTTTCCTTTTTTTCTCTTTTTTTCCTTTTTTTCCCTTTTTCCTTTTTTTCCTTTTTTTCCTTTTTTTCCCCCTTTTTTTCCCCCTTTTTTTCCCCCTCGGAAATTACACCCAAAACAGTGTGAAAATTATACTGGAAGAAAGTTTGTGAAACAGTCTTCCCCTCACTGTGAATTCCTCCTTTTGTACTTTTTCTGTTTCCTTCTTCCCATCCAGTTTCAGCTCCTTCTTTTTTCTTTTTTTCCCCCAAATTTCCAACACCCCTCCTCCTCTTCTGCCATTAGAAAAAAGGGCAAATGCCATCTTGCTAGTTGGAACTTCCTCTCAGTCGTTAGAGGCCCAGACTCCCTCTGGCAACCAGCATCCAAACACACATTAACCTTTTCAGAGGTGTTTTTTTCTCCCGTTTCTCCTCTTTCTCGCTGAGATTTTAATTTGCCGGATCACCCGCTCACCAGTCGCTCCCTCACATCCTATTTGGCGCGGGATTGAGTCGGCGTGCAGATTTTGATGGATGGGAGGCACGCGGTGGCAGATATTGCTCCCTTTGGGACAAAGCGGGAAAAAAACTAGGGATGGAGCTAACTCATTTAAAACCTCTGATATTCTGCATGATGGTTCACCGACGAGCTTTCTCAAACATCAAATCAACTTGTTCTAACTTAGCTAGCAATCACGCCTCATTTTCAAATCTCATTTTTGTGAGATTTGGGGTTAAAAATTGACTTTTCTTATTGAATTCCACTCCGGAAATTAGTGTTTGCACTGTGTTAGGCTAACTGTGTTAAGCTAACTGTGTTAAGCTGACTGTGTTAAGCTAACTGTGTTAAGCTAACCGTGTTAAGATGACCGTGTTAAGCTAACCGTGTTAAGCTGACCGTGTTAAGCTAACTGTGTTAAGATAACTGTGTTAATCTGACCGTGTTAAGCTAACCGTGTTAAGCTAACTGTGTTAAGATGACCGTGTTAAGCTAACCGTGTTAAGATGACCATGTTAAGCTGACCGTGTTAAGCTAAGCGTGTTAAGCTAACCATGTTAAGCTGACCGTGTTAAGCTAACTGTGTTAAGCTGACCGTGTTAAGCTAACCGTGTCAAACTAACCGTGTTAAGCTAAACGTGTTAAGCTGACCGTGTTAAGCTGACCGTGTTAAGCTAACCGTCTTAAACTGACCGTGTTTGGTGACAAATAGTGAAACTGAGTGTTGTATTTCATACTGTTCCTTTCCAAAATAAGACCTAATATAGCTTTAAATGGTTAACTGTGTATGTAAACTGCTGATTCCGAGAAGGGAATTAAATGCTTATTGTGGAATTGTAGTAATTTTACGACTTTTAACTTGAATGCATGTACTGGGTTAGGCAGGGAAATTTTTTTCAACACAGTTAGCTTAACTGCAGTCCATCAGTTGGCTCCCAGCTGAAGGAGCAGAGGGTAAAAACAGGGCTAAAAAAGCCTTTTGCCTCAGGTTTCACTCACAGAAAGAGGCTGAACCTGATGTGAAAGCTGCAGATCGGTGGCCGGGATCCCACTCATCATGTCAGGACAGTCAGAGAGAAGCTTTCCCAAGCCCAGAATCGGACATTTTAAAGGTTACGAGAAGAATTTACTCTATTCTCAGCTGCCTGTCATCCAAACTGCAGAGTCCCAAAGACGTTAAATCCCTTTGGCACAAATATGGACATGAGTTTGTCCAGGAAACAGTCAGTTCCAGTTCATGTAAAAGACATTTTTTTCACAATTACTATAGCTGCTCCCAACTTTTTGCAAAGTGCAATTATCCAACTAATGGTTCCAGTCGTTTTATTACGGGATTTTCCATCATACAAACGCCCAACACCACCGTGAACACTGAAAAATACACGGTATGGAAAATATTCATCAGTGAAACCGTCATGTCCCCTTATATGAATTATCAACTGAAACTTATTAAACAAAATATAAATTCTCTGAATTGTCCATACCATATGCAACTCCAACCAGAAGGTTAGGAGTTGCTAGAAGTCCTTACAAGTCAATTTCTTCAATATTTATATTTATTATATTTATTTATATATGTATATTTATATTTCTCTTGCATACGCCGACTGAGTATAAACGAAACTCAGAATTTTCTATCAAAAGCATCATGTGATCAAGTGATGACCTAATCGGTGACGTCTCCATCTGTGAATTATTACAATATTTTCCCAAAGTATGTACATATTAATCACAAAATACACAAAATATGACATGGATATTAAAAGTAAAACATATTCATATTCACAAAATAAAATAAATTCACTCAAAAAAAAATGCTTATGTAACTGCGTTCGCTACAATTACTAGGAGAACTTTGCCCTCCTCTCTGTTTCCTGTCAGTATTTCCAAACGTATAACCTGGAGGAGAGAGATTACCTCTCACTTCTCCCGGTGTTTCATCAGGGATTTAATTGGTCGTGGACCAATTAGCACGAGACGTGCGTGTGTTCAAGACTACAACATACACAGATTGTCGACATGCCTGAAGGAATTAGGAGGAAAAACGTTTGAAGGTCTTTGGATGTTCTTGTCTCCCCAAAAATGAGGAGATGTTTTTCCTATGGACAATATTTAACCCTTTAAAGCCTGATCCAAGAATAAAACAAAACAGAAAATTACTATTTTTTTTGGTTTGAAGTCTTTATTTGGCCTTTTAACAAAATATGTCAGAAGAAAAAACTGAAATACTTTTTTATTGGCAACAATAAATAAAGAAAAAAACAGTGAGAGTGTGATATAAAGTAAATATAAAGTAAGAAATGACAAATATGAAGCTTTTTAACCCTGTAATGCCAAATGTGTCATATTTGATTCATACGGTTTCTGAAATGTTTTGCGTCTGACACCTTTTTCATAATTTAATGGTAAAAACTTTGCTCAAAATCCTATTGTACACAATCAGATACACCTGATAACAGGGGGCAGAAGACTACACAAAAATAATCTTGACTTATCGCATAGTAATAAATCATTAATATCAGAAATGTATTTCTGTATTTTCTTTTTACATGTTTTGCCAAATAAGGACTTCAAACCAAAAAAAAAGGAATTTTCAGTTTTATTTTATTCTTGTATCAGGCTTTAAAGAGTTAAAGGATTTCTGATTTTGATTCTGCGTGTGTCCTGTGAGCTGTGCTCTCCATATTTAGTTATTTCTTGCTTTCTTTAGCATATTGCTCCTGTTCTTTCTCTTATCTTTCCTTTTGTCTTGCCCCTTTAGTCATTTTTCACTTTGCCTCTGGGGAGATGAAGCCGTTACATCTGTCTCTTATCTCACAAACCCCCACCACGCCATCCCTCCCTCCACTTATCTGCCCTCTCCCTCCATCTTTTTCTAAAAAAGGAGAATCACACACAAAAGGAAAAGGAGCAGAAGAAAGTAAAGTAAGGAGTAACGGATTACATGTTACGTAATTTAATTACAAAAAAAGAGTAACAGTAATTCGTTACAGTTACAATGAGAAAATATGTAATTCACTTACAGGTACTTCCGAAAATATTAAGAATTACAAATTTAGTTACATTTTTTTTAAAATATAAAGAAAAACCTTTGCGAAATATGCAACTCACTGATAGACGAAGCGTATTGATTTACTAATATTTGACTGTTTGGTGCATGACAAACGTTTATTGATGTTTATGACCTAGCCTAGCCTAGCCTAGCCTAGCCTACCCAACTCCTCTTTTTCCCGGACATGTCCTACATTTCAGACTAGGGTTGTCAAAAGTATCAATACTTAAAAAAGTATAGATACTAAAATGTTGTATCCGGATACGACTGCGCCCCTTGTCTCCGATTTATTTATGTATTTATTTACGTTGTTTATGATCATTAACAAGACGTTAGCCTTGAACTGCTAGCTGCGGCTAATGGCTAATAATAACATTCTAAAATTAATCATGGGTCAATACTCATTAAAACCTTAAGGTAATCAAAAGTAATTAGTTACATTACTTTTTAAAAGTAACCGAAAAAGTTACACTACAATTACATTTTAAACAAGGTAACTTGTAACTGTAACGGATTACATTTTTAAAGTAACTTACCCAATACTGGAAATGCAACAGGACCAGATCAGATCATTTATCTGAAATTCTAGACCTGAACAATCTTTAAGAGTTTTAACACAACAGGATCTATATATCCATCACCAGTGCAACTCTGGCCTCCATCAGTCTGAATATAGTGCTGCCATTTATCCAAAATTTATCCAAAATCAAAATCTCGTTGTACGCATGTATAATGTATAATGACAATTTTTTTTTTTTTTTTTTTTATCCAGCAGCAACTGGCCCCCCCTACCTCACTAATTTACCCAATACTACGTTCAAGATTTTGTGGTTTGTCGTTGGATATTCTATATTTTATTTTATTATTTATTATTTTTATTTTATTCTATATTTTTATATATCTTTATTTCTACATTGTATGTCCTTTCTTGTTTCTCATAGAAGTGTTGTGCACCAAACACCATCAAATCAAATTCCTTGTAGGTGAAAAACCTACTTGGCAATAAACCTAATTCTGATTCTGATTCTGATTCTGATAAAGGCTTCTAATTCTAATTTTAATTCTAATTCTAATTCTGATTCTATCTCGTCTCTCTGACCCCCACCTGGGCGGGGCGGGTTTCTGCCCTCATCCCGTCCCGGTCGGGGAGCGTTTCCGTGGCGACGGAGAGGTGATTGATGACCGTTCTCGGGTCCGATCTTTCCCATGCCCCCGGCGTTCGGTGGTGGTTGGCTTCCCGGGGTTGGACTCGTTCGGTAATAGCCCGAAACAGGAGAAGAGTGGAGTCTGTATTTTAGTATTTTAGTTGAGGGGGAGAGAAGAAGCACTCTGAGTCTGACAGGTCAGAATGATCCTCACAGGGGGGTTTAGGCTCACAGAATCGATCTGATCAGAAGGAAAACGGGGAAATCTAACCCTATAATGCCAAATGAGTCATATTTGATACGGTTTCTGAAGTCATTCAGTTATTACACTATTGGTTAATCCAGAAGATTAAATACCGTCACATCATTGAAAAAATATTTCTCCTTAATTCTTCTCCAAATAAGCATTTTTACATTTTCAAAAAGCGGCCTTGACTTAAATGTATCATATCTGATCCGGTTCTTCCTATTTTTCTTGGATCAGGCTTTAAAGGGTTAAAGCTGCTTTTTGTGCTTTTAAAACTGCTTTTTGGGGAGGGCTTTCAAAGCTGTTTTTTGTGCTTTTAAAGCTGTTTTGGGGAGGGCTTTTAAAGCTGTTTTTGTGCTTTTAAAGCTGTTTTTTGGCTTTTAAAGCTGTTTTTTGTGCTTTTAAAACAGTTTTTTGGGGGGCTTTTAAAGCTGTTTTGGGGGTCTTAACCCTATAATGCCAAATGTGTCATATTTGATTTGGTTTCTGAAGTCTTTTGGATCTGAGACTTTCTGCATCATTCAGTGGTAAAAGCTTTGCTCAAACCCCTGTTGTACACATTCAGATATACCTGATAACATCCAGTAGAAGACTACACCAACATATATTTTTGACTTATTGCACGCTCATTTGATCAAAATAATTTCTGTTTTTCAGACTAAAAAAATCCAATGTTCTTCTTATTTTTCTTGGATCCGGCTTTAAAGGGTTAAACATGTGAAGCTCCCATCTCTCCTTTCTGTGCTTATTATCTAAGAACTGCAAATCCAGAATAACAGAAGAGGAAAACAACCTGATCTTCTGCCTCCCGTTAACTAAAATTAGACATCCTCAGTAAAGAATCCACCAGTGTTTATTGCATCTATCAGTGTGTGAACAGGTGACTTCATCTCGAAAATGTGGAGAAGAGCTTTGATCCAATTTCAAGAAAAGTAAAATATTTAACCCTAATGCCAAATGTATCATATTTGATACATACGGTTTCTGAAATGTTCTAACCCTATAATACCAAATGTGTCATATCTGATACAGTTTTGAGTTTTGAGGGGTTTTGAAGCTGTTTTTTGGGGGGATTTTAAAGGTGTTTTTTTGGAGTTTTAAAGCTGTTTTTTGTGGTTTTTAAAGATGTTTTGTTTGGTATTTAATCCTATAATGCCAAATGTGTCATATCTGATCCGGTTTCTGAAGTCTTTTGGATCTGAGACTTTCTGCATCATTCAGTGGTAAAAGCTTTGCTCAAACCCCTGTTGTACACATTCAGATATACCTGATAACAGCCAGTAGAAGACTACACCAAAATATATTTTTGACTTATTGCACGCTGATTTGATCAAAATAATTTCTGTTTTTTTTCTTCATATGTTGTTGAGGGTCCAAAGAAAGACTTCAGACTAAAAAAATCCAATATTCTTCCTATTTTTCTTGGATCAGGCTTTAAAGGGTTAAACATGTGAAGCTCCCATCTTTCCTTTCTGTGCTCATTATCTAAGAACTGCAAATCCAGAATAACAGAAAAGGAAAACAAGCTGGTCTTCTGCCTCACGTTAACTGTGGATGAAAGCAAACCAGTCATGTGACCACTAAACTCTTAACATTTCCTTGTGATGCTTATATTGTATATTATATGTTCTTTCTTACAATTTTTTTTTTAATGCATTCTGATTTAAAAACAGACTGCATTCAATAGCTTATTTAGCTCAGAAAAGTGCTAAATTCCTGAATTTTCCCATCTGAAAATAAGAGGAAAAGACCTTTAAGAATGCTAAATCGAAATAGCCGAATCTGTCACGTCAGGGTTTGGGAACCGAATACAGATCTAGATAAAAAAAAACAAATCAGGGTGGGGCCCAAAAAGCATACCGACAAGGTCCAGAAGTCCAATTAAAATAGATAAGGCTGAGAAAGGGGGATAAAATGCCGGATTGGCCATGAACGCCTCACAGACAAGTGCTCCTCAACACCGTTAAAGGCCACAGAAACGAAAAAAAGCTCAAAACTAAACAGGAAAAGAAACATTTAGGAGGGACATTACGGCGGATGTTAACAAGCTGTTGACGGGACTCGTTATCTGTTCAAACTTTGATCAGGATTCTGCTGAACGGGGAGTTTTGCGTGCCCCGACACGCGAAAACAGCTAAATCTTCTCCCCTTTGTGAGCTAATGAAGGATTATCGAATCGAGCCGAGCTGATTTACATCCATTTCCTCTCCTCCTCCTCCTCCCTCTCTCTTTCCTTTTTCTCCGGCCGGACTGGGACCAGAGCCATAAATAAATTAAATAAATGAGAGAAATGTTTGTTAAGAGGGGAGAAAGGGAGCGGCCCGATTAGGGCTCGTTTGAGCAGCCAAAAGCCAAAAAAAGAGAACAAAATTGGCAACCCGGCAATAGGGTTGTCACGATACTAAAAAAATTTTCCATTTTCTATACCACAAGGATAAAAACAAAAACCCCAAAATTTAACGAAATGTATACATTTTGACAGGTTAGTGTCTTTAGTTTCAAACTGACCTGTTACTGATGTTATGGCGGCCCACATTAATGACCCTAACCCTGACCCTAACCCTAACCCTAAACTTTACCCTTACCATAACCTTAACCGTAACCCTAAACGTAAGCATAACCCTAACTCTAATCCTGAACTTAACTATAACCCTGACCCTAACCATAACCCTAACTGTAACCCTAACTTTTACCCTTACCCTAACCTTAACCCTAACCCTAAACTTAACTATAAACCTAACCTTAACCCTAAACCTAATATTGACTGTAACCCTAAACCTAACCCTAATCCTAACCCCTAAACCTAACCCTAACCCTAACCCTCCACCCTTCATAATTGTGAGAATTGAATATTTTTTGGTTAAACTTGTTTGGACTTATTGTACAAACCTATTTAACATCCACTATTTTAACATAATATTATGGATAGAGTTTAATTCAGTGTTTGCAAGATTCATTTCACTATTTTTAAATTAATGTCTATATTTAGTTTTGTTAGATTCGGTTCTTTAGTTGGAAGCCTGAAAATAAACCAGAGCAGATCAAGAGTAGGAATATGGAAATTATTGGTCACAAGCAGAGTAAATCAGATGGGTTATTGGCCAGTTAGCTCTGACATGAACAGGCCAGGTCCTAATTCATGCAGGTTTTGGTAGAATGTGATAAGAAAGTGTTAATGTTGACCTTAAAGATTAGTATCTACTGTAACAGCAACTAACCCTAACCCAAAAGTATAGTTCTAAAGGGAATAATATGAATCTAAAAGGAATAAGACAATCAGTCGTTTACATGGATTTAGTTGTAGCGTGCTATGCTAAAGTGAGCAATTATAGCCTTATTCTAACAGTTTTTTTCATGCAACCCTTTAGTGGTGATGCATGGACCCAGAAATCCGATCTGATCGCTTTCAAACAACTGAGTGCTCCGTCTTAAAGGTCAGAATCGAGATAGTGATCCGCTTTGCCCGGAGTCTCAACACTGTGTGTCCTCGTGTGTGTTTAACTCATTATTACTACCAGCCATTTTCAGAACAGAGTCCCATACTGCCAGATTTTTTTGGGCATTTTGACTGATCTTTCAAGAGCCACAGAATAGTTTGTGCTATGACTATGTAAACACCGAATACACCAAAAGAAAGAGTAGACTCTCTTCTTTCATCAGGAAAAGAAATTTTGTTTCTACCTTATTCCGTTCTTCCTCAACTTGCGTCTCACCGGCGACATGTTCTCTCATAGAACCGTTCCCTTTTTCTTATTTGCCTACAGTCTATGCTCATCTCCCATCAAAAGTGGCACTGCC
>CAJRST010039999.1:895844-909543 GCA_907169785.1 Menidia menidia
TGTGTGTGTGTGTGTGTGTGTGTGTGTGTGTGTGTGTGTGTTTTCCTATAGAGGAATGCTGTCACCTTCCGGTCCCCAGGTGTCCGGGGTCACATGGGTGTGCAGGCGAACTGGTGAGGGGCCTCCATCTGGTCTTTTTGTGCACGTGCGTGTGCACGTGTGTGCGCACGTGTGTGTGTGTGTTTGTGTGTAAAAATGACCTTGCTTTCATTTCAGGCCCGAAAAAAAACCCAGTTTGTTCGTATTCTGTGAGATTTCTCGTTTTCGGCTCGTTTTTTTTTTAGTCCGTCATTTTCCAAACATCCCCGGCTTTGTGTTTTTTTTTTGTTTTTTTTTCGTGTGTTTTTTTATCGGTTCCTGTGAGGGAGTTTAATTATGCGAGAACAGAGCGATCGCGGCCAAAACCCTGTCAGGCCATCAGGCAGTTTGTCAGGGCTCTTCTGCTCCATCTGCCTTTTTTATGGCTTTTAAGATTCAAATTAGTTTGGGAGCGGTTCAGAATCTGAAGTGGGTGATTCTTCCTGTTCGGTTCACCGCTAACGTGCACTAATTATGGCCTGATCACACCGCTTTTATAACACAAAAGCTATTTCTCCTCCAGTCATGTCGCACTTCGTGAATGTTCTCGAGAAATTTAGAGACGAGGATTTTCCAATTCTGCCACTTTTTTTTTTTTTTTTTCCTACCACATCTGTGCTATTTCCGGATTTTTTTCGTCTAATTTTAACCTGTCAGATCTGTTCGCATGTTCCCGGAACCAATTATCACGGCGGTGCCACGTTTAAAACGCTCCCCCGTGAACGTGTGAACCTTTTCCTGTTTTTTTTTTTCTTTTTCCATCAGCCTCTTCAACATCCCCCCCCTTTTTACTTCCTGCTTCTGAGGATTTTATACATTACTCACCACCTTTGGGAGGAACTTGCAAAGATAAACTTCCTCTCGCGAGACCAGACTAGATCCTTTGGGGAAGTTCGGATATAAGACACCAAACCAGCCAGAATGAGTCTGTCACTCACATTAGGGCCTGTGGAAACTATATATGTGGTCCGTGCATCAATCCTGAAATCCTGCTTTCATCTCTGACTCAGAAAAAAAAAAAAAAACCTCTAACATTTGAGCTTTCTATTCGTCTCTTTGGATTTAGGAGCCGTCGTATTACTGTCAGGCCCTTGATTCTCATCTGTTTTCTCTCCTCCTGTTGTTTTTTTCTGGACGTCCGTGCAGAAATTTGTTTTCAAGTCATTTCACAGACGCCGTTTTGCTCTCGGTTTGACAATAAAAACTCGCCGTCTCACCGGCTTTATGATGTTTTATCAGAAAATGCCCCGTACTGACGTATTTTACCTGCAAAATATAAAGCCAAGCAATCTTCCTCTTCAGCTAGCAAAAAGGTAATTGGATATTTCACTTGGAAAGAGGGCATTTTAAGATGTAACCACTCTGCATTTCCTATTTGAGGAAAGAAAAAACAAAGCAACAAAAATCTGATGCTAATATGAGAGGAGAATTGGATGTTTTGGGGTCTATTCTGGATCCCCTTTCTTTTCCTGTCTATGCTGCAAATTTAGTAGTGAAGATTTATCTAGTTTAGTCATATTTAATGTCACTGTGTCAAGATTTGTAATTTTTACTTTAGCTCTTTAAAGCCTGATCCAAGAAAAATAGGAAGAATATTGTTTTTTTTTTGTCTGAAGTCTTTCTTTGGCCCCTCAACAACATATGAAAAAAAAAAACAGAAATTATTTTGATCAAATTAACGTGCAATAAGTCCAAAATATATTTTGGTGTAGTCTTCTACTGGCTGTTATCAGGTATATCTGGATGTGTAAGCAACACTTGTATTTTTCTGTCAAATGTGAACTCCATATTTATCAGGACAAACTATATCAATGGTCAATCTATCCGCCAAACTCCTATATTACATACACACAACTCTTATTATATACACCGTACTTAATCTGTATATATATATTTTTTTTTTTGCTTAATTTAATTTAATTTAATTCAATTTAACTTAATACTTTTTTGTCCTGTAAGCAGCTGGTAACCTTAAATTCCTGAGGGAGTCTTCCAAAGGGATCAATAAAGTCTAAGTCTAAGTCTACAATTTTACATTTTGGATTAAAAAAATTTAAGAAAGAAAGAAAGAAAACGGTTCCAGGTCCGGCTGGTTCGATCCGGGTCTGGTCCTATAGGAGGAAACCTTATTTTTTCTGAAGCGATTCAAACAAAAGTGACAGAGGAACGAGGTCTTCCTCTGTCAGAGTGAGGCTGTATTAATGTTTATGAGCCGACAAATAAATACTGCAGGGCTGTTATGGCACTCTGCTACAGGGACCGTAAAGAAGTTTGATGTGGAAAACATCCGACATGGACAGGGGGAACAAAGTAAACCTTTACCCATGAAGCTCTCCGAACCCCGTTATTCCCCCGAGTCTTATTCTCCGGCTGTGTGTTACAGTGATATAGAGGAGCTTGGCATTGAGACTTGTTATTCCCCACAACAAACTCTCAAACCTGGAGTTTGAGAGAGTTCACAGCTCAGTGGAAGGAGAGGAAACCACCGGTAAAGGACTTAAAACATTCATAAAAAAACCCAAAAAGTACACAAAACAAAGTTTAATCCAAAGGAAGAGGTGCAAACCACCGGTAAAGAACTTAAAACATTCATAAAAAGCCCAAAAAAGTACACAAAACAACGTTTAATCCAAAGGAAGAGGTGCAAACCACCGGTAAAGAACTTAAAACATTCATAAAAAAAACCCAAAATGAGGCGGAGCCAAAACCATCAAAAGAATTAGAGCTGGTTCAGTTTGCTAACCGGTTTTCAAAATGGCTTCCTCCATCTTAGAGAAGTAAATGAATATCCATGTTGAGGGGGGAGAGTAGCAGAATATCAGGACTAGCTAAGTCAAAGTCAGTGACTCAGCACATTTTGAAAAGAGTACATTTGTCTTTAACTCATTGACTGGCAGCCATTTTCAGAACAGAGTCCCATACTGCCAGAGTTTTTTTGAGCATTTTGACTGATTTTTCAAGAGCCACAGAATAGTTTGTGCTATGACTATGTAAACACCGAACACACCAAAAGAAAGAGTAGACTCTCTTCTTTCATCAGGAAAAAAAATGTGTTTCTACCTTATTCCGTTCTTCCTGGACTTGCGTCTCACCGGCGACATGTTCTCTCATAGAACCGTTACCTTTTTCTTATTTGCCTACAGTCTATGCTCATCTCCCATCAAAAGTGGCACTGCCCCCTAGAGGGTCAATTTGTTACTACATACTCTGTCTAGAAGCCTGATATTTACGGACAAACTTTAGCAGATCGTCCCCCAGACACTCTCGTTGAAAAACATAAAAGTGCTATAGATGTCTTTGGCAGTCAACGGTTGTATTTGAATTGACGTCTATAGACGTCTTTGGCAGCCAATGAGTTGATTAGATGCTCCTAAAACATTCCCGTTTGAAAGTACCGGAGATGTCGGAGTCTGAGCTTTGAAGCTCTGAACAACAGCGAGCGATTTGACAAAGATGTCACAGACTTTAGCGAGCCTCGCGTCACGTTTGCCAGATTCCATAAACATCCCGCGCGGAAAGAAAAGGCCCTCGTGCATTATTCAGAGCACGTCGGCGTGTAAAATAGATGTTTCAAAGGGTGTCATCTATACTTGATGAGGTGCGCTATACTTTGGGAGAGTGAGGGCATAAAAGCAGAGATCCACGAATCCAAATACAAATAAAACATGACTCTTCTCATGTATGCTGTAGGAAGCCAAACAGACAGCCTCATGTTTGTTTTTCTACTTTAATTACATAGTTTTAGGGTGACTCACCAACGGATTATCACTATTTTTTAGAGCTCGACTAAATCTCTAGAATTCAAATGAAAAGTTTAACCCTTTAAAACCTGATCCAAGAAGAAAACAAAACAGAAAATTACTTTTTTTTGGTTTGAATTCCTTATTTCGCTTTTAAAAAAATATGTAAAAAGAAAAAACAGAAATACCTTCCAGATTATTTTTTGTGTAGTCTTCTGCCCCCTGTTATCAGGTATATCTGATTATGTAAATTAGGATTTTGAGCAAAGTTTTTACCATAAAATAATGCAAAACATTTCAGAAATCGTATGAATCAAATATGACACATTTGGCATTACAGGGTTAAAACTGGATTTATTTATTTTTTTAACATTATTTTGGTTGAAAAAACTTTTTTTTACTCAGAAGAATCTTAATAGGTTTTTTAATTGATCCACTTTCACTCTATAAGGCTGTCAGGGAGAGAGGTTTTGCAGATAAAGATGTTAGTAACTTTAGATAAGCTTTAAATTAAGGTTTAAATGAATGCCTCTGTATCCCAGGAGAGCAGAAACAAGATAAAGTCAACCTTGACCAGCCGGGAGCTTAAATTGGCTGAGCACCTACAAACTTGGACGTCCAACTGACAAAAAACGTCAAATAATGTTCAGATTTTAATAATAATTCATTTTTGTCACAGCCATGCCATAGCCTTGTTTTCCTTATTGCCATAGCCATGTTTTGTCACAGTCATGTTTTTGTCATAGCCATGTTTTGTCACAGTTTTGTTAATCTTGATTTGTTACTTTGCTCATAGTTTTGCCACAGCCTTGTTTTTGATCCTTGTCCTATCATCCACTCTTTTGAGTGCGTTTTTGTTAAAATAAACCTTTTTCACGAATCTCCGCGACTGAGTCCTCCCTCCAAGATCCACCTCCATGACACCAACTGACAAAAAATGTCAAATAATGATCAGATTTTAATAAAAGCTCTGCACAGAGCTTCCATCCACAGCAGAAAAACCCTCAGTGCAGATAAACATTAGTTATTTTGGCTTTTTGTAACGAAAATGACCGATTTATTACGCTTTATAAGCTGCGGTAACTTGATTATTTTCAAAATATTTAAGAGTGTCTTGTGCCAGTGCGTTTTCGTCTTTTTGTCTTTTGTCTTTCTGTTCTCGTCACCCCTCGCCACGTCAGGTTTGATTTTGTCACAGCCATGCCATAGCCATGTTTTCCTTATTGCCATAGCCATGTTTTCCTTATTGCCAAAGCCATGTTTCGCCACAGTAATGTTTTTGTCATAGCCATGTTTTGCCACAGTTTTTTTAATCTTGATTTGATACTTTGTTCATAGTTTTGCCACAGCCTTGTTTTTGATCCTTGTCCTATCATCCACTCTTTTGAGTGCGTTTTTGTTAAATAAACCTTTTTCACGAATCTCCGCGACTGAGTCCTCCCTCCAAGATCCACCTCCATGACACCAACTGACAAAAAATGTTAAATAATGATCAGATTTGAATAAAAGCTCTGCACAGAGCTTCCATCCACAGCAGAAAAACCCTAAGTGCAGATTAACATTAGTTATTTTGGCTTATTTTTAACGAAAATGACCAATTTATTACTCGTTATAAGCTGCTGTAACTTGATTATTCTTAAGATATTTAAGAGTGTTGCATTTGCTTTATTATGTATTTTATTATTATTTAATATATTCATACTGTATTTATTTATTTTTTTAATTACAGAGGACCGGGACTCTGATTTGCTCCCGTCCCGTTACTCCCTCACCTCCTTTCGCTCGTTTCCAGCCCGTTTGACAGCTTTATGCTCCCTGTTTAGTTGTGCCTGGCAGCAAACAGCCAAAGCCTAAATGCGCCTCGTTTCTCAACCTTACAGTCAAACAAAGCCGTCCCTCCACACCCACAGGAGCGAGGAGTGAAGAGTGAGACGCCAGGCCCTGCTTTCAGGATAATGACATCACAGAGAGCACACGTCTCTCCGCGGGCTCCATTTTCCAGACACTAAAGGCAAATAAAGACAAATTGGCCCAACTATCGCACTCTCTTCCGCCTCAGATCCAGAACATACTTTCATCTTATCCGAGGCTTCCAGGAATCCTGTCCTCCTCACAGAATTTTAGCCTTTTCTGGCTTTTATTTTAGGTGTGAAAAGGCATTTTATTTGCCACTTGGAATGATAAAAAAAAAACTAATGATACTCCCCTATCTGTAGGCAGCTATAGTGTTTTGTTCTAAACTTTCTGACCGTGACATCTCAGGACTTTGACGACACAAGAATTACTTCTGCTACAGAGTTAATATTTTTCTGTTTAGACTGGATTAAAATAAAAAAAAACAACCACTCAACAACATTTTGGATAATGCACGAATCACAACCTTTGCACAAGGGTTTAACCAAAGAGTCGCCTTGTTAAATTCTAAAGAAATTTCATGGGATTATGTGTTTTTCCAATGATATGTATTAATGTGACGTGTGAATTTTTCTAAGAAAATGTGTTAAAAGCAAGAACAAACTCCTCTTACTTGCTTTGAGAAGAAAGCATACCCATAAAAGAATTAATTTAAAGACGCTAACACACAGTAAACTAGAGCAACACCTGCTTTTTCAACCGTTTGTTAGAGTCTTGTGGAGGTTCTCCGGTAGAGGACAAGGCCACAAAACCATAAAATTATTGTTATCTTTCATAAGATAACCAGAGCTTTCTTGTCACATCTGCCACATCTACCACAATTTCTTTGAAGCGGCCTTAAAAAGGAAAGTCTTCCGGGTTCTGAATGGATGCTAAATTCCCTCCTTTGTGTTTTCCATGGCCCTGATTGGTTAATTGGAGGTTGTGCTTTGCTTGGTGAGGCTGGCCTTTGACCACCGGCTCGTGCTTTGCTTTCCGCCTACCTTCGGGGAGGTTTATTTCTGGAAAACCAGCTGTTATCGTCGGCCTTTAAGCCTCCGGCCTGAGCTCACCGAAGAATGGACAGAAACGACTCTGTGAGGTCATTTGAATTATTCTTTCTGCCCGATAGCGAGTCGTCTAGTTCCTCCTCACACGAGAGGATCTTCTGACAGTGTTTGACCAAGGTTTCGGAGATAATTGACTCTTTTGATCCACGTTTATTCTAGATTAACCCTTTAAAGCCTGATCCAAGAATAAAACAAAACAGAAAATTACTTATTTTTGGTTTGAATTCCTTATTTGGCCTTTTAACAAAATATGTAAAAAGAAAAAACAGACATATATTTTTAATATTAATCATTTATTACTATGCGATAAGTCAAGATTATTTTTTGTGTAGTCTTCTGCCCCCTGTTATCAGGTGTATCTGATTGTGTACAATAGGATTTTGAGCAAACTTTTTAAAATTAAATCATGCAAAAGGTGTCAGACGCAAAACATTTCAGAAACCGTATGAATCAAATATGATACATTTGGCATTACAGGGTTATAATCCTGGTTGGAAGTCATGACATCATTGTAAAGAAAAAGATAAAAAAAACTAAAACAGATTTGCTGCTTGGAGATGGAGATTCGGAGTTTAGCCGGGGGAGGATTATGTGTTTGTGTAAGCATGATTATTTCTTATCTTCTTTTGGTAACGAGCACCAAACGGAGTGCAGCTGCTGAACATTTAGCGCTTCCAGGTGACGAAATCTGCTCCGCGGTGGTTTTCAAAGCAGCGCTTTGGGCAGATGGACTCGCCAGCTGAAGTCATTTTTGTTTTTGTTCCCTTTCATTGTAGTTGGAAGCCTGAGAATAAACCGGAGCACATCAAGAGTACGAATACGACATTTATTGGTCACAAGCAAAGTAAATCAAAGCTCCCGGAGGATCTCAGTTAGCAAAGAGCCTCCATTTCCGGGTGTGATGGACAGTTTTCCTAAGTTTTCCAACAGGAGGACGAGTGTTATTGGCCAGTTAGCTCTGACAGGAACAGGCCAGGTCCTAATTCATGCAGGTTTAGGTGGAATGTGATAAGAAATTGTGTGTGTGGAGCTTGAAGGAGAATCTGTGGGCTCAGCCAGAGAGTTTAACTCCAGAGTTTAGCTCTAAAAGGAATAAGACCACCAGTCATTTACATGGTAATGTGCTAGCATACGATGCTAACGGGGGAACAAGAGCCCGGTTCTGACTGGTTGTGCAGAAAAGTGTTAGCCATGTTCTTTAGCTGGAAGCCTGAGAATAAACCAGAGCAGATCAAGAGTACAAATATGACATTTATTGGTCACAATCAGAGTAAATCAGTTGGGCTTTAACCCACAAAGCTCCCGCATGATCTCAGTTAGCAAAGAGCCTCCATTTCCGGGGGTGATGGACAGTTTTCCTCTGGGCCTCCAACAGGAGGACGAGTGTTATTGGCCAGTTAGCTCTGACAGGAACAGGCCAGGTCCTAATTCATGCAGGTTTAGGTGGAATGTGATAAGAAAGTGTGGATGTTGAGCTTGAAGACGAGTATCTACTGTAACAGAGAGAGGAGGAGGAGGCACAGCCAGAGAGTTTAACCCAAAAGTAGAATTATAAAGGGAACTAGAATATGGCTATACCACTGGGCTATACCACAGGCTGAAAGGGTCTATAGGAATACATAGGAAAAATTTGAAGGGGCTGAAATGCCAGTGACCAGCAGATTGAGCCATATTTTTCACTCATTCATTCATTTCATTGAGAGGTATAAGGCATAAAAGGTTAAATATCTTAAAAAGTTGTAAAGATTTGAACACCAAAAGTCATAGCTGCATAATCCTGAGATAGCCGAACATTTTTATACCTTATTTGTTGAAATAGGCTGAAAGGTGTTGGAGTAGTTAGATGTAGAAAAACGTACGGAATATGGAATAATAAAGAGAAACAGGAAAACAATAGTGGGGATACCCTTAGACATTCTCACAATAATAGACAATCAGTCATTTACATGGATGAAGTTATAAGATACTATGCTAAAGTGGCTAATTTTAGCCCAATTCTAACAAAGTCGAGCTTAGCCCAGTGTGTTATTATTATTACCAGCAAACATGAGCACAGTTTTCTCTCATTGGAACGTGTCCGGCGCTTCTTTACAGCCTGTGAGGAGCAGGAAGTTTATTAAAATGCAAATGGAGTTGGTGCACAGGGCCGTGGTGGTGCGTTCAGGGCCCTCCGGGCTCCAGAGTGCTGGGCTCTGCCGCTAACAGCAGGTGGACATATGTGGGGCCCCCCGGGGCCAGACCCCGGGGTTTGGACCTATGGCCAGCTGCCTGCCACAGGGCTCCTGGCAGAGCCCCCCCCCCCCCCCCCCGGCCCTCCACCAGCCTGGTGCACACAAACGCACAAACCAGCGCGGACACACAATCCCAGCGTCCGTCCGCTGTCCTCGGTGCCGTCGGGCCGTATTTAGACCCGGCCATCTGCTCCGGTCACCTGACAGGTGAAGGCCCTCTTTGTCCTCCACAGCAGATTCATAATAAAAACTCAGGGCTGTGCGAAGGCTAGCGGAGCCACATTTATCATTTACCAGCGGCTCCCGTTGACTGCCAAAGACGTCTATAGACGTCTTTTATGTTTTCAACGAGAGTGTCTGGGGGACGATCTGCTAAAGCTTGTCCGTAAATATCAGGCTTCTAGACAGAGTATGTAGTAACAAATTGACCCTCTAGGGGGCAGTGCCACTTTTGATGGGAGATGAGCATAGACTGTAGGCAAATAAGAAAAAGCTAACGGTTCTATGAGAGAACATGTCGCCGGTGAGACGCAAGTCCAGGAAGAACGGAATAAGGTAGAAACACATTTTTTTTCCTGATGAAAGAAGAGAGTCTACTCTTTCTTTTGGTGTGTTCGGTGTTTACATAGTCATAGCACAAACTATTCTGTGGCTCTTGAAAAATCAGTCAAAATGCTCAAAAAACTCTGGCAGTATGGGACTTTCTGTTCTGAAAATGGCTGGCAGTCAGTGAGTTAATCAGTAGAAGACGGAAACACAGATGCTTCATTTACAAGGCAGGCTGTTAGTTTAGCTTAGGCTATCTTTGTTTAGCTACCTTATCTTAGCGTAGCCTAGCTTAGTTACCTTAGCTTAGCCTAGCCAGTCGGGCCGTATTTAGACACGGCCATCTGCTCCGGCCTCCCCTCTTTGTCCTCCACAGTCCGGAGTCACGTGCAGGAAAACGTAGATTCATAATAAAAACTCAGGGCTGTGCGAAGGCTAGCGGAGCCACATTTATCATTCACCAGCGGCTCCCCCTTTCTGCACTCACCTGTCGGAGAAACGAGAGGGGAGCGCTCATTAACAAGGTGTCCCACTTTAATTACAGCCTGGAAACAGAGGCATTATTTCCTCTCCTCCACTCCCGGCCTCTCCTTGGGATTTATTCCTCCCTCTGAGTGGGAAATAGCTTAGATCCTGCTTGTCTTTTGCACAGCGGGAAGAACATGAAAGATTTTTTGTACATTTTTGGGGTCTTTTTTGTGTCCTTTTTTACATTCTCGGAGCATTCGGTGAAGGTTATTTCCTGGTTGGTTACCTGGTTCTTGCTGCTGTAACAGAATATTTTACACAATTATCTTATTTGTATTTGTTTATCTATATTAAAACGGATCAGGAGAATGTTAGTTCCAGGGTCAGGCTATAGTGACTTTGGGGGGAGGATATAAAAGAGGGGTCAGGTCAGTTGGGACGGGACTCGAGTAGAGGAAAGATGTCAAATAAAATATAGTCTTCAACGTAGAAGGAACAAGAACAAGTTAGTAGAACGTTACAAGAACGTGTGTAGCTTAAAGGTTACACTGCTAATAAACATAATAAATAAACCTTGAGTCGTCTCTGGTCGTAGGTTTAGTTTGGAGCTATCGTCTTTTGGCAGAGGGGGCCTTCTCCTTTGCTTGGCCCTGGAACCAGAAACCTGTCCCTCTGCTGTGGATTGGAAATACACAAAGTCTTTGTCAGCTTTCAGATCGAGCTTTGATCTTCCTCGGCAGGAATCAATGAGGGGGAATTAAAGTAAAATGTTCCGAGTGGCAACATCAGGAGTGATTTCCCCTCCGAGGCCGCTGATAACCACTGGGCTTATTCGGATTGACGGAGTGATTTGTCTCGGACTGTTTGGCTGATGCGGCGGCCATTTTTTTTCCAGATTGAGGATAAAAATCGCAAAACTTGAATGAGTTCTGACGGCCTTTGGACTTCGGCCTATCATCAGAATCAGAATCAGAAATACTTTAATAATCCCAGAGGGAAATTATTTTTGTTACTAGCTCCATAAATAAAACAACGGCATATACATATATACATGTCTATACATATGTACATATATATATATATATATACAAAAATTGCAATCATCCCCATCAGAGAGGGGGTTAGATGATGCTTATCCTGTGGACGAACCACCATCATACTGTACTGAACATAGAACAGAAAAAAGAGACGAAGTTTAAGGTTATTCTGAGAGGAAAAGGGAGCCTTTTGCTGCTAATAACACATAAAGAAACAAAGAATTATGAAATAATTATCATAAAATGAGCACAAAGGGGCAAAAATGAACCAGAAACAACCACGTTTTGTTTGAGAAAGTCTGAGAAAAACCATCAGAGGAAGAATAAAAGCTGATATTAGAGCAGAGAGACGAAGTTTAAGGTTATTCTGAGATGAAAAGGAGCCTTTAGCTGCTAATAACACATAAAGAAACCAAAAATCATCAAAGAATTTTACCGTCTCTGGAGAGATGGAAATGGAAGAGGAGCATTCATTTCCGAAAAAAAACAAGCGTCCTTTTGTTGATTTGTACAGACCTTAAGGTCTTTATGTTGGTGCTTACTTCTGCTTTTGTGATAATAATGACATATAAGCAAGAACATCTTGATTTTATGCATTTTCTCCAGTCCACCTGAGACCGTTCTTGCAGATATCCACTGCCGTATCTTTAAAAGTGTCTGCGTTGGGGAGCTGCCCCGGGAACGGAGACATTTCAGGAGATTTCGAGTGAGCAGGCAATTTCCAGAAAGCTCTTGCAGTCAGATTTTAAAATGAGATAGAGCGGCCCCCAGGAAGGAACATGCCGCATTGGCGGGATGAATTCGGACTCGTCTGTGGAGTTCTAGCCTGTTCGGTGGAAGCCATTTTGTCATCATCATCACCTGCCCGATGACATCATCCTATTTAGTCTTAACTCATTGGCTGCCAAAGACGTCTATAGACGTCTTTTATGTTTTTCAACGAGAGTGGCTGGGGGACGATCTGCTAAAGCTTGTCCGTAAATATCGGCTTCTAGACAGAGTATGTAGTAACAAATTGAGCCTCTAGGGGGCAGTGCCACTTTTGATGGGAGATGAGCATAGACTGTAGGCAAATAAGAAAAAGGTAACGGTTCGCTATCAGAGAACATGTCCCCGGTGAGACGCACGTCCAGGAAGAACGGAATAAGGTAGAAACAAAAGAAATTTCTCGATGAAAGAAGAGAGTCTACTCTTTCTTTTGGTGTGTTCGGTGTTTACATAGTCATAGCACAAACTATTCTGTGGCTCTGGAAAAATCAGTCAAAATGCTCAAAAAACTCATGTAGTCAATGAGTTAAAAATATATATATCTTATATGATAATGGTTGGATGGATGGATGGATGTACAGGAGTTTGATTACTCCTTCAGTTTTTTTGTCAACACAATCTTCAAAATTCTGGGATTTCTGTGTGTGTGTGTGTGTTTGTGTGTGTGTGTGTGTTTGTGTGTGTGTGTGTGTAGGACAGATGGTGCCGATCCATCACTCCTTGTTGATGAAGTCACACCTGTGGCTACTTAAGCCAGTTTCATCAGTCTGATGAACAGCGGCGCGCCTCAATGACAGGCCGCCGGGGGGGGGGAGACTTTTGGCCGAGTAAAGTTGAGCTAATGGACAGATATTTAACAGCCCTGTGTCTGTTAGAGATCCAGCTCCTTTTTCTCTCTCTTTTTTTTACTCTCTTCCTGTTTTAAGGATCTCTCTTCTCTTCCGTGCGGGTTATTGTTACCTTTTCTCTACTCATCCTTTTTAAAATGTAGTTTTATTGAATTCTTTTTCTTTTTTTCTCTTTTTTCTTTCTCTTTTCCTGTCCCCCCCGGTCAGGTTTGGCATTAGCAATCTAATTTCTGTAACAAAAATAAATCTTAAATAAAAAATAAAGCAGTATTGGATGATCAAGGGAGGCTTCTCACCCTGACAGGCCTCTTTTGGCAAAGCAAAAGTGTCGGGCAGAGCACGAAACTCAGATTACAACTCTGATGCCGTAATGCTAAACACGACAAGAGGTAAGAAAAATAAAAAATAAAAAAGAGATCCAGCTCCTTTGGATTTCGGCGGAACGTCAAATAATTACCATTTCATATAAGTGCTTACAAATAAATTTACATTTTTCCTCCCAAATGAACTCTTAACAATTATAGTGTCAAACATGGAAGAAAAGAGTAGAAAACATGCCCCAATTGGGAAACCTTAAGATACAGAACAGGTTTAAGATGGAGTATCCAGAAAAAAAAAAGCAGATGCAGTTTAGTTGGAGCACCAAACTATGACAAAAGCTAATGGAAAAAGGTCAAATAACTCAGATTACAACTCTGTTGCCATAATGCTAAACACATCAAGGGGGTAAAAAAATAAATAAATTAAAAGAGATCCAGCTCCTTTGGATTTCGGCGGAACGTCAAATAATTAGCTTTTCATAAAGGTGCTTACAGATGAATTTACATTTTCCTTGGTGGTTCCTCCCAAATGAACACTTAACAATTATAGTGTCAAACATGGAAGAAAGGTGGAGAAAACATGCCCCAATGGAAAATCTGAAGCTACAGAACAGGTTTAAGATGGAGTATCCAGAAAAAAATCATGAAAAAAACAAATGAAAAAGGTTAAATAACTCTGTGACAGAGCTGGAACACAGCT
>CAJRST010039999.1:939408-961309 GCA_907169785.1 Menidia menidia
AAAACATGGCTGTGACAAACACATGGCTGTGACAAAAACATGGCTGTCACAAAAACATGGCTGTGACAAAAACATGGCTGTGACAAACACATGGCTGTGACAAAAACATGGCTGTGACAAAAACATGGCTGTGACAAACACATGGCTGTGACAAAATCATGGCTGTGACAAAATCATGGCTGTGACAAAAACATGGCTGTGACAAAAACATGGCTGTGACAAAAAAAATGAACAAAGTATCAAATAAGGTAAACAAGGCTATGGCAAAAAACATGGCTATGGTACAAAAACAAGACTATGGCAATAAAGTAAACTAGGCTATGGCATGGCTGTGACAAAAATCAAACCTGACGTGGCGAGGGGTGACGAGAACAGAAAGACGAAACAAGGACAAACAGTGGGACATGGGAAACGAGGATTATTTAAACACATGAGGGAGGGGAACCCCAGGTGTACACAATAGGTGATAAACACATGACCACACACCAGACATTCCCCCAGACGTGACACACACAGCAGATTTTTTTTATTTTTTTTATCCCCATCCGTCTCCTGCTGGGACTTTAGAGCACAGCAGAAACCACAAATAGGTTTAAACGCCCTCAAACGGTCCAATTCCTCACCCTGATGGGTCAATCTGGAACTTTTATTGTTGTCTTGGCCCCTTAAAAGTGCTGCGCTCTGCTTCCATTTCCCTCCCTGAACGCGAGGTACCGGCAAAAAAAAAAAAAAAAAAATCCCCCTTGCTATCTGCATGTCAGCAGATTTTAGACTGGAGAAGAACAGCCTCAGATTTATGTGCTTCTCCCCACATGAGTCCTGATCCAGAAAGCATCTAAAAAAAGGTCTGAAACGGACGTAAACGCTCCTTAATTGATGGTGGACGATGTGCAACTGTTTTTTTCTTCCCCCTGGATAAATGGTTGGCGGTGAAACAGACACTTCCATCATTAGCGTGATTATTTATGTGACCTTTTCAGGCTGGTGAGGCTTTTGCATCTATCATGTTGCAGTCTGTTTTTTTTAATAGATTCATCATTTCAACAGAATATGGTCTTTTCCTGAATCCATGCTTTAAAGTTAGGCCTTGTCTGTGTTTTCGGAGCCATTTTGGAAAGGATAAAACGTCCTATATTTCACATCTGAAGCCTTTATGAATTTAACACGAAGCCCCTCTGTAGTTTTGTTTTCGTTCTGTCTTCTCATGGTAAGATTCGGTGAAACTTTAATGGAATCCAATGAGACATGAAGCCTTACAGCAAACGTCTCTCACATGTAGCCGATCCATTAGCGCCTCCTCAGCCGGAGCCCATTGACCTCCTGTTGTCTTGCACATAGCAGGCGTGCCTGTGGAGATGCTTGGAAATCCTTATTTTCAAGACCTAAGTCTTTATTTCGAGGGCTCGGGACTGTGACCAGAGGCCCATTCGCTCCTAAGGGAGTCTCGAAATCGAAAGTTAGTCAGAAGATGCCGTTTTGTTTGCCCAAAGCGTGTTTCAGAAGTGTAACTTTAGCCGTGCGCTAACAAAGGCTAACAGTTAGCTGTGATTAGACACTAAAAACCTTTGGAGTTTAAGTTCTCTCGCAGTTTAACTGAATGGAAACATACACAGCTAACCGGTCTGATCCGGTTTGAGCAGAAGGTGGGATAAGTTAATGGCTTTTCCCTGAAATTTAGAAACAAATGTAATTAATCAGCGTTTTGTTTAGTTGTTTTCAAATTCAGAACAAATATGAAGGCGTTTTTTTGTTGTTTTTATTCATCCCCCATTTAAATGTCTTGGTTATTTTCATAGAATCTATTATTTTGTTTGATTTTTAGCTTGTGGAACATATAACGGTTTATCTGATACTATATATTTTTCTGTTTCTGGCTATACAGTGAATACCACCTACACAGTTGTCCATTAAATGATTCGGATCACATTGAGGGCATTTCTCGCTGTCTAAGGCTTTTGCTCCTGTCTATTAAAGCATTGATCCCTCCAGTGTCTGTACGGGGGCTTTCTTTAAGGATTGTTCAGGAAGTTCTTGAAAAGCAGGCAGTGAAGCCAAAGATGGGAACTGGCATCTTATCCTTTTTTTCAGCCACAGACACGTATGTACAACAGCCGCTCTTGATCTTATTATTCAAGTAGAGGCATCCTGGCTTGATTTAAAAGCTTTTCCGTGTTTGCTCGCCTGGGCTTTATGCACGGCTATCGAGGAGGCGTCTAAGTACCCCTAGCTTACAGGTTTCCCGTCCAAAAGAGGGCTATCGTGAGTCTGCAGCTACGCGAACAAATCACCTCCTTTTAAACTGACGGGAGACCCTCGTTTTGCATTGTGCATGCGCGCTAAATCGAGGTTAACGGCGTGACTTTCCTATAAGAGCTGTTTTCTCGATTCCTTACTCAAGTGTGAATCCTCAATGGGGACGCCTTCGGTGGAACGCAAAGAGGTTCCCGGGAGCTGGGAGTAAAAGCGACACTAACGCGCACACGTGATGAAGAAGACGGCTTCCGGAAATAGAAACCGACTAGATGGATGCGCGAGTTAGAGGGTGTGTGATATAAGGAATGTGTAAGGAGCTGTGTAATAAGATTGAGGGCCATCTGCCCACAGATAGCAGACCGTCCCTCAGGGTTTCCAGCAGCTCTGGCAGCCTGGAGAAGACAGAAGAAACTTTTTATTTCCCTGTGAAAAGTCGAGAAATTAACTCATTGACTGCCAGCCATTTTCAGAACAGAGAGTCGCTCACTGCCAGAGTTTTTGGAGCATTTTGACTGATTTTTCAGGAGCCACAGAATAGTTTGTGCTATGACTATGTAAACACCGAACACATCAAAAGAAAGAGTAGACTCTCTTCTTTCATCAGGAAAATACAATTTGTTTCTACCTTATTCCGTTCTTCTTCGACGTGCGTCTCACCGGCGCCATGTTCTCTCATAGCGAACCATTGCGTTTGTTTTTATTTGCCTACAGTCTATGCTAATCTCCCATCAAGTGGCACAGCTACCTAGAGGGTCAATTTGTTACTACATACTCTGTCTAGAAGCCGATATTTACGGAAAAACTTTAGCCGATTGTTCCCCAAGCCACTCGCATTGAAAAACATAAAAGACGTCTATAGACGTCTTTGGCAGTCAGCGGTTGGATTTGAATTGACGTCTATAGACGTCTTTGGCAGCGAATGAGTTAAGCTAGCATCCGGTAGCTTTGTTTACATGTTCCTCAGTTTTGGTAAGAAATGGCTTTTCAGGTTTCGAGAGCCGTGTAATTCAGGGAAAAACCTGTAATTACCGTGTCATAATGGGGTCCAAAAGTGACTCTTGACCACATTAAGTAGCCGTTAAGTGATTTTCAGCCGGCTGAAAGTGGACTAGCGGTGATGCTAGCACGAAATCCTGGATTTAGCTGAGATGCTCAGGAGGAAAAAAGAAAAGAAAAGTCTTCTGCCAGGATTTTAAGCCCTTCTCATCTTAATCTGATGGAAGTGGACTTAAAAAAAAAAAGGGAAATGTCCCGTCAGGTTTCCAGAGAGAAAGAAGATTATCCTGTTCATTAATGAGCTATCTTGGCAGTGGGTCATAATTTTGTGAAAAAGTTGTCAGAAAGGGTAATTTTCCGTGCTGAGTAATGCTTCCCTGTCACACGGCAGAGCTCAGAGCTTAGATGTATAACCTGTCTAATTTATCCTCTAAGATGATGAGAACTTTGCCTCTGACATAATTCAACTTCTGGCTCTGATGCTGGAAAACGACCTGGAAACACAGCAATATCCACCATTTGATTACACATAATTTGGTTACACATTATGTCAAATGAATCAAAACAAAACTAAAATGTGGTCATTACATGTAATCCTAGCAGGACATCCTGAGAACTGGTTCATCTCTTAGGTTGACGGTATAATATTTAAACTGCTTCCATTTCAGGGTTTACCTCGTACCACTTTCTGGGGTTTCTTTTAGTATTTTGGCCCTTTGTCCACCATCATGGGGTCTATCATTGTTTATGCCATTAATCCTCACAATAGCGTTAAAAAATTTGTTTTTTTTGTTTATGTCATTAATCCTCACAATAGGGTTTAAAAAATGTGTTTTTTTTCTAAATAAAAATTGGTTGTCCTTCAAATTTCTCCAAGTGTTAGTTAGGGTTAGGGTTAGAGTTAGGGGTAAAGGTTAGGGTTAGGGTAAGGGTTAGGGTTAGGGTTATGATTATGGTTATGGTTAAGTTCAGGGTTAGGGTTATGGTTATGGTTAGGGTTGGGGTATGGGTAAGGGTTAGGGTAAGGGTTAGGGTTAAGGTAAGGATTAGGGTAAGGGTTAGGGTCAGGGTTAGGGTTAGGGTTAGGGTTAGGGTTAGAGTTAGGGTTATGGTTATGGTTATGGTTATGGTTAGGGTTAGGGTAAGGGTAACGGTTAGGGTTCGGGTTAGTGTTAGGGTAAGGGTCAGGGTTATGGTTAGGGTAAGGGTTATGGTTAGGGTTAGGGTTAGGGTTATGGTTAGGGTTAGGGTAAGGGTAACGGTTAGGGTTCGGGTAAGGGTTCGGGTAAGGGTTAGGGTTAGGGTCAGGTTTAGGTTTAGGGTTATGGTTAGGGTTAGGGTAAGGGTAACGGTTAGGGTTCGGGTAAGGGTTGGGGTTAGGGTCAGAGTTAGGGTTAGGGTTAGGGTTAGGGTAACGGTTAGGGTTCGGGTAAGGGTTGGGGTTAGGGTTAGGGTTAGGGTTAGGCCCCCCTCCCACCCAGCTGACCACTGCTATGGCTAGAATCGCATCACTTTGAAAGAACCTACAGATTTAACTCTTTCTGACTCATCTTGGACTTGAAATGAGACACTACTATGTAATATCATGTAAAAAAAAAAAAGGAAAATAAAGTTCTATTTGATGGAAACAAGGACAAATACCTTCCACTGGAGTGATAGCTAACATTGAGGGACTCTCTTGAGGTACCAGAAGCTTAAAAGAGCTCTGTATTCATGTGAACACACAATCAGGACTTCACTAAAATCACCACAACGCCATTTCCCTCCGGATCCATAATAGATGTCAGTGGCAGCCGAACCATCTCTCACCACCGGTTCACGGAGGGTCAAAACCCTCCCTCTACTACCGACAGACCGGGCTAAGTGGACTCGAATGGATATAATCTGTCACGTCCAATCAATTGAAGCACTCTGGAGTGAAAGGAGAGCAGGGTGGGGTTAGAGAACGGAGGGAGGACAGAGATCAGACTCGCAGGAGAAAAAGGAAGTGGGATCGGAAAATGAGAGATGGACGACGGACTGCGGAAGACAGGAGGAACTTCAATCAAAAGCTCCACTTGAATAAGTCATGTCTTTCTAATAGGCCCCGGGAAACGGTCATGAATATGTGAGGAGGGAAGGCACATTCATCAGGTGCGCTAACCTCCTCCTCTTTGTGCCCTTTCAGCCCCTGATCTGTAAAACTGACAGAGGATAAAGAAAAAAATGAGAAAATAAGCAGACGGGTGTCACGAAGGGTGGATCTTAGGGAGGACTCAGTCGCGGAGATTGAGGAAAACAGGGTTTATTGTAACAAAAAACGTACTCAAAAGAGTGGATGCAGACATGGTTAAAAAACAAGGCTGTGGCAAAACTATGAGCAAAAGTAACAAATCAAGATTAACCAGACTATGACCAAAGTATCAAATAAAGTGAACAAAACTGTGGCAAAGTATCAAAACAAGACTATGGCAAAATATCAAAACAAGATTAACAAGACTGTGAAAAAACATGGCTATGACAAAAACAGTAAACAAGGCTATGGCATGGCTGTGAAAAAAGTCAAACCTGACGTGGCGAGGGGTGACAAAAAGTGACGAAGGACAAAAACGCACTGGCACAGGACAGGGGAAACGAGGACTATTTAAACACATGAGGGAGGGGAACCCCAGGTGAACACAATAGGTAATCAAGACATGACCACACACCAGACATTCCCCCAGACGTGACAACGGGGGGGTTAAAGAGAGGAAGGCATGTCTCCAAACCCATCTGAAGACATCAGGAATGTGGAAATACAATGAAAAGGCTCTAAATGAATAAACCACGCCTTGCTTACTGTCTCTCTTCTCATTTAGCTTAACTCATTGGCTGCCAAAGACGTCTATAGACGTCAATTCAAATACAACCGTTGACTGCCAAAGACGTCTATAGACGTCTTTTATGTTTTTCAACGAGAGTGGCTGGGGGACGATCTGCTAAAGCTTGTCCGTAAATATCAGGCTTCCAGACAGAGTATGTAGTAACAAATTTACCCTCTAGGGGGCAGTGCCACTTTTGATGGGAGATGAGCATAGACTGTAGGCAAATAAGAAAAAGGTAACGGTTCTATGAGAGAACATGTCGCCGGTGAGACGCAAGTCCAGGAAGAACGGAATAAGGTAGAAACAAATTTCTTTTCCTGATGAAAGAAGAGAGTCTACTCTTTCTTTCGGTGTGTTTGGTGTTTACATAGTCATAGCACAAACTATTCTGTGGCTCTTGAAAAATCAGTCAAAATGCTCAAAAAACTCTGGCAGTATAGGACTCTCTGTTCTGAAAATGGCTGGCAGTCAATGAGTTAATCCCAAAGGCTAACGGCTTAAAGCAGTAAACCGGTTTGAGATCATTCTGCTCTCCATTCTCACGGAGCCCCTTCACCTTCTTCAGGCTGGAGGAGAGGAAGAGGAGCTGAGATGGCCGGCAGGTGGAGGGTGAATGGCAGAGTAGAGTGGTTTCTCATTGAACAAAACAGATAGCATCTTTCTTTTTCCCTTCTGGAAACCGGTGTGTGTGTGGGGGAGAAAAGGGAGGATTGTTTCTGGTTATGGGTTGTCACCTGCATTGCGCAGGGAGCTAAATTTAGAATCGAGTCCAACAGATGAATGACTGTTTTACCCTCTTTCTAATCCCCCCCCCCCCCCCCCCCCCAGATAGATGAATCTTAAAATGTACCAAAGCAAGCACAGCCTTAAATTTTCACACTGTGTTATTGTGAGCTATCCAAGGCTCAATAACAGAAAAATACCTATATGGGAAACCTTTGTGAGTATTAATAAAAAAAATATGTAAAAATCATCTTCTACATGCATTAGAAGATACTTCTGCTCAGCAAAGAGTAAAACATAGGGAGCAAAGAGATGATATCCGGTGATATTTAGAGGTTGATGGATGTCAAGTAAATGTCAGGCTTTGAATTTCATTGAGGTGAATGTGGGAGAAAAACCCATAAACATGTCAAGCATCCAGAATTTAGCCAATGACGCGTCTGACTGAGCAGTTCTTTCTACTTTAGTGGTCAAATTTAGCTTAATGACAATCAGTTTTTTACCGTTCATACAAGAAAGTCCCAGTCCCAGAAGCCCTTCTACATGAGACCGGATTTCTTCAGGAATTTATTGATAAGTCATGTCTAAATCTTTTATTTAGGCAAACCTATTGAACAACCAGATATCATACGGGTCCTAGTTCCTGAACTGAGAACAGGTCATAACCAGGCTTTTCCAACAAGACAGAGCCTATTTCTATTGTCCATTCTCTAACAGACTCATTCATATTGCAATGAAAGAAATAAAAACTTAGAGAATAACTGTATTTTGTCTTGTCTCGCCTTTTGCCTGATGGAAATTCTCATATCTTTGGGCTTTCCAGTGTTAATAACGGCTAAAAAAGAGGTGGTAATAATGTGTTCGGTGTTTATTTCCAACCACTGAGGATTTAAAAGTCGTTACCCGGTCGCATGTGCTAGATGTTGTAGCTAGTTGTGAGTTTAAAGATGAGCTAAAAACAGAGACAGAAGTCGGAACAGAGTGCTTTCCCTCTTTCTTTTGCTTCCTCCTCTTTCTATCTCAGCCCCAATCAGCACACAGTGCTCTGCTATCGGCTGCTAGCATGTGTTTGAGCACGTGTCTGTGTGTGTGTATCTGTGTGTGTGTGTGTGTGTGTGTGAGAGTGTGTCTGTGTGTGTGAGAGTTAGCATGTGTGGGATGACAAACGGCGTGCTAATGCTGGGGCTTCCTGTTAGCTTAGTGTCTCCCCTTTTGTTCGACCCAGATGCAAAGACAACAGGGCTGAATCGAGGCAACATTAAGCTAACGCTCCAAAAAAAAAACCCTCAACTGATCCCACATAATAAACACCAGGCCATTTTCCATTCTGTCCAACTGGTTTTTCTCCTCCAGTTGCAGGGACGTTTGAATTTTCCTCCAATCGGCTCGGCAGGGTCCTTCAGAGTCAGGCTAGCTATCGCTATACCCGACGCATGCTAGCTTTATGTGCACCATTCCTTACAGAACAGTTAAAGCAACTGGACAACGAGGCAATAAATACAACATAATAATCCCGTACTGTCGAAAACCCAACGCGCAAAACAAGCTATTTATCTTCATTATACAACTACTTTTAAATTCTACAAATTATCCTTTTCTAATTAAGATCTAATGCTAGCTGTGAGGGGAAACTGCAAATAACAGTCGTCCAAATAAGTGATGTACATGTAAATAAACCCAAATGTAGACATGCTCTCACACTTATGGTTCTTTTTCATGTTAAGAATCGGTTCAGATGACAGTTCCATCGTGATTTATCGATGACAACGTGCTCTATATAAAGCAGATCTTGGACTTTGGCTCGGACAATCGGCCTGAAACTGGATCTTGTTGTGAGGCATGCAAAGTCGTTTACAGATGTTAGCCCAATTCTTTAGTTGGAAGCCTGAGAATAAACCAGAGTGGATCAAAAGTATAAAAATGACATTTATTGGACACAGTTAAGTATATCAGCTGGACTCTATTGGCCAGTTACCTCTGGGCAGGAACAGGCCAGGTCCTAATTCATGCAGATGACAGGAATGTGCTAACAAATGGTGTGTGTGTGTGTGTGTTGAGCTAAAGGTGGATCTAATGCAACAGAGAGAGAAAAAGAGAGAAAAGAGAGTCTGTGGACACAGACAGAGACTTTAACACAAAATATAGCTCTAAAAAGAATAAAACAATCAGTAATTTACATAGATCATGTGATAACATACTATGCTAAAGCTAGTAATTATAGCCAAATTCCAACAAGCTGCTGGGAAACATACTGTAAGCAAGATGGTTTGAAGTTGGATTCCCAGCCCTGATAATCAGAGCCAATATTGGGCAATGAGTAATTTACATAAATCATGTGATAGCATACTAGCATACAATGCTAAAGTGAGTAATTATAGCCAAATTCTAACACATAGGAGGCTGAAATGGTGGGAAGTCGCTCTCTGTAATTCTCCCGGACAGAGGAGAGAACAGTTGTGCGCTGACACCTGTTTCATCATCCCTCGTTAGCCATGAAGCCCAGACGTAAACAAAGGCCGGCTCCTGTGGCCGGACGCAGAGATTGGGTGTCACTTTGAGTTGGGATCCGGAGCTTCTACGATGGCCGCCGGTCAAAGGTCACGGCGGCTCAGTGGAGATTTCCATTTTTTTTTTCTTGCTTCTCTCCTTCTCAGTAAACATGTTACCTGGTGGGTTATATTTCCTTTACATTTGTGGGTCTGTGGTGGATGCTCCTACCAGCACCACCATTTTTAATTTCTTTTTTTTTTAATGCTGTTTTATGCTGTTCTTTTTTATTTAAAATGTCTTGTCTTAATGTAAAGCACATTGAGTTGCCGCTTGGTATGAATTGCGCTATATAAATAAAAATGCCTTGCTGGAGTTGGAAAGCCTTGGAAGATACCATTCTTCCAAAGACTGAGGGGGGGATGCTAATTTTGAAGCTAAGTTCAATTGAGCCTAAGTTATTTTGTCACACTGTAATAAACACAGAAAAAAAAATGCTAAGCCTTTTACTTACTCCAATCAGATAAATCCAGTCCAGTAATTTGACGGGATGATGCTCAAGAAAAAATCTGGAGGTTGTGTGACTTCTTCACCTTGTATACAAATGTAGGACCCAATAGCATTTTGAAACCAAACAACATGACCCAATGAGTATGTTAATTCAGTTGAACCCCAAAAAAAAAAGGTTTTTTTCGCGATGACAAAAAATGTTGTAATTCTGCAACAGTGGGTCTTACAGGGTTAATTATTTGTATTAAGTTAAATATGATTTTGCTTCTATTTTGTTAGGTTTTGTGTTTATTGTACTTATATTGTGGGAAGTTTAGGGCGGTCCACCCCTATTTTAAGCCTTGGTTCTGTCTGGAGTCAGTTTGGTTTGTGTTTGGTTGCTGTTCAGTTGAGATCAGTTGGGTTATTTATTCTTTCAGTTGTATTGTATAGAAGTATGACCTTTTGTTATCATTTTTTGATATTATTAAATTGAAATTTTTCTCATTTTTGGAACTCCTTTGTCCTTGATTCAGTCTGGTCCCTCACAGGGTCTCAGCCTTGTATTTCTGCAGAAGAAGAAGAAGAAAAAGAAGAAAAAGATGTAGAGATGTAGCCTGGAATGGCAAAAAAGGATGCCAGGGTTTTCCAGCTTTTCAAAGCCCTGCATTCATTGTGACGAGTCCCTGAACTCATCTCCAAACCCCCCGATAAAAGGGAGACCGTGCACACTGACCCCAATTGCACAGTTTCTTCTTCTCTGCTCCGGAAAGGAGGGAAAACAGAGAAAAAAAAGATAATTACGCTGCACGGACTGCAGCGCGTTGCGGGAGGGGAGAGGAATGCAGATTGGGAGACGGGTTTTGTTGACCATGAGGCTTCTCCGGCTCATTAAAACTGTCAAAAAACACAAATAAATTGCGCATGACTCCACGGTGCGCCGGATTCATAAAACTTTGTGATAAACACAGACGCGGAGCATCAAGTGTGCGTCTGGCAGAGAAATGGGGAGTCGCGCATTTCGGGCAGATCTAATTATCATTGTCTGCCTCTTCCATCAGAGTGCCTCCACTGGAGAAACAATAATAAAGAGCTCCTTCATTCCGCGCGTTTTTCATTCCTCAGCCGTCACAAAGACAGACCGTGAACAGATTTTTCTCCCGCGGTCACTTTGTCGAGCCAGGACTTTTCAGAGATCGACCCTCACTGGAGGCGGCCATTTTTAAACTATTAACATGCAAAAGTCAAATATAAATGCCTCACAGCTATGGTGTTTTTTATTTTAGGTCTTTTTTTTTATTCATTAATCAATCGGTCATTCAAGAAATAATGAAGCCTTTATGATTTCACCAAAAATTTAAATTTAAATTGTGAATATTTGCTTTTTTTATGTTTAACCCTGTAATGCCAAATGTATCAAATTTGATTCATACGGTTTCTGAAATGTTTTGCGTCTGACACCTTTTGCTTAATTTAATGGTAAAAACTTTGCTCAAAATCCTATTTTAAACAATCAGATACACCTGATAACAGGGGGCAGAAGACTATACAAAAAATAATCTTGACTTATAGCATAGTAATAAATTATTAATTTCAAAAATGTATTTCAGTTGTTTTTTTTTAACATATTTTGTTAAAAGGCCAAATAAGGAATTCAAACCCAAAAAAAGTAATTTTCTGTTTAGTTTTATTCTTGGGTCAGGCTTTAAAGGGTTAAAACGGTTGCCATGTGACTCAACACACATTGAAAAATGTTTGTTAGCATGTCTTTCTGTTTTATGTCTGAGATTTTATCTGACGAGGAAAGTCGTAAGAAAAGGATCCCAATTGAAAACCTTCTCCTCAGTTTGAAATGACATCATGATATCATGTTGGGAGGCCCTGGTACTTTGTTCCGTCCATAATGAGGGAAGATTAGGGAAGACGTTTAACAGAAAGCTTGACAGAGTAAGTCATCAAAACCGGGAGCCTGGACTCCAGCGAAGTCATCAATAACAGAGACAAACATACATCTGGCCTCTTCAGGCTCCCTCATAGAGGGAACAGCCTTTTTCCACCAGTTTAGAATAAATTAGCATATTTAAAGGATCCGAGGCGGAACGCGTCAGACGTTATCCGGGTCTGAAACTGACAGGAAGAGGAGACGACCGGGTTTAAACTAAGCCCGCCGAATTCAACTTGAAGGT
The DNA here is from genome assembly GCA_907169785.1 of Menidia menidia. Taxonomy (NCBI): domain Eukaryota; kingdom Metazoa; phylum Chordata; class Actinopteri; order Atheriniformes; family Atherinopsidae; genus Menidia; species Menidia menidia. The sequence goes on from CAJRST010039999.1 coordinate 951,386, forward strand.
GTAATTACACGTGTTTTTACACGATTGCGTTCGTCTAATGCTCCGGTTAGGGATCTTCTGACAGGTCACGCATGTTGCCATGGTTTCAGGCTCCCCCGAACAGTAAAGCGCTGAGGGGAATGTGTGGTAAACACAGCCGTGTGTTTTAAACACTGTTTACTCGGTGAGTCACCTGACCCCTCCGTCTCCATTCGTTTGCTACACTGGCTGCGTCCAGCTAGCTAGCTAGCTGCCATTAGCTGGATGAGTTTCCACTCCCCAACCGTGCCGACACACCCCTCCACATTTATTTATTTATTCGTTTATTTGATAGGGACAAGTATCTTTCATGAAACATGTCACACACTACAACATTTTAGCTATAAGGCTAATCTCACTGCCTGTCCCCAGTTAGGCTTTTACGCGAAACACAGTGACTGCACAACACAACAAATTACACACTAAAACATCACAGATAAAAGATCAAGACAGTCAGATTAATAATGTCCACATGTCTGACCTCTCAATAAAAAGTCTTTAAGTTTGTGTTTAAAAAGGACCGAGTTTGACTCTCCCTTCAGTTTTGTATTCCATGTTTTGGAAATGGGTTTATATGACGACACCAAACGGGGATGATTATGAACTTTGCTTTTTTTTTATTGGAGGATCATATCTTTAAGGACGTCCAGAAGGATCCACCCCTTTTTGGTAATCTTAGTTCTATTGTTGCTTTTTTTTTGTTCATCCCAGAGCCGACACGCATTCGGACTGTTCAGAATCAAATCAGAATCAGAATCAGCATAAGGTTTATTGCCAAGTAGGTTTTTAGACTTACAAGGAATTTGCCTTGGTGTTTGGTGCACAACACAACACTTCTATGAGAAGCAAGAAATAAAATGTAGAAATAAAAATATAGGACAGACATGATAAAACTGAAAAATGCAATCTTTAAAAATATAGATCCGAATGTACAAATGAACAATTGAAATGTGCAATGTTGATCATCAACGACAGACCAGAAAATGCTGACAGTAGCATTGGGTAAATTAGTGAGGTGGGGGGGGTGAGAGAAGAATAGAAGTTGCTGCAGGGTAGAAACTGTCTTTATGGCGTGAGATTTTGGTCCTTATGGTCCTTCGATGAAGCCAAGCTACGGGGATACAACCCATTTAAGCGGGAAGATGCTAATTTGGGGGGCAGTTAGCACCGTTGCCTTCCAGCAAGAACGTTCTGGGTTCTGTTCTATCAAACTGGTCCTAGAGTGTGTAAATGTCCCTTGTTATTGGGCATTCGGTACTAAGATCCTCAGATAATCCACAGGTTGATATCTTCCTGTTTTTACTGTAAACATCTGGTTCTGAGGGCGGCACGGTGGAGTCCGTAGAGGAACCAGGACCAGAGGGTTCTGGGTTGGAGTCCCGGGGGAACCAGGACCTTTCTGGGTGGTTCTGCATGTTCTCCTGTGTCTGTGGGTTCTCTCCGGGTTCTCCGGCTTCCTCCCACCGTCCAAAAACCTGCATGTTAGGTTGTTGGACTCCAAACTGCCCTTAGTGTGAGTGTGTGTGCTTGTTGGTCCTTGCGTGTCTCTGTGTGTCCCTGTGATGGACTGGGGACCGTCCAGGGTGACCCCGCCTCTCCCCATTGGCTACTGGGATAGGCTCCGCCCCCCCATGACCCCATTAGGGGATAAGAAGTAAAGATAATGGATGGATGCTAATTTTGTTTGTATCGTTATTATCTTTATTAACAAGCGTTAGCTTCCCGCTGCGAGGACAGCGCTAATCATCACAGCCTGATCCTCCTCCTCCTCATTAACAAAGAAATTAAGTGTGAAAGTTGTGTTACTAACGCGCAAGTTGAAGGTGGATGAAATCACAGAGGAGATACAGCTATTCTATATTCCAGATTCATAGATTACTCGAAGGAGAAATGGTGCCGATATTTGAAAAAAAAATGACAGGAAACACTCTCCAAAATATATATATGTATATATGTATAGACATGTATATACGTATATGCCTTTGTTTTTCTTATGGAGCCTGTAACAAAAATAATTTCCCTCTGGGATTATTAAAGTATTTCTGATTCTGATTCTGATTCTTAAAAAACATATGAATCAAAGGGTTTGGCAGGAATTATCCAAACGGTGGAACTATGGTCGACAGAAAAAAAGCCAGATTTTCCACCGCGGAGAGCAGCTGGCGGTGAGAACACGGGTCCACTCCGAAATCAACTCCAGCCTATCATTCACACAGCGAGAGCAGAGGTGGTGATGAGTGGGTGCTGCGGTTAGTCACAGAGAAACAACAGGGATGAAACCGCCACCAACAAAGATATCTGGCCAAAGAAAAACCGGGTCTCCGGGAGGATGGAGACCCAGATAAAAAATGGCTGCCCACAACCCAGACGGGAACCAGGTAGCCCAGCAGGCCGTCGCAAGATTTATTTATTTATTTATTTATTTATTTATTTATTTATTTATTTATTTTGTTAGCCCGATTCTTTAGTTGGAAACCTGAGAATAAACCAGAGTCGATCAAGAGTAAAAATTTGACATTTATTGGGTCACAGGTAAAGTTTTATAACAGACTAAAACCTCTCTCTGGGTCTCAGTGGTCAAAGAGATCTGGGGGTGATGGGTCTTTGTCTTCTAAACTGGGCACACCCCTCAAAAGGAGGACTGGACACAACCAAGTCCTATTGGTTAGTTATCTCTAAGACTAACAAGCCGGATTGTAAATTCATGTTGATGACATTGGAATGTGGTACCAAATAATGTGTGTATGTGTGTTGACTTAAAGACGTGGATCTAATGCAACAGGAAAAGAGAGAAAGAAAAGAGAGAGCAAAGAGAATCTGTGGTTACAGCCAGAAACTTCAATACAAACTATAGGTATAATATAAAATGAAACAATCAATAATATGCATAGATCATGTGATAGCATACTATGCTAAACTGTGTATTTATAACCAAATCCTAACAATTTGAATAGGGACAAAGCACATTAATGGACATCAGTGAAAACAAATGTAAAATATGCCGGATTGTAGCTACAAAACTAATTTTCATCCGTAGTCCCTAGTTAAAAAATAACATATAATAAACAATACAAGTGTCACAATTAAAATTAGAAACAGAAAAAAAACAAAAAGACCCGATTAAACACCACACAGGGCGCCATTAGCTCTCTGAACCTGTGTCACCGCACAGTAACAACACAAGTATGATTAAAACATGTTTTTTTTTTACTGTTAGGAGACATGTTCAGAATTTTTTTGTGTTTTTTTTGTGGTTTCGCTTTATTATTCTTTATTCCGTACGTTTTTCTGCGTCTAACTATTCCTACACCTTTCAGCCTATTTCAACAAATAAGGTATAAAAATGTTCAACACAAGTATGATTAAAACATGTTTTTTTTTCTGTTAGGAGACATGTTCAGAATTTTTTTGGGTGTTTTTTTTAGTGGTTTTTCTTTATTATTCTTTATTCCGTACGTTTTTTTGCATCTAACTGCTCCTACACCTTTCGGCCTATTTAAAAAAATAAGGTATAAAAATGTTCAACACAAGTATGATTACAACATGTTTTTTTTTACTGTTAGGAGACATGTTCAGAATTTTTTTGGTGTTTTTTTTGTGGTTTCTCTTTATTATTCTTTATTCCGTACGTTTTTCTGCATCTAACTACTCCTACACCTTTTAGCCTATTTCAAGAAATAAGGTATCAAAATGTTCAGCTATCGTAGGACTATGCAGCTATTACATTTGGTGTTCAAATCTTTTAAGCTTTTAAAGATATTTAACTTTTTATGCCTTATTCCTCTCATTTAAATGAATGGAGCAAAAAATATGGCTCAATCTGCTGATCACTGGCATTTCAGCCCCTTCAACTTTTTACTATGAATTCCTTTGGAGCCTTTCAGCCTGTGGTATAGCCCAGTGGTATAGCCCAGTGGTATAGCCCAGTGGTATAGCCCAGTGGTATAGCTCAGTGGTATAGCCCAGTGGTATAGTCCAGTGGTATAGCTCAGTGGTATAGCTCAGTGGTATATCTCAGTGGAATAGCTCAGTGGTATAGCCCAGTGGTATAGCCCAGTGGTATAGCATTTGACTGCAGATCTGGAGGTCTCCGGTTCAAATCTTTCAAATTATTCCTCCTTTCAGCCTTTTTTCTTCAGTTCTATGTCTTTTTCAGCTTTTCTTTGGCTTCTTTTCCTTCTTCCTCCATTCATCACTTGGCATTCTCCCAGCTGTTCCGCTTATGCTAGTTTTTAGTCTTTTTATGTGTAAATGGTGCCTGTTGCATGCATCTGAAAGGTGCAGAACACAAAAATGGGTGGAGTTGTAAAAAAGGACACAAAACGCCTTCTTGCACAGACTTAAATGATGTGGGACAGTGTGTTGGGTGTCTCTGTGTCACTCTGAGATGAGCCTGTGGGCAGAGGATCTCTGCACAGGGCTGATGCATGGCCTCCATCCTGCCTAATACAAATTCAAGCCACATTTCTGGATGCAGAGGTGGAATCTGCTGGGCCAAAATGCTTTTTTCTTTTTTTATTTTCTAATTCCTCCCGAGAATATGTGGCTGAATGGATCATTCTGACACAACGGTTTTCACGAGAACCTCAAGGTCTCCCAACGGTAGTTGTATTAATGTTATTCCAAACAGAATATTCTTGGATTTTTCTGTGTGGAAAAACAATAACTTCCAGCTGCGTCCGATGCATTTAAATCTAAAAGCAAAACGAATCTGTCTTCATGACTCGGTCATTTTTAAAGGAGACATGTTATACACCTATTTCAACAAGTTAAACTAGTTCCCTGGTGTCCTAATGTAATGTCTGTGACAAGCTTTGGTCAAAATCCCATAAGGATGAAGCCCAATAGCAGTTCAGTCCCCCTGCCTAACTCTAACCCTAACCCTAACCCTAACCCTAACCCTAACCCAAAACAGCCCCGTTCAGAGCGCTCGCTTTGGAGTGCCTGTCTCTTTAAATGCAAATGAGACACAAGCAATCCACCCACTTCTTCAGGGAGGTGTGCCCACGTCGGCACGCTAACGCTACCATGCTAACGCTACCATGCTAACGCTACCATGCTCACGCTACCATGCTACCATGCTAACGCTACCACGCTAACGCTACCATGGTAACGCTCACGCTAACGCTACCATGCTAACGCTCACGCTAACGCTTCTTCCGGGAGGTGTGCCCACGTCGGCACGCTAACGCTACCATGCTAACGCTACCACGCTAACACTACCATGCTCACGCTACCATGCTCACGCTACCATGCTACCATGCGAACGCTACCATGCTAACGCTACCATGCTAACGCTACCATGCTAACGCTACCATGCTGCTAGCTACTGCTGCCCACGTCGGCTGCCAGCTGCTAGCTAACTTGCTTTTCACATTGAACAATAACGTCCTGCTATTGTGCCCAGCTAGTTCAGTTTGAAACAGACGCTGTACTGTAGCGTTTTTAATTCTATTTTTAATCGAAATCATCACAAACGAACTCGGGGCTCGCTTAATGCTGTGTGTTGTGTTTTTTCCTTTTCCGGTTTGAGTTTGGTTTGAGTTTAATTAGTAAACACGGTTAGCTGTAGCCTCGATGCAGGTTCTTAGGAACGTTAGTCCAGTAATATGTGGAATTGTCTCAGTCTTACTGGAGATATCAGATTGTGGTTGATATGTTGTGATAAGGTTGTGTGTTGATATTGGGTTTTCCTGAGGCGTGTCAACTCGTTCTGGTAGGGACAATGGCGGAGAACAGATAGGGGAGTGAGCTGAGGGGGGGGGGCAACATGCAGGTGAAAGGCTGGAATATTATAATGAGCTAGAGCTAATGACGTCAGAAACTACCCACTCCTGAAACCTCCTGATTTATCTCCTGGATTCAGACTGAGGCTATCACGGTCGTGACACCAGGACCCAAATGCACAACTCCAGGCAAGGGAATCAGAGGAAGAGGTTTAATCCAGAAAAAGGTCGGTACACGGGTAGGCAGTAGATCAGGCTAAAGTACAAGAATGGAAGGCAAAAACGGAGGTAGAGATAAGGCAGGCAAAGGTCAGGATAACAAGGCAAGACGAGACTAGAACCCTTGAACGACTGACGAAGAGACAAGTACGAACACGCGACGAACTAGCTACAGACTTCGGACTAAATACACAAGACAGGGAAGGAAACAATGAGACACAGGTGGAGGTAATTAGGGAGGAGTCAGGAATCAACAGAGAGCAAGTGGGAAAGCCACACAGGGACCAAACAGGAAGTACTACAAACCAAAACAGGAAACGTGACAAGACACCCATGACAGAGGCGGCCCACAAAAACATGACTGAGTCTTTTTTTTTCACACTTTGCCTGCTGATAGGCCCTCCAGAGTCCCACATGTACACAATCAATTTATTAAAAACTTGGTTTGGCATAATATGTCCCCTTTAAGATGAACTCTGGACTTTTTCTTTCTTTGGAATATTTGCTGCACGCTGTTGAAAAGGAGGCTGAAAATAATGATTGATTAGCCATGTAAGAGCGAGGGACTCTTGTTTGAATGAGCACAGACACGCGGCACCGCTGGGATTTGAACCCTGGACCTCCTGCCGTCAGAGACTGACCAAATGCAGTCATTATTTAGCTTTTCCATTAAAAAAAGTAGCAAAAGTTGATGTGAAATTTGATAGACGTTCTTGAGAAATGGGCCAAATAACTTGATTTTCTTCTCAAAAGATGTGATTAAGCCCACAAAAACATGACCGAGTGATTTTTCTTTCACACTCTGCCTGCTGATAGGCCCTCCACAGTCCCAAATGTACACAATCAAATGATTAAAAACTTTGGTTTTGCATAATATGTCCCTTTTAAAGACGGAAAAACAAGTTCTCCGAATCATGTCAGAAAAGAATGGCGAAACTTCGTGTCCCACTGGGGCGTGCACGTGAGGACATCTCTGAGTCCGTCTATCAATTATGTACAACCTTTACGCAACCCCGGACTCCTTTGGGGGACCAGAAAGTTCTGGGGTAAAATGAGGGCAACGTCAGGAGAAATCATCTGTGCCCTCGAACGGAAGAGTCCTTCATGGATCAGCGAGAACAAAGCAGAGGAGAAACCTCGCCCAGGTTCAGCTCAGAGCACAGAGACAGCCGGGGTCAGAACTATTTCTGACGGTCTGTCATTTTCCCGGTCCACCTCGCTGGACAAAAGAACGAGAAAATCTCACATCGGGATCTAAAAGGAGTGAAAAACACAGGATTTTCCACTAATTTACTGATTACAAATGAATAAATTCATCATATTTTTAAATTGTTCAAGCCTGATCCAAGAAAGAAAATGAGAGAAAATCCTTAAATTGCTGATTTTGAAGTCTTTATTTGGACCTTTAGTGAAATATTAAAGATAATATTTGCATGTTTGCCATTTTTTTAGTAGAAATTCTGGTATCACATTTTCAGCAAGTGGTTTTCAGCAAAGGTTCAACGGCACGGTGATGCAAAAGATTTCAGAAACTGCACAAATCAAACATTGGTGGTAGTGGGGGGGGTCCACCAGCTTTTAGATTCATGTGGAGGCTGCAGATGGCAGTTAGAGGAGGACCACTTAATTTAACACTTCAAAGCTCGATCCAAGAATAAAACAAAACAGAAAATTACTTTTTTTTGGTTTGAGGTTTTTCTTTGGCCTTTTAACAAAATAAGTGAAAAGAAAAAACGAAAATACAATTTTTAACTTAATAATTTAATACTATGCGATAAATCAAGATTATTTTTTGTGTAGTCTTCTGCCCCCTGTTATCAGGTGTATCTGATTGTGTACAATAGGATTTTGAGCAAAGTTTTTACCATTAAATGATGCAAAAGGTGTCAGACGCAAAACATTTCAGAAACAATATCTATCAGATATGATACATTTGGCATTACAGGGTTAAAGATCCATTGCCACATCATTAATGTTACAGCTCCAGACTGATTTTATTGGGAAAAGAACAGGTTTCCCTTCACATACAGTGGGGGAAATAAGTATTTGACCCCTTGCTGATTTTGCAGGTTTGCCCACTTACAAAGAATGCAACGATCTATAACTTTAATCAAATGTACATTCTAACAGTGAAAGACAGAATCCCAAAGAAAATTCCAGAAAATCCCATCATATGAATTTATAAAAATTGATAACCATCTGATGAGGAAAAATAAGCATTCTTTGTAAGTGGGCAAACCTGCAAAATCAGCAAGGGGTCAAATACTTATTTCCCCCACTGTATACACACACACGTGTGCATTCATATGGATTTTTTTCCCTTTTTTGCATCGGTATGGGGTTAACGGTGGGTTCTGATTGAGGTGACCCCCCCCGGGTGGCTTTGGGCTGCCTGGGGCCCAGTGGTGGGTCTCTGTGGAGGATAGCAGCTAGGGTCCCCAGATTAATGGGCTGGCGGCTGGATCCTGGAGCTCCTCTCTTCTCCGATAATCAAAAGCACGGTTTCTGCACGGAGGCTTAAAACAAACACCCAACATTAGATGTGCAACGTCTCCTTTTAGGATGCTTGATGTCTATTTAATGAGCTTATGACTGGAATGATAAATTGAGATGGGGTGTTGATTAGAAAATTTTGGAAGCCAGGGTCCATTCGCACCGTTGTCAAATCAATCCATATCCAGTGAAGAAATTAACCCTATAATGCCAAATGTATCATATTTGATACATAGGGTTTGTGAAATGTTTTGTTCAGGCTGTTCAGAGGGAATTTTCGGGACGATTCTACCCCCTCAGAAGACGCCAAGAGGCTGCTGTACAATGCTGACACGTACATACCTGTGTGTGTGTGTGTGTGTGTGTGTGTGTGTGTGTGTGTGTGAATCAACCTAAAAACAACACAATTAGAGAAGGTGGCAGTAAGTGTGTTTCAGTGCTCACCAGAGATTTTCTCCATCTGATATTTGTGCAGTTGTCAGTATGGAGGAGGGCTCTCCGGGTCTCCTCACATCTATGTTTACGGCCTTTAAAGGAAAATATGAACAGTTTTACCTTCAGAACTCCAACATTGGAGGTTCATTTGCATTTCCGAAGCTCCTTTTACCGTTTCCAGTCCACCGTTTTCCCAGATCTGGCTGGAAGATGTGTTTACTGCCCAGTGTTTTGGAGATGTTTCTCCTGGACTAGTCATTATGGATGTACTAGCTAGTAGTGCGGGTCCTATTATCTGTGTCCAGTCATCTACATTTTCTGGTCTAATATTCCAGTGAATTACTTTGGATTTAAGTCTGGAGATGTTAGCTAACAATCAGTAAGGATGTCGGATATTTTGAGTGTTTTATTTGACAAAAGCAAAGACAAACAGGAAGCATCCTTGGTCCTGGGAAAACAGGACCAAGCAAAGCATTAACACAATGTCCATCTGGCCGAAAGATGTGTGTACTGTCCAGTGTTTTGGAGATGTTTCCCCTGGAAAAGTCTCTGCTTCCTTTTAATAAGGACGCACCAGCTAGTAGTCCAGGTCCTATTATCTGTGTCCAGTCATCTGCATTTTCTGGTCTAATATTCCAGTGAATTACTTTGAATTATAGTCTGGAGAGGTTAGCTAACAACTAGTAAGGATGTCGGATATTTTTTGTGTTTTATTTGACAAAAGCAAAGGCAAACAGGAAGCATCTTTGGTCCTGGGAAAACAGGACCAAGCAAAGCATTAACACAATGTCCATCTGGCTGAAAGATGAGTTTGCTGCCCAGTGTTTTGGAGATGTTTCCCCTGGAAAAGTCTCTGCTTCCTTTTAATAAGGACGCACCAGCTAGTAGTCCAGGTCCTATTATCTGTGTCCAGTCATCTGCATTTTCTGGTCTAATATTCCAGTGAATTACTTTGAATTATAGTCTGGAGAGGTTAGCTAACAACTAGTAAGGATGTCGGATATTTTTTGTGTTTTATTTGACAAAAGCAAAG
>CAJRST010039999.1:1049103-1070902 GCA_907169785.1 Menidia menidia
GTAAGAATCCTAAATATATTTCTCAATAAATATAACGGGTAGATCATTTTGACTTGGTCATTTCAAAAGTAGCTTCCATGCTGAAAAAGTGTGAGCAGCCCTGTTCTAAAGCAACTTTTTTTTTTTTCCGAGCCGAAAAAATAAATGGAAATTACACTGTGTGCAACAGATTTGCAACAAAGAACTAACAATAACTGCTTTAATGTACCCACCAGGACTTAGAATGGGGGCTAGCTACAATAAAAATCACACAATAACTGTATTATGGAACTAAAATGTGTGGAAATGACTTTAAATCAAGGTCTGGAAGGTGGACCTTTTTAATCTATTTTGCATTAATGAGGCTTTGTCCCGGACATTACGAGGTGCCCTGTAATTATTTCATTTTATCTTTTTTAATACAACTCAAGCTTTAGCTGTGTTGACCATAAAACGCGATGATCTATTATCGACTATAAAGATGCAGAAGTTCCTGCGACGCTTTTAAAAAATCCCGTAAATCCAGCTGGAGACTTTCACTGTGTCTCAGATTTGGTTCCTCGTGAGCCTCTTGTTCTGTTTCTTTATTTTTTCAAAACGTCTTTGCTCGGATTTGATTGTGCAAACCAGTTGTCACATTCCTTTTGTCACCCTTTGTTTGGCTCTTTCTTTTTCTTTTGTGTTTCATGATTTAACAGCTCCACGCTTCTGTTCTCATACTGAACACCCCCCACAATCAATCAGTCATTTTCTATTTTGGTCTCATTTAGTTTGACTGCAAAGATTTAGCTCCTTAACTGTCATTATTTTCTTGGCTTATTTTCCATCAAGCTAGCCCGAGTAAAGCTGCCGGCACATTGTGAAGAGGCCATAAATTGTTACTTGATTTTTCGCTTTGATTTGACTTCTCTGGTCTTGGCCACTGGTGATTGTTTTAGTACACAGTGCATTTACACAAACACTCCTGATTTAAACTGAACTGATTGGGTTATTGTGGGTAAAGGTCCATTAAATACAACGCAACTGACAAGCTATTGTGCTAAGTGTTTGACAAACCCAGTTTAAACGTGAGGGGTTTCGAACACACCTAACTTTATTAGGAGCGTATTCCACGATAATCCACTTTTAATGGTTTATGGAAGAGTAAACAATGCCTCAGAATGAGACAGATCTAAACTCCAGCGCTGCCTTTACTTATTGTGTCATGCTAATCAGATTCCTGCAGGCAACTCTCTGTGCGCTAACCAGATTATCACACACATCATGTAAAATTTGGGAAATCAGGTTAGGGGGAACCATAAAAACATGTCAAACAATTATGAAAACAGGCTATTCAGAGTCAGTGACATAACAGTTATGCAAAAATGTGTTTTTTTTTAGCCTCTCTTTTTTAGAGCAGATGCCAAATCAAACAAAAGTCAATTATACTCAAGATTATACTCAACATAGTCCCTCCCTCACCACATGCACTAAAGAGGTGCTTGCCATAGGAAAGCTGGAGAAGAACACAATATGAGATTTTTCTGCTGAGTCCTCATTTGTACGATTATTGTCAAACTGGGAGTTGTGAGGCAACAGTAACCCGATAAAAAAGCCTTCATTTTGAACTGTAGATGCATTAAAACTGATGTTAATTGTACTATAAGGAAAATCCTTGCAGTTGAGTTACTATCGTTCCTGTTATATCTTAAGTTCAGCTGTTACATGTCAATCTGTGGTGACTCATCGGTGGCATTGATTTGAAAGTCTCACATGAAGGGATGTGTGTAATTACTGGAAAAAAATACCAGATATGACTCATAATCGGTGTGCAGTGCTGGCAGTGTACCGTATCATCCAGAAAACCTGGAAACTCGGGAGGATTCAGGATTCAGGATTCAGGATTCAGGATTCAGGTCAGACGTGGTTTGAATGGAGTAGCTGTCCGTGGTGCTGAAACCAGCCATTAACGCTATCAGTGATAATAAACTTCCAAATTAAAACAGTTTCCAAAGCAATCAGAAAGATGTGACTATTTGATTAAGGTTTTTTAAGAAGACCTCATTTATTTATCTATGTATATATAATTCATTTTTAAATATTTTTTTCTATTTAGTTAATTATTTCATTTATTTGTCTTTTTGTTTTTACTTTTGCACTACATTCAGAGAAACTTTCCTAGTCACAAAAAGGTCAAATCCTGTCAGAAACCCATTCAACACTTTACAATTCTCCATTAGTGACATGTCAGAGAGAAAAGAATACAGAGGAGATAAACGACGCACAAAACAGAAGCCGTTTAAGATGTTTTCTGCACTAACGAGCTTCACAGCAGAAGCATTTCCCATTTTAAACTCAGAGTTTATCCTTGGCCAGACGAGTGCAAAGTGAATTCACCGGACTGTGTTTGGCATAAGAATGTCTGAGGAGTGTGTTTGTCCCTGAGAGCTGACACATTTCCTGAGGTCTAGACTTTAACAACGTTGTTTAGACTGTCCTTGACCTTTAGGAAAATCTGTTAAACGAATCTATTTAGAGCCATGAAAGTTGTCTAATATCCAGACACTGACACATATGAGTTGAGTTGAATGTTCTCTCTTGCATCTGCTGAGCAAATATTTCAATATTTTGATCAGAACGAGTCAGTAACTGAATAATGCAAACACCCTTCCTTTGAGATTCTATAGTGGTTAGAAAATTAGTATTCATGGAAGACATTTGGATTCCAGCTATATATAAGGAATTCTCTCTACAGCATTAATGTCTTGAATTTGGTTCGGACTGTGGTTTCACCTGATGATCATTGAACAAGAAAAGATATACAGAACCATTGTTTCCATCAAATTAATTAAGTAAGTAAGGCAGCTGACCAGACTCCATTAAATCTCTTAGAATAGCCACCCTTGTTGCATGTGTGGACATTTAAACATATTATTCTTTTGTTAAATATTGAATGTAGTAGCCGTTTGTCAAACAAACTTTTAACGAAAATCAAATTAAACTTAAAATAAAACAAACGACAACTTCTGGCACCCTGGGCAGGTATCGTACGCAGGCAAAAAAATTATTTAAGTTCCACGCAGAATTGTCCTTGAGGCTGGTGTATTGGTGTTTCAGGTTAGCAAACAAATCTCTTGTGCTGGTTAAAAAAAACATGTGTCCACTAACCAGGTGCATACAGGTGTGTGCCATTTCCTACCTATATTCACCCTTACCTGTGCACACCACTGCCCCCAGGTGTCTAAAACCAAATACTACAATTAATACATTTACCAAATAAAGACTAAACATAAAGCAAAACAATTAACTAGACGAATTACATAAAGAATATTAACAAAATATGAAACTATCACTAATGTAAACAAATTCATAATAAACAAACAAATCAACAGAATTACCACCACTCAAAGTAAAAGTGCAAGATGGCTCCAACATTGAATATTAAATACAATACACACAGGAATGTGAGTGCAGTGACAGCCCCGGCCTTATTTCAGTCTAGAGCCGTGTTTAGGGGCCGTTTTTTGAGGCAGTTTGTCCTACTTTTGGACTCCCAATCCTCCTGCCAGAGGACCGAAGGTTAAAGAGTGTCTGACCGGGGTGGGAGAGGTCAGACGGGATTTTCTTAGCTCTGGAAAGACAGCGATACTGATAGAGGACTGTCCCCTAATCCAGTCACATATCAGGGGGGGTAATCCAAGTCAGGGAGATTTTGCAGTACTCAGTAAAAAAAAAAACATAATCATGCATGTTTTCTGTTCAGAATCTATTCATCATGCAGAACTTTGACGGCATTTAAGTTGTTTTAAGAGTCCTTAATGAACATATTTGCCAATAGTGTCGCCTCATGTCATCAAAACCATTGCAAATTAATAATCTAAATGACTATTTACAGAAGATTAGCTTCTCTTTTCTCACTGGATCGTTCATTAAATATCTATTTTACGTCGTCTTGAATTTAGAAAATGATCAATTCTTATAGGCACTTACTTACTTATCTTGCCTGTTGGCGGTTCATTGGGTTAATACAGAAAAAAATACGATTATTCCAACAGAGTATTGTGGTTTCTGGTGCTGGTGCTCGGGTCAGAGGAAAGCATCGACTTTATATACTCGAGGGGCGGATTTGATTTGCTAAACAGGGCACATCGGTTGGAGGATTCTGACCCGCTTTAATAAGGGCTGGCACGTATGAAATAGTTATTCAGTCCAGGTCTGACACGCTAACTAAAGAGAGCGAGGGAAGAGCTGGTGTTCGAGAACTATAACCTGGAAAAGGTCTGTAAAACAAACAAAGGATTGGAGTGTGTAATCAGTCAGATCTGGCTGGCTTTAACAGATGAATCAGACATTTCCAGGAGGCGAATGATGACAGTGAGGAGAGTCTGAGAGACTTTTTCTGCATTCCTGTCCGGGCTTTTGCGCAAAACAACCACCTGACGCTGTGCACACAACCCTTCGTCAGTTGTATTATTCAGTCCCAGCTTCTACAGAGAGAATCGGGAAGCGTGCACGTCATCTTTGGCATGTTGCTGAAGGCCTGGAACAGTCCTGGAGACCTGATCTCCGGGAAGACAGCGTTTGTCAAACCCGGAAAAAAAAAAACATCTGGAACAATCTGATTTGTATTATTGGTCATTTTTGTCCAGAAGTAAACAAAAAAAAATCAGGATCCTTCTACAATAGGCCTTAAATATCTCAAATCCAGCCTTAAATTAGAGAGAAGGCCTTAAATCAGGGAGAGGACGCAGACTGGATATGGTTTCTGCTCATTTTGGGGTTGTTTCGGGGGTTATTTTGGGGTTATTGTGGTTTATTTTTGCCTTTTGCTCGTCCAAAGAACAGTGTCAGGTGTATAAATGAAGCACACCTGAGCTCCGGCCTCCGAACAAACGGACAGAAACCCTCTCAGGGTTCCTGGTTCTGAGTTTTTCTTTTAGTTTTGGCGTGTTTCACCAGGTGTCCGCAAGTGGATCTTGACGGAGGACTCAGTGGCGGAGATATGAAGTTTGAAGGGTTTTATTTGAACAAAAACACACTCAATGGAGTGGATGATCAGACATGGGTTCAAAACAAAACTGTGACAAAACATGGCTATGACAAAAAACAGTAAACAAGGCTGTAAAAAAAACTATGAACAAAGTATCAAAGCAATAAGGTTAACAAGGCTGTGGCATGGCTGTGAAAAAAACATGGCTATGGAACAAAAACAAGGCTATGGCAAAAAGTATCCAATAAAGATTGACAAAGCTGTGGGCAATAACAAGGCTATGGAAAGGTTGTGACAAAAACATGGCTATGGAACAAAAACAAGACTATGGCATGGAGCAAAAAGCAAAACCTTACGTGGAGTCCTGATGGAGTCCAGGTTGCTTTTGCTTCCAGAGGCTTCTGAATCCCGGTGGCACGGGACGAAAATCAGATATCATTACTCGTGATTTGTGGTTGTTTGTGAGTGCTCTGAATCAGAAATCAAATAAACGGGTTCATCCTGAAACAATTAGACGTTAACTGGACGAATAGATCCAAACGATTGCTTCTCACTTCTTGATTTTCTTCGGTTTTCACCGCAAACAGAAGCCGCTATTAGCCGTTAAGGTCGAAATCATGAGCATGAAATAAACTGTGGACAGATGCCAATTGGCCTTAGATAAACATGGGAGTCTGTAGCCGAGCTCCATGCAGCAGGATATGACCTCAAGCCTTCAGTTCAGAGAATAAAATAATAATGGCTGGTTTTCTTTCCCGTCTTTCTGTTTGGCGTCAGATCCTGAGCCCCTTCCTCTCACTAACCCTCCTCCTCATCACTATTCAGCCCCCAGCTCTCTTTCTCCACCTTTTTTTAGGCTCCTGTTTTCCCGTACCACGCTCGTGTCGTGCGGCCAGCCCTGAGACGCACATTTTTATTTGCCTCAGTCTTTTTTTTTCCATACTTCATGCTCACTCCTCCTCTCACATGCGTTTGAAATGAATCCCCTTTGAAGGAGGACACAGAAACAACACACAGTAGCTAACAGGTCCCTCAGAGACCAGGGAGTAGAGATCCAGACTCAGCTGCCAGGCAAAGAGACACTCAGCTTTAAGAGGGAAGACGGACATGAGGAGACAAAGGGGGGAACTGTCACGTCTGGGGGAATGTCTAGTGTGTTGTCATGTGTTGATTACCTATTGTGTTCACCTGGGGTTCCCCTCCCTCATGTGTTTAAATAGTCCTCGTTTCCCATGTCCTGGGCCAGTGCATTTTTGTCGCGTCAGGTTTGATTTTTGTCACAGCCATGCCATAGCCTAGTTTACTTTATTGTCATAACCTTTGTTTTTGCCACAGCCTTGTTAATCTTGTTTGTCCTTTGCCATAGCCAAGTTTTTGTCATAGCCATGTTTTTCCACAGTCATGTTAATCTTGCTTTGTTACTTTGTCCATAGTTTTCTCACAGTCTTGTTTTTGTACCATAGCCATGTTTTTGTCATAGCCTTGTTTTTCCACAGCCGTGTTAATTTTGCTTTGCTACTTTGCTCACAGTTTTGCCACAGCCCTGTTTTTAACCCTGTCCTGACATCCACTCTTTGAGTGCGTCTTTTTGTGTTCCAATAAACCCTGTTTTCTGAATCTCCGCGACTGAGTCCTCCCTCCAAGATCCAGCCTTCCTGACAGGAACTAACTCTGAGATACAGCTGATGCTTGAAAGATTTCCTCTTTGAAACAACTACCTTTGATTTGATTGGTCGTTCTTTACAATTCCTGTTACAAAGTTTTAATCCAAGTCTTTTTTGAGGATTTGAGCCTGTGTAACTACCTTCCGCATGTAGTTTTGTTGCATTTTTTAGAGTAAGATTTAAAAATTCTGTTATTTGTTGTGTAGTTTTGGCCTATCTAGACCAAATTATATGAACATGAATCAAATACCGGTTCTTTTGACACAGACCAGAAGCTCTGATGGTGTCTTTGGTCTGTTGTCTGCAGGCTAACATAGCAAAGCTGCACCAGTGGAGAGAGAGAAAAACATCTCTTAGAAGATCAACAGAGCTTGTTTGCTTCATAACTTGGTGTTTGGTCTGCGAGCCCAAACCTGAGAGCAAAGTTTGAGTTATTTCATGGTATCCAGTTGAACATTTGTCCACATGAATCAAACAGTTGTGTCCTCCTTTCTTTGGCTTTGGGGATTGGAGTTCATCACTGGACTTTGAAGGATTTTTTTTTAAAAGTCGGGGTTGTTGAACACGATCTTTGTGTGTTTTATGAGTAAGCCAACATGTGATTTAGCAGAATAAGAGGCAGCTTCTCGATAAATATCTGATGATTTGTGAAAAATGACCTATTCCGGCTCAAATTATTTTATGTATAATCTGATTCTTGATCACTCGTTTTTCATTTGAGACACGCCAAGAAAGCGAATAAACACAGAAGGACAATTTCATGTACTAAAATAGGCTGGGCATGCGGTTACCATGACAACCACGTGAGAGTTTGTGATGGGTTTAATTGCACTGTGGAGACAAACATAAAAAACACAAGAAACATTGAAGAAGTAAAAGAGCACAGCTCCCCATAGACCCCAAGGTAACTCCCCAACTGGTGTTTCCAACAGCCGTGCAGGACAAAGGAAACGCGAATACGAGGAAGGAAGATTATTTATTACAAGTCCTTCTGTTCCTAACTGGAACCATGTTTTTTTTACTTCTGAGGCGAGCTTTAAGACTAATATTTTGTGTAAATCGTAGACACCCCTCCCAACCACTGTTTGCTCAGGCAAGTATTCTTAGTGTTTATCAAGTGAATCAACTTCAAATGGCTTTCTTAATTTATAGCTCTATAAAAAAGTTACCTTCCCAGTACTTATATTAATAATATTATAGTAATATTCCTCCTTTTAACAATTAATTTCACCAGTATCCAACTCGTAGTAGTTGTCTTATCAATCTTCCCACATCACTGACAGATTTTTCTAAAGAACAATTTAAATAGAGAGTCAAATTGCTGCTACTAAGTTGTCTGAATTTTCCATATGGATTTGTGGTCTAAATGATATTTTAAATTGTTATGTACAAAGAAATTTGTTTTTGTTTTTTTGTTTGTTTTTTTATTATTCTTTTTTTACACAATATCATATAGATATTTGAAATTGTGAAATATATTTGTTTTTATGGAGACTGCCACTCATTAAGCACATTTTCTCACATTTTCTGTTTTAGTGAAACATAATACTGTTTTTATGTTTTTGTTGTGAAGACAAAATAAATAAATAGATAAAAAATAAAAAAAATATGGCAGAAATTGGTGAATTGAAAACTTAGAGAAGAGATGAATGGACCGGTTATTGGGGGAGTTTCACTGAATATGCTGCAACCTTGACGCGTGATTGGCTGGATCCAGTTGAGTCTGAGACGGATGATGTTACCCTGGCCTAGTGATGAGACCTGAACATTTTTAATAGGATCAGCGAGCAGCTACGACAAAAGATAAATGACGTTTAACCAGAAATTCTTATGATTTCAACAACATTGGTGTTGTGGCCATTTAAGTTAAATTTTTTGTCATTCACATGTTCTGTTTAACCCTTTAAAGCCTGATCCAAGAATAAAACAAACAGAAAATTACTTTATCAACTATACCTGATAACAGCGGGCAGTGACAATAATTTTGATTTATCACGCAGTAATAAATTATAGATATTAAAACATTCTTTCAGTCATTTTTTTTCATAGTTTCTTAACCCTTTAAAGCCTGATCCAAGAATAAAACCAAACAGAAAACTACTTTTTTTGGTTTGAATTCATTATTTGGCCTTTTAACAAAATATGTAAAAAGAAAAAACAGAAATACATTTTTAATATTAATAAGATTATTTTATGTGTAGTCTTCTGCCCCCTGTTATCAGGTGTATCTGATTGTGTACAATAGGATTTTGAGCAAAGTTTTTACCATTAAATGATGCAAAAGGCGTCAGACGCAAAACATTTCAGAAACCGTATGAATCAAATATGATACATTTGGCATTACAGGGTTAATCTCAGAACGAGCATTTGCAAAGCCTCCAAACTCCTCAGAATGGTGGAAAGAACACAGGATCTCTTGATCTCTTGCTAATGTCCTGTGACTCTTCAGGGCTTCTCAGATTCTCTACACACAGAATATCTGGCCTGAGCTCCGCTGGCAGAAAGAGGGGGACCCACTTACCACCAGCCAGATGGTTACGATGTTATTGTGCGCTTGATATTTGTCATTTAAAACGGCTCACAAATAAGCCTCCCATAGCCGCTAATGGGTTATTAGATATTATTCACAGTGCTGTCGGCAGCCCGGTGCGCTCTGCCAAAAGCTCTGCTCTCAATTTCTGCTGTAACATTTTTGACACCGGGGGGAAAAAAGAGATTACGGCACCACCCCGAACGCTCGTCGTAATTAGCCGCGAGCACTTTCCGCGTGGCGCGATCTGATCTCATTTCCTGTATTTGCAGCGTGGCGTCTCTCAGGCAAAGTAAGTGGTGGATTATCCGTCTGTTCCTACAGAGGACCTTCATCAAAGCTGGTCCACACGGAAACAGGGAAGCTCACACATGCACACGGCGAGCTAGTTAGCGCTCAGGCTAGTTAGCGCGCGTGCTAGCTAGCGCTCGGTGGGACTGTTGTGGAAATTCTGAAGCAAAAGTCTGAGTCCGTTTAGGGGAGTGAAGATAGAAAATGTATTAAAGTGAAAACTTCATGAAGTGAGAGCAAGCTGTTCCAAAGTAAAACAAAATCATAGTACATTTTATACCCCTCTCTGAGCTTAACCCTATAATGCTAAATGTGTCATATTTGATACAGTTTCTGAAGTCTTTTGGATCTGAGACATTCAGTGGTAAAAGCTTTGCTCAAACCCCTGTTGTACACATTCAGATATACCTGATAGCCAGTAGAAGACTACACCAAAATATATTTTTGAATTATTGCACGCTAATTTGATCAAAATAATTTCAGTTTTTTTTCTTCATATGTTGTTGAGGGGCCAAAGAAAAACTTCAGACTAAAAAAATCGAACATTCTTCCTACGCTACGTTAGCATGGTAGCGTTAGCATGGTAGCGTTAGCATGGTAGCGTTAGCATGGTAGCGTTAGCATGGTAGCGTTAGCATGGTAGCGTTAGCATGGTAGCGTTAGCGTGCAAACGTGAGCGTGCAAACAAAATCCACAAACACACACACTTTCACAGTCACTCTAACCCAACCCCCCCCCCCTCTTCCATTTGTCTAGGCGAAGGCGATATCATTGGCGCCCATTAGCTTAATTCACTTATACAGCGTGTGTGTCTGTGGGATGGTGGAGGGCCCGGAGCCCCAGTCTGCCCATTAAGTTGATCAGGGAGTGGAAACGTGGTTACGGGGCTGTAATGTGGGCTCTGAGAAGCCCCGATAAAGCAGATTCCTCCCCACCAGTCGCCATTCTGGCAGAAGCCCGTCTCCATACTCAGAAAAACACTCCATCTCTAGTGTTTCTGCTGACCCCGATGCCAACTCAGACTGTTCTTCGGGGGTTCGTTTGGCCCCTAAGATGCTTGGGTTTATTGCATGGCTCCCATCTTGCTGATAAATGTGGGTAATCATATCGCGATACGGACCAGACGGCCCCGATAAGTCACCCTCTGGATCTGCATACTGAGCAGAATACATTCACAATGGGTTCCGGAGCTTTTTGTTCCATGCATCACTCATTTGATTGAATTTCAAAAGGAGCATCGTGGTGAAGTTATTAACCCCTTTAATGCCAAACGTGTCATATTTGATAGATACCGTTTCTGAAGTCTTTTGGATCTGAGACTTTTTGCATCATTCAATGGTAGATGTTTATGTTTATGTTTCTGCATTTAGCAGACGCTTTTATCCAAAGCGACTTACAGAGTAGACACAATATTCCATTTATCATCACTATGACAATAAGCTATCCAGAGGAGAAACCCTGATCAGAGTCATTGGTGAGATAGAGATAGAGGTAGAGGGACTACAGAAGGAGCTGTGGGGGGTAGAGGTACGGGTTAGGGTTAGGATAGGATCAAATAGATATGTAAAAGGATAGGTAAAAGCTTTGCTCAAACCCCTGTTGTACACATTCAGATATACCTGATAACAGCCAGTAGAAGACTACACCAACATATATTTTTGACTTATTGCACGCTAATTTGATCAAAATAATTTCTGTTTTTTTTTCTTCATATGTTGTTGAGGGGCCAAAGAAAGACTTCAGACTAAAGTAATCCAATATTCTTCCTATTTTTCTTGGATCTGGGTTTAAAGGGTTAAATTTGACAGATAGAAGGTTTTTCTAATAGAGAAATGTGTCCATTTTGGTTTCTCCAAAGGGGTTTGCTTTCGGGAACTGGTAGGGTCGTCGTCTCTATGCCGAGTGTACCGCTTTTATATTTTTCACTTCTTATCCACGACTACCAGGAGGGTTCTGTTTTGGAAATGGGGAAAGACTTCCTTCTTTGTTAGCTGCCTTTCGCCGTGACATTTAAGGCAGCCTGATGCTGTGAAAATCGTATTTTCTGGCCACTAAGAGACGGACGTTTTCCATTAAACCCACAGACGTGACGGTGTTTTTTATGACTGTGCAGTTTCTGTAAATGGTGGCCTCATTGTAAATGAATTTACCTGCCTCAGTCTGAATCCAGGAGATAAATCAGGAGGTTTCAGGAGTGGGTAGTTTCTGACGTCATTAGCTCTAGCTCATTATAATATTCCAGCCTTTCACCTGCATGTTGCCCCCCCCCCTCAGCTTACTCCGCCTATCTGTGGAGACGTCCTGGTAGCGTGAGCGTTAGCATGGTAGCGTTAGCATGGTAGCGTTAGCGTGCCGACGTGGGCACACCTCCCTGAAGAAGTGGGCGGATTGCCTGTGTCTCATTTGCATTTAAAGAGACAGGCACTCCAAAGCGAGCGCTCTGAACGGGGCTGTTTTGGGTTAGGGTTAGGGTTAGGGTTAGGGTTAGGCAGGGGGACTGAACTGCTATTGGGCTTCATCCTTATGGGATTTTGACCAAAGCTTGTCACAGACATTACAATAGGACACCAGGGAACTAGCTTAACTTGTTGAAATAGGGTATAACATGTCTCCTTTAATAGCAGATTCATCCAACTTTGTTTGAACGTTTCTCACTTTTGCAAAATTCCCTATTTACTGCCTTGGAGGATTTCTTCAACGTTAGATAAGGTAAATTGGGGGTCACAGCTTAGAATTCAGGGGTCAGATCGGTAATACACAATTCTGAGAGGTGTAATAAGGGCAGATGCCTGTTTTGTCTAGTCAGGGCAAGCTGACCTTAGCAAGCTAATTCTGGAAGTGGGAAAGACTATTTCCATCTCTCAGCTTCTCCTCAGCCAGCCTGTTATCTCCTGATAAGTTTTTTCCTTAAATATGACCTTGTGTTTCCAGTAGTTTTCGTATTCCAATTTTGCCCGAGGATCTACAAAGAGCTAAGTCAATACAACTGCTTTTTTTTCCTGCCTTATACTTATATTTATCATTTTTGTCAAATGTTTTGTCCATGAGACATTTATCCTGATCTTTACCTTTACCACCAGGTATCCAAACTAGATTAGACTTAGACTGTCATTTCACAAAAAACACAAGTTGAATCTTGACAACGAAATGTCGTTACTTGGCTACCAGTGTAACAGCTAAGACCTTATTCCTACACTTCCTTTGGTTGATCAATAAAAAGCAGAAGAGAGGACTGGCTGGAATGGATGAATTACAATAACCCTTTAAAGCCTGATCCAAGAACTAAATAAAACAGAAAATGACTTTTTTTTTTTGTTTGAATTGCTTATTTGGCCTTTTAACAAAATATTTAAAAAGAAAAAACAAAAATACATTTTTAATATTAATCATTTATTACTATGCGATAAGTCAAGATTATTTTTTGTGTAGTCTTCTGCCCCCTGTTATCAGGTATATCTGATTGTGTACAATAGGATTTTGAACAAAGTTTTTACCAGTAAATTAAGCAAAAGGTGTCAGACGCAAAACATTTCAGAAACCGTATCAAATATGATACATTTGGCATTATAGGGATAAATGAATAAACATGGGGAAAGGGTTGTTGAATATCTCGTTTAATCTAAGAACTCACCAAAATATGCTAAAAGTCTTGTCTGTAAATTGTCTTACTGTAAATAATTGTCCTTTACCACCATGAAACATGTAACTGAGGGGTAGGGCTTGATAAACTTATGCTTCATCCTACTCCATTTTGAAACATGATGCATGTTTATGAAGCATTCAATGTAAACATCATGTTTAGAAATTAAATTAAATTAAATTAAAAATGAACTAACTAACGCTGTTTTTGGCGTTTAGCTACTCTAAATGAATCGTCTTCTTTGGAAAACACTAATCTGAAGATATTTCTGGTCCCAGCCCTCTCTCATATTCCACATGTTTATTCTCAACTCAACTCAACTTTATTTATTTATAAAGCGATTTCAGTCAGCCAAAGCTAAAATCAAAGTGCTGTACAGGCCATTTGAGCCAATCATAAAACACAATTATCACCTCCACACAAGATACACCAAGATACACAAGATATATCACCTCTACACAACTCAAAGATTAAAAACAGTGAGAGCAAAAATAAAAAAACAAAACCAAGTAAGAGAGGGAAATTAAGACAACTAAAATAAAGTTGAATATTCAAATATATATTCAACAGTCCAATAAAGGAGGTGGAGTTGGTTTGAAATCAGGTTCTGACTCAGCATCCTCATCTTCACCAGTGACCTTGTAATTTGTATCCTGTGTGTCTTTGTGTGTCTTTGTGTGTTTGTGTGTGTGTATATTTTGCCCGGATAAGATCTGCTCATTTATTATTCAATTAAAAGAGCGCTGAGGTCACGGCAGATCATTAGCCGTGGAGGTTATTTCAAAGGGGAGGGAGACGGACAAACACAAACAGGGAAACGGACAGACTTACCGGGGAAAGAAAGAGAACAAAGAAGGCGACAAAACTATTGACCGGCCCTGATTGATTTCTTGTTTTGTTGCTCCGTATGCCCTTATTTGGAGATTCCTGATTCCTAATTACTGTGTTCCATATCCTGATATCATTCGGTACAGCATGATGTTAGATTTTGATGTTAGATCTTTAGTTGGAAGCCTGAGAATAAACCGGAGTCGCTAAAGAGTACAAATATGACATTTATTGGTCAAAAGCAGTTTTTGATAAAAAAACAAAAAAAACAACAGGAAACAGACCGAACCCGACTACAAAAAGCAGCCATTTTGCCTTTTAAAGCAAAAGGAAACAAACTGTTTGGCTGTCAAACTTTTATCTGAATCAGAACAGAAAATAGAGATATGTAATCTCAATCAAGACAAATCTAAACGAAACAGTCATAGAGGTGTTTTAGTTTTTGGTTCTTTAGCTGGAAGCCTGAGAATAAACCGGAGTAGATAAAGAGTACAAATACGACATTTATTGGTCAAAAGCAGAGTAAACCAGCTGGGCTCTCACAGACAAAGCTCCCGGAGGATCTCAGTTAGCAAAGAGCCTCCATTTCCGGGTGTGATGGACAGTTTTCCTCTGGGCCTCCAACAGGAGGACGAGTGTCATTGGCCAGTTAGCTCTGACAGGAACAGGCCAGGTCCTAATTCATGCAGGTTTAGGTGGAATGTGATAAGAAAGTGTGGATGTTGAGCTTAAAGACGAGTATCTACTGTAACAGTAACTAACCCTAATCCTAACCCTAACCCAAAAGTATCATTATAAAGGGAATAATATGAATCTAAAAATGAATAAGACAATCAGTCATTTACATGGATTAAGTCTGTGTTTTTCAACCACTGGTCCTCGGTACACTAGTGTGTATCAGAGTGATGGTCAGGTGTGCCGTAGAAAATCATCCTATTTCACCTAATTGGTCTAAAAAGATTTTTTGATAAGGAATTAATTATCTGCAAATAATATTCCATTTTTGAGTGTGTGTGCTGTTCTAGTGACTGGTGGAGTAATCCTGTAATAATTCCTTAAGACTAGATTTTGTATATAATTTTGTATATTGAAGTGGACATGTTAAGAGCAATTTGAAAGAAGAAATATAAAATATGATAAAAATACATTTTTGTGTTTATTTGATTCCTATTCAAGACACTTAAGATAAGATAGGAATAACTATAGTGTTACTATAGGCGGCTACAGATTAGTTTGACATTTTTGGTTGGTGGTGTGCCTTGTGATATTTTCAATGAAAAAAGTTAACTTGGGTCAAAAAAGGTTGAAAAACACTGGTGTAAGTTGTAGCATGCTATGCTAAAGTGAGTAATTATAGCCTAGTTCTAACAATGATGATAGGAGGGGGGACACACTGTTTCACATTTTCCTCTCAAACCTCTGAAGAAGACCCAAGTGAGCCATGCTCTCCGAGACAAAAAAACAAACCCCGACTCGGCAATAATCTCTCGCTGTTGCTCATCTGGCGCGTAATAAAATGGGGAGAATATATCCAGAGCTGCAGTCTTTTACACTGCAACAACACCAGGAACTTTAATAGACTTATGTGCTTATTGATTTTTGTGGGGGGCCATCAAATGTTGAGTATGGAGGCAGATAATGAAAAGGCGTACGGGTTTCTGAGCCATTTTACACCTGCAGCGGGATCCTGAGGGGGGAGGGGGGGGGGGGGGTCTCCTTTCAGTTTCCATGGAGATAATTATGGGACTTTGTATTGCAGGCACAGCAAAAAAAAAACAAGTCTGGCATTTCTCACTGGTTCATTGGGAGGGTTAAACCCTAAAGGTAAAAAGAGCCGTCCCCAATTAATGAAAAATAACATATATATGATGTTCTCCACCATCTGATATCTTTGCATTAAAAATCAATTCGCTGTAAAATCTCTGGTCAGGCCTGGACTTTTTATCTGGTTTGCCAGGTTTGTACATGAAAAATGACATATTTCTTGTATCGAACTAAAAAAAAAAAGTAATTTGTGTTTTTTGGAACATTTTTTGCGTCATTAGCTGGGATTGAACAATTAAAGCTAAACAGATTGTTTTCATCACTTATCAACTCAAGATACATTCTACATTAATCAATGTATTTCCAATAAATGCATACACCACTAAATTAAGATTTTCTATTAAACTTTTTGAACCATTACATCGGATTTCCCTCATAAACAAAACTATGAAACTGCATTGTTGACAAGACAGAATGAAGATGTTTGGTGCTGTAAATTAACAAAATCAGCCGTAAAAGTAGTTTGAACTTCATTATTAAACATTTTATCTAATATTACAAATGTTGAAACAAAACAGTACGTTTTGAAAAAGAGGGGGAAAACTTTTATAAATGCAAGGTGAATAAGTACATCTTCAATTTTAACCAAGAGTCAAGAAAGTGAACGTGAGAGGGAGATTCCAGGAATAAACTGAGCGGGACTCATCAGCTCATTAAAACTTGCATTATGAATGCTTTAATGTTAAAGTTAGGGCCGATAAAGTCTCTGAAGAGTCAAAGCTCTCCAAGTGAGCATAGCTCTTTTTGCCACGAGACAAATTCTTTTATCAAAAAGTGAAATTGACGTGTGCCTTAGAGGCAGATCAATCGGACGGAGGATTAGTTTTATATGGCAGAAGAGTTGGGCGTTATCAGCTCGGGACGAGAGTCAAAGACAGAGCAAAAACAGGCTAGTTCTGGATTCGGGGGGCAGAGTTCCCCGCATGGATTGCTGGTTATCAGCGTCTGTCATGCTGCTCCGGCTTCAAGAATGTCGAGCAGCAGAGACAGATTGGTGTGAAAATTTCTAATGAAGCCTTTGATTGCAGTCAGCATGCCACTTACCATTGCAAAGTCTCCGCAGACGGCCTTGAATGCTAATCACCTCCCTGCTCTCAGAGAGATTTTTTGACTTTTTGAGCCTTTATTGGACCGTGGAGTGACTTTAATGCTTTAATGTGATCTAATTTGTTGTTCTTATTTCTTATTTCGTGTAATTTGTGTTGTAAAATTACGAAGTTAGATGAATATTTCTTTATGTTTGAACTAAGCGTTTTATTTTGAAGGGCACCCGCGAGACCTCGGTACTTCCGGGTTTTCGAAGTTTTCGACGAACGTTGAAAAAAAAAACGGTCGACATATAAAAGTGTTAAAAGGTTATTTAAAGGTACTAGCTCCTGGTTAAAAGGGCTCAAGGTATGAATAGTTTTTTATGTATTATATTGTGTCCTGTTTTAAGTTTTATTAATGTTTCAAATAAGTGAAGTGTGTTTGCAGTGTGGAGTGTTAGCATCGTGACGATCTATTTTTAGCTAAGCTAACACGGTAATTTGTCTTTAAAGTTTAAAAGACTGTTTATAGCAACGTAATTGTATTTTTTTTTCCATTTATTTTAGCTCTTACAGTGACTTCATATGATGCCTTCATTGGCTGTTCGAATAAAAAGATATCAACCATCTGTTAGCCGGGGACGCTAAAGAGAGCGTAAAATTAAGAGGTTAGATGAATATTTATTTACGTTTTGAACATAGCGTTTTATTTTGAAGGGCTCCCGCGAGACCTCGGTACTTCCGGGTTTTCGAAGTTTTCGACGAACGTTGGAAAAAAAACGGTCGACATATAAAAGCGTTAAAAGGTTATTCAAAGGTATTAGCTCCTGGCTAGAAGGGCACAAGGTTTGTATAGTTTTTTATGTATTATATTGTGTCCGGTTTTAAGTTTTATTAATGTTTTAAATAAGTAAAGTGTGTTTGCTGTATGTTAGCATCGTGCCGATCTATTTTTAGCTGAGCTAACACGGTAATTTGTCTTTAAAGTTTCAAAGACTGTTCATAGCAACGTAATTGTACTTTTTATTTGTTTTTATTTCTTTTAGCTCTTATGGTGAGTTCACATGATGCCTTCAATGGCTGTTCGAATAAGAAAGATATGAACCATCTATGCTAGAGAGAGCTTCAGCAAGCCTTTTTCTCTCCTTCTACGTTTTATGTTAAAAAAAGAAACAGCTAATTTCCTCATTCCCCTCGTCGTGTAGATCTCCCTCTCCTCAGATCGCGGCCCACCACAGAAACACCGGTTCAAACACCCCGCGATTCGCGTTTTTCTGAAGCCCTCGGCCCGGTGAGTGATGACCGGTAGCTACGCTTTCCACCCCGTTTGCAATTAAATGGATTATTTCCACACTCTCGATTAATCTCCGCATCCTTGAGAGCTCAGAAACACCTTGACGTGACATCGGAGTTGATAAGCGGCCCAATTACCGCCATACCGGGTCATAAGTTGGATCAAGCATCCAGAAATTTGAAAAAGAGGAAATCCTCCTCTAAGTCAGTGCTGGCGGGAAACTGGAATAATGACTCCGGCTCTCTTGCCAAAGGGATAATTAACGTCTGAAACCGTGTGCAGTCGGGTCCTCCCGTCGTCTACCTCTTCGTCCCGGAGTTAAATCGGACACAGCGAGTTGGGGGGGGGGGTTTAGAGAGGCTTATTGGCAGTCGGTAAACTGTGTCACGCAGGTCCAATACAGTGTTCAGGGCCGAGGAATAGGGATGGGGATTGTTAATATTTATTGATGTCGATACCTTTATCGATACTCCTCATCGATCCGAGTCTTTATCGATACCACTATCGATACTTTTCTGTTATGTGGTAGAAAGACGATGCGACAATATTTAGCAAATAAATAATTGTATTTTAAATTAAATGTAATTTTTAATAAATGTTGGCATCAGTAGTTTAATTATATATTCTAAAACAATTAGAGCAAATTCAACTGTATTACTCATGTTTCTCGCCAAAAATTCAATTTCCCTTTTCTTAACGTTACACTTGAACGCATCATGATAACCTAATTGTCGTTTTACTGAGCCAATCTGAACACATCTGAAACTTTATTTACTTTTCAAGCTAACTAGCTTCTATGCTACCGATTACAACACGGATTAAACAATTGTAATAATAAAAAAACGACCAGACTCGATAGTGGTATCGATAAGCCCAAACGGTATTGATTTTTGGGTTTTGAAAAAAGTGGAACCGGGTCCTTGATAGAACCGGGTTTCGATCCCCATCCCTACCGAAGAGGTCCACTTTATTTAGGTTTTAACAAAATAAAACAAGCAAAGTATACCACGTTGCACATTATACCAATTGGGTATGCAAGCACTGAAAACAGACAATATAAAATAAAACAAAACATAAAAGAAAAACAAGAAAGATGCCAACAATACAGTGGGGGAAATAAGTATTTGAGCCCTTGCTGATTTTGCAGGTTTGCCCACTTACAATGAATGCGACGATCTATAACTTTAATCATATGTACATTCTAACAGGGAAAGACAGAATCCCAAAGAAAATTCCAGAAAATCACATCATATGATTTTATAAAAATTGATAACCATCTGATGAGGAAAAATAAGCATTCTTTGTAAGTGGGCAAACCTGCAAAATCAGCAAGGGGTCAAATACTTATTTCCCCCACTGTACACTTAGCTAAGGTTACTGTGTGCGTTTGTGTAGGTGTGTGCGTTTGTGTGTGTGTGCGTGTGTGTGCGTGTGTGTTTCATAACATGTGATGATGTTCTCCACCATCCGATATCTTTGCAATAAAAATCAATTCGCTGTCAAATCTCTAGTCAGGGCTGGACTTTTTTATCTGGTTTGTCAGGTTTGTACATGAAAAATGACATACCTCTTGTGTCGAACTCGGGAGAAAAAAAAGTAATTTGTGTTTTTTGGAACATTTTTGCGTCATCAGCTGGGGTTCGAACAGCTAAAGCTAAACAGATTGTTTTCATCACTTCAACTCAAGATACATTCTACATTAATCAATGTATTTCCAATAAATGCATACAGTGGGGGAAATAAGTATTTGACCCCTTGCTGATTTTGCAGGTTTGCCCACTTACAAAGAATGCTTATTTTTCCTCATCAGATGGTTATCAATTTTTATAAATTCATATGATGTGATTTTCTGGAATTTTCTTTGGGATTCTGTCTTTCACTGTTAGAATGTACATATGATTAAAGTTATAGATCGTTGCATTCTTTGTAAGTGGGCAAACCTGCAAAATCAGCAAGGGCTCAAATACTTATTTCCCCCACTGTACATGACGAGGTCCAGGCCATTTTTCTGAGGCGATGTCACTCAGCAGAAGCTAGCCTGGCAAACACAAACCTCCCTCCATCTCTGAGCGTTTTCTTTTCCTTTATTTATCCGTCTCTTTCCGCCTCACGCTAGCCACAACATTACATCCAACGGCCGAGAAAAAAGCAAGGATGCTTCGTCTTTCCCTCGGTTTGGAGAGCTAACACGCTCCAGTGCACACACTGTGTGTGTGTAGGTTTGTCTGTGTGTGTGTGTGTCTGTGTGTGTGTGTGTGTGTGTGTGTGTGTGTGTGTGTGCGTTTCATAACAGACCCAAACAGAAGCGCTTGGCCTTTACTGACTCAACCTGTCTGGCTGCTGTGTGACAGAGAAGCTAATTTGCTCTGCCGAAAATCCTTTAGCCGGCCTCCACGCGTAGCACAATAACAACAGATGAGGTGGGGGGGGGGGGGGGGGGGGGGGTGGGGGGGAGGCATCTGCCCTAAATTAGCCGTGGCTTGCTTTTCAGAGGGTCATAAATAGCTGTAAATGTTCCACAAACAAACCGGCATAAGCTGCATAACAATGCAACCGTTGCCATGACGGCGGGCAGCGGCTTTTCCCCCCATTTCCTTTTCCTTTTCCGTTTCCCTTCCTTCAGAACGGCTTATTGACAGCCCCCACCCCCCCATTCATGGAGAGCATTTCTGATCAGGCTCCGGCCTGGAGGTCCAGACACTTCTTTATTTATCCCCCTCAAAGCATCTTAACCCTATAATGCCAAATGTGTCATATCTGATAGATCTGGTTTCTGAAGTCTTTTGGATCTGAGACTTTTAGTTTTTATTGAAATTTGTATTCTTGATTTGATTGGTGAAGGGGTCATTCGGTCATTCAGGTTGAAACCAGTTGTGTTTGACGGTGAACTGAGGGATTTTAGTTTTCTTGGTTTGGCTTGTTTCTTTAACCCTATAATATGCCAAATGTGTCATATTTCATACATATTGTTTCTGCAGTTTTTTGGATCTGAGACTTTTCGCATCATTCAGTGGTAAAAGCTTTGCTCAAACCCCTGTTGTACACATTCAGATATACCTGATAATATCAGATGATAACAGCCAGTAGAAAACTACACCAAAATATATTTTTGACTTATTGCACGCTAATTTGATCAAAATAATTTCTGTTTTTTTTTCTTCATACTGTATGTTGTTTAGGGGCCAAAGAAAGACTTCAGACTAAAAAAATCCAATATTCTTCTTTTATTTCTTGAATCGGGCTTTAAAGGGTTAAGGATAGCCTGCACATGAGGCTGTTATCATAAAGTTTTTGACCAATAGTTGAAACTTCTCAGCCATCAAACTTTGTTATCTTGACTATTTCCTCTTAATGAAACTTGAGAAAAGGGGAAAGTGGTTTGGTCTTTGTGGCACGTTTCTTGTAATAGTAATAATATAGATGATATCCTAACAATAATAATACATTTTATTTTTAAAAAGCGCCTTTCATGCCACTTAAGGACACTTTACAAAGACGATCATCATTAAAACAAGATTGAAACATAAGAAAACATACAAAGTCATAAATACATCTTGAATTTCCCCTTGAGGATCTATAAAGTATCTATCTATCTATCTAAAATGAAAATGATAGTACTATCTATCTATCTATCTATCTATCTATCTATCTATCTATCTATCTATCTATCTATCTATCTATCTATCTATAATGAAAATGATAATACTATCTATCTATCTATCTATCTATCTATCTATCTATCTATCTATCTA
>CAJRST010039999.1:1077387-1095234 GCA_907169785.1 Menidia menidia
ATAAGTTATGAGGCCATCAGTACACTGCAGTGGGAGAATATATGTGAGTGAAATGGCTGTTAATGGATAATAAAAAGGCTTTTTTTTTTTACTCTTTGATGTTCGACAGCTGTCCAGCTCAGTAAAGATAATTCTGCTCTAATTTCTGCAAAAACTGTAGTCCTGGAAGAGGAAACACTGCAATCCTCAGATGGAGCTGAGAGTCTTTGGGGGGATAAATTCATTTAAAAATACTGCTCAATTACACAAGGCGAGATTTGATTTTTCCAAACCTCCATTTCACTCTATGTCCCCCTCCTCAATTTGTTTAATTTAAAGAATCCACAGACCGGTTAAGCAACCAATCCTGGAATCTGTGTTCCCATTGAATATCTAGTTTAAATGTTTTTTGGATCATGTATTCCACAACACCATGTAGAAAATGCACTTTTTCTGGTGTTTTCTACCCATTTTGTTTTAATAAGGATGATAAAAAGGACTTTCTCCAAGCATAAAAGCTGCCTCCTCCTTTTGGAGACATTATTCCTTTTTTCATTATGAGAATACAGATGACTTAAGGGAGCTTATGTTTTCATTCTTCTGTTCTTTGCTTCTTTTGATCCTCTTTATATTGGTGTCCAGATGAAAAATAAGTGGACTCCAGCCGTCATATTAGCAAAACTGAAAGTCCTTCTACAACACTGTCAATGCCAGAGCTGAAATGTAATGAAATGAAATGCAGTTTTTCGTACTGAAGTGATTTACGAACTAAGCCAGATAAAATACAAATAGCATTGAATATTTAAATTGATTTTATGTAAGTACGGGCAGTGTGAGCTCAGGTTTTTATATTCTATTCCTCATTGAATACATGTTTTCTATGCTGTGACTATTCCTTCTCTAACAAGGAGTGTATATATATATATATATATACATATTTACCCCAGAACTCATAAATTAAAAAGATTTCTGAAGCCAAAACCTTGAAATCCCGCAGCAGTGAGATCTGTTATCCAGGATCTGGCAGAAACCCAAACATGGCTGATCCTGTCGAGCAAAACAAAATGAAAATTCAAGCCCTAAACTGGATGTTCATCCAAATGAAAAAGCACGAGGATTGTCAATCAGCATTCAAAAGCACTAAAAGTCGGAGTGGCGGCTGATGGGAGTCACTTTACCGCGCGTTCACACACTCAGCCATGGGAATGCATTATTTTGATTTGACTGTCTGTTTTTAGATAATGCCAATTTCTCTCTCTTTCTAATGTTTTTACGCCTTATAGCTGTGGGGTTTGTGTATTTATGTCCTGTGTTTTAACTGCCGAGCAGAACCCAAGTGCTTCATAAATAAACATGGTACTTCTACGTGAGTTAGACAGCCTCTTAGTTCACTCTTGAGGGTGTAAATATGACGCTGTGAAAAGCCCACAGAGGACCGGTAAAGGAGTTTTTAGACATAGGCTGAATCTAATAGATGGACTCAGTCTGTCAAAAGGGGTGGATCTTGGAGGGAGGACTCAGTCGCGGAGATTCAGAAAACAGGGTTTATTGTAACAAAAAAAACGCACTCAAAGAGTGGATGTCAGGACGAGGTTCAAAAACAAGGCTGTGGCAAAACTATGAGCAAAGTAACAAAGCAAGATTAACAAAACTGTGGCAAAGTATCAAAACAAGACTATGGCAAAAGTACAAACAAGATTAACATGGCTGTGGTCAAAACAAGGCTATGACAAAAACATGGCTATGGTACAAAAACAAGACTGTGAGAAAACTATGGACAAAGTAACAAAGCAAGATTAACATGACTGTGGAAAAACATGGCTCTGACAAAAACGTGGCTATGGCAAAGTACAAACAAGAATAACATGGCTGTGGCGAAAACAAAGGCTAATAAAGTAAACTAGGCTAAGGACAAAAATCAGACATCATTACTCGTGATTTGTGGTTGTTTGTGTGTGCTCTGAATCAGAAATCAAATTAAACAGGTTCATCCTGAAACAATTAGCCGTTAACTGGACGAATAGATCCAAACGATTGCTTTTCACTTCTTGATTTACTTCGGTTTTCACCGCAAACAAAAGCCGCTATTAGCCGTTAAGGTCGAAATCATGACCATGAAATAAACTGTGGACAGATGCCAATTGGCCTTAGATAAACATGGGAGCCTATAGCCGAGCTCCGTGGAGCAGGATATAACCTCAAGCCTTTAGTTCAGAGGAAAAAAATAAAAATAAATCCACCCCGGAACCTTCCTGCTGCTCTCCTTAGATACTTTAATTCCCCTCTTCCTTCTGAGGATACACTCGACTCTTTTATCAAAGGCGTCTGTGTCCATGAGAGAAATCCTGTTTTGTTTGAGAGTTCACTCAGAGGGAAACAACAGAGAGGCGGAAAGGTCGTCGCTTAAGGTTTCAGCGGATGCAAATCCTTTTTTTCAAATTATTTTTGATCTGAAGACTTTATTTTGGCCCTTTAAGCAACTATGAAAAAAAATTACTGAAAAAATGTTTTCGTATCTGTAGGAGCCTAAATGCAGTTAATTTTAGTTGGAATATTTTTATTTAAAAATATGCTAATTCAGGAGTTAGATAAATATTTTTTATTTAAAAGGATTTAAAAGGATTGAAAATGTTGTGTGATAAATCAAAATTATTGTCCTGTAATCTTCTGCCCGCTGTTATCAGGTATAGCTGATTGTGTTTTAAGCCAAGTTTTTACGATTAAATGATGCAAAAAGATCTCAGATGCAAATGATTACAGAAACCGTATGAATCAAATATGATACACATGGGGTTAAAGTTTCCTGTTTGATTAAAGGACGCTGCTTTAGTTTCTGAGAAATGCTTCATAGGCTCGTGTTTCCATAGAGAGAAAAACAATCACCAGTCAACCGAGCCGGCTCGCGACCTGGATGGACTTTTTTTTCCTGGCAGGATAATTGTTTTTATCATAATTTCAACTTCTACTTCTGAGGCTGGCAGAAATTCTTTTGTCATAACGGGGGAGTAATAATCCAGAAAACTGATAGAGCCCTGTGATGTAATTCCCCGTTGGCCTCGGGGTGTGTTTTGATTAAACTCCGTTTCTTCCATATTACCTGCCGGTAATGGGAGCCGTACGTCAGTTTTATGAATAATTGCCAACAAGAAAGTGACGTCTGAGGTGCTTCCTTTACCTCAAATCCGATTCTCCACATGTTCTAATTCTGGTTCCAGTGCAGCAGGATTTAGGTCAACATTTAACCCTTTAAAGCCTGATCCAATGAAAATAGGAAGAATTTTGGATTTTTTTAGTCTGAAGTCCTTCTTTGGCCCCTCAACAACATATGAAGAAAAAAAAACAGAAATTATTTTGATCAAATTAGCGTGCAATAAGTCAAAAATATATTTTGGTGTAGTCTTCTACTGGCTGTTATCAGGTATATCTGTCAGGAGGACTCAGTCGCGGAGATATGTGA
Source organism: Menidia menidia (assembly GCA_907169785.1). Classification (NCBI taxonomy): domain Eukaryota; kingdom Metazoa; phylum Chordata; class Actinopteri; order Atheriniformes; family Atherinopsidae; genus Menidia; species Menidia menidia. The sequence goes on from CAJRST010039999.1 coordinate 1,080,824, forward strand.
AACAGGTTTATTTGAACAAAAACGCACTCAAAAGAGTGGATGATAGACATGGGACAAAACAAGGCTGTGGAAAAACTATGAACAAAGTAACAAAGCAAGATTACATGACTTTGAAAAAACATGGCTGTGACAAAAACATGAACAAAGTATCAAATGAGGTAAACAAGGCTATGGCAAAAACATGGCTATGGTACAAAAAAACAAGACTATGGCAATAAAGTAAACTAGGCTATGACAAAATCAAACCTGACATGGGGTGACGAAAACAGACAGACGAAACAAGAAAGACGAAAACGCACTGGCACAGGACATGGGAAACGAGGACTATTTAAACACATGAGGGAGGGGAACCCCAGGTGAACACAATAGGTAATCAAGACATGACGACACACCAGACATTCCCCCAGACGTGACAATATCTGAATGTGTACAACAGGGGTTTGAGCAAAGCTTTTACCACTGAATGATGCAAAACGTCTCAGATCCAAAAGACTTCAGAAACCGTATCAAATATGACACATTTGGCTTTATAGGGTTAAAGAGCATTTGTGTCCTCACTCCCAACTTTCAGTGACATGCTGCCATTTTTTCTGTCCCTGAAACAGAGCAATCGTGTTTTTTTATCTGTCGTGGCACCGTTTGTTTTGTCCCATAGGGGATTGGTTTTTCTATCTCTAAAAATAATTGGTTCGCACGCTGTGTCTCGCTGCTTTCAAGTGCTGGTTCCTTCCTTGTTATGAAGTTTCGAATTGAGTCGCTCTTGCACTTGAGGATTTCAGGTCAGAAATAATTATCCAGAGGCCGGTTTTCTCTCCTCTGCCACTGTGAGGGACGGCGGCCGGGAAAAAAAGCGCATTATGATGCCGTTTGTTTGAGCAATTGGGCCAAATATGGGAAAGAATAAGAAAAAATAAGCAATCGAATGACATACTTTGCTGGGAAAGTTTGAAAGCCAAATTCTGAGGACATAACCCAGCTGACCAAACATCATCTAAGTCAAATATCAAGTGTCCAGCAGCATTTTACCCTCCAAATCTCCATGTTTAACTCATTGGGTGCCAAAGACGTCTATAGACGTCAATTCAAATCCAACCGTTGACTGCCAGAGACGTCTATAGACATCTTTTATGTTTTTCAACGAGAGTGGCTGGGGAACGATCTGCTAAAGCTTGTCCGTAAATATCAGGCTTCTAGACAGAGTATGTAGTAACAAATTGACCCTCTAGGGGGCAGTGCCATTTTTGATGGGAGATGAGCATAGACTGTAGGCAAATAAGAAAAAGCTAACGGTTCGCTATGAGAGAACATGTCGCCGGTGAGACGCAAGTCCAGGAAGAACGGAATAAGGTAGAAACAAAAATGTTTTCCTGATGAAAGAAGAGAGTCTACTCTTTCTTTTGGTGTGTTTGGTGTTTACATAGTCGTAGCACAAACTATTCTGTGGCTCTAGAAAAATCAGTCAAAATGCTCAAAAAACTCTGGCAGTATGGGACTCTGTTCTGAAAATGGCTGGCAGTCAATGAGTTAATTACTATATCTGCTATTCTTCCTATGCAATACAGTCTAAGAAGTGGCTGCAACCTAAAATTCTTTAGTGAAAAGTTCATTGTTAGCCAAAATGCCCTTTTGGATGTGTCCTGTAACAGGATCAGCAGCATGGAAGTGGCAGTTTGAAATATTTCTGACAGTCATCCGCCACAAAAAAGCAAATGGGGTGAATTTAATTATTTGATTACCCCGACAGGCTTTTCAGTTGCTCCATTTCATCCAAAGGTCAAAGCTTTCACAAGACGTTGTTCTTCAGCTCAGAGCTCACACAAACCCCACCACTACTACTACTACTTGGATTTATTTTCAGAAATTAGAATGAGATAAAAGTGCCCCCCCTGTGGTTTCTCATTTTTTGTTTCGGGGGTAAAACGGCATGTGGGGTTTGATGGCAGAAACTCCCATTATCTCAAATCTCCAGGATGCATTAAAAAAATAATACTTTAAAGCAAAGTCATATTAAACGTACTTTATATTGTTAGGTTTGTACATAGATTCTGCAGACAAACTTTCAAATTGACATTTTTCAGCCTCCACACAGCATCGCCATACCTAAAAAACATATTATAACATCCTTCCTTCTTCTGGTTTGAGGTTTTAGCATTTAGTTTTAAGTCGGATGTTATAATATGTGTGTAGGTATGATGATGCTGTGTGGAGGCTGAAAAATCTAAATTTAAAAGTTTAAAACGTGATGCTTGTCACAGGCGGAGATAACAACTAAAGTAACTTATCTGATCCCAGAACTACAACGCCTCCTTTAGCATGAAGAAACCTCTCAGAGAGACTCCCAGAATCTGTCTGAAGAGAGAGAAAACCATCTGATATCTAATCGCTAAATTAAAGGCAATTACTATGCACGGCGATAAGTGCACTAAGTGATCAAGTGTGAATATTCATAAAGGAGGAAAGTCAAAATGAAGGAGATAAAGAAAGTAAGAATTCGGAATGAAAAAGATAAAGGATTGCATTAAAGCCTTATCTCACTGTTAAGGGTATTTATAACTCCTATCAAGATGGCTGCATAAGATACATCGTAATGTGTTGGGAGGGGGTGACAAAGCAGTTTCTGGGTACACAAAGTGTTTAGGGGACTTTTCAAACCAGAGTCCAGTATTCCCTCATTACTTCTCATTATTCCTAATGAGGTCACAAAACACTGATATATGACTCCTTAATAACTGTTTTAATAGTAATGCTGGATATAATATTCATATATACTTGCAGGTGTGTTTTAACCTTCAACGCCCGACAATCTAAGTGTACAATACACAACTTACAGACTATTTTATGATTATGCATAATTACACAAAGCACCATGAAGTTATTTGTGATACAGCTTAACCCTTTAAAACCTGATCCAAGAATAAAAAAAAAACAGGAAATTAGTTTTTTTTGGGTTTTAAGTCTTTATTTGGCCTTTTAACAAAATATGTAAAAAGAATAAACAGAAATGCATTTTTAATATTAATTTATTACTATGCGATGAGTCAAGATTATTTTTGTGTAGTCTTCTGCCCCCTGTTATCAGGTGTATCTGATTGTGTACAATAGGATTTTCAGCAAAGTTTTTACCATTAAATTATGCAAAAGGAGTCAGACGCAATACATTTCAGAAACCGTTTGTATCAAATATGATACATTTGGCATTATAGGGTTAAGGCTAAACATTTGTTATTAAAACTAAGCTCAGCCTGTTTAACATCTCAAACAGCTCGGGCTCAGGCGTCCTCTGGTGTGGACGTAGAGGAAGACAATTGGAAAAATGTAGATACCGGTGTTCCGGATCGGGTTTCCCATTGGAAAACCGACTCAGCATCGGGATTCAAAGCTGACTCACGCTGGGCAAATGGATACGGAGCCAGAGACAAACGGAAGATGCTTAAAAAAGATGAGGATCTGTCAACAAAAATGTTGTCACATCGGATAAATCTTCTGGGAAACATTTCAGGGAATATTCACCGAAATGGTTACTGACACGAATCAAGTTACGAAAACCACAAAAACAAAGTCAAACGGCAAATTATAAAGCTGCATAGACATCAAACTAAAGGAGAATATAGGGCTTGGTGAAAATATCCAGGATAACTTATCAGAACGCCTGTGACAAACCAGGGAACATCACACGTCTTTTAACCCTATAATGCCGAATGTGTCATATTTGATACGGTTTCTGAAGTCTTTTGGATCTGAGACTTTTTGCATCATTCAGTGGTAAAAGCTTTGCTCAAACCCCTGTTGTACACATTCAGATATACCTGATAACAGCCAGTAGAAGACTACACCAAAGTATATTTTTGACTCATTACACGCTAATTTAATCAAAATAATTTCTGTTTTCTTTTCTTCATATGTTGTTGAGGGGCCAAAGAAAGACTTCAGACTAAAAAAATCCAATATTTTTCCTATTTTTCTTGGATCAGGCTTTAAAGGGTTAAAGCTGTTTTTTGTGCTTTTAAAGCTGTTTTGGGGGCTTTTAAAGCTGTTTTTGGGGGGCTTTTAAAGCTCTTTTTTGGGGGTCTAAACCCTATTGCGCGCTAATTTGATCAAAATAATTTCAGTTTTTTTTTCTTCATATGTTGTTGAGGGGCCAACAAAAGACTTCAGACCAAAAAAATTCCAATATTCTTCCTATTTTTCTTGGATCGGGCTTTAAAGGGATAATCGGTATTCCACCCACGAGTCCCGAAGGGCGACCGGGACAATGCAGCCGGCTCATTACAGCCGGCTCTTTCCAAACAACAGAGGGGAGCTCACCCCCGGAGAATTGTCTCTTAAATGGCAAATGATTCCATTTCATCACCCCTCAATAGCCGCTTTGTTTCTGGGTGTACAAGCAAAACGTGTCATCTCTAAACAATGCAAAGCGAATAGTTTGAGAGCAAACTGACCCCAGATGCCCCGAAAAAGCTCGTATCCACGAGATGGAAATGTCCACATGGAGGCACAATGTCAGGGCGGTGGATCTTGATGGAGGACTCAGTCGCGGAGATGACGAAAACAGGGTTTATTGTAACAAAAACAGGTTCAAAAAGTGAATGTCCAGACAAAAACGCACTCAATGGAGTGGATGATCAGACATGGGTTCAAAACAAGGCTGTGACAAAACATGGCTATGACAAAAAAACAGTAAACAAGGCTGTGAAAAAACTATGAACAAAGTATCAAAGCAATAAATTAACAAGACCGTGGCAAAGTATCAAATCATGATTAACAAAACTGTGACAAAACATGGCTTATGACGAAAACTGTGGCTATGGAACAAAAACATGCCCATGGCAGTAAAGTAAACAAGGCTGTGGCAAAATCAAACCTGACGTGGGGGTGACAAAAACAGACAGACGAAACGAAGCAAGGTTAACAAAAACTCTGGCACAGGACATGGGAAACGAGGATTATTTAAACACATGAGGGAGGGGAACCCCAGGTGAACACAATAGGTAATCAAGACATGACCACACACCAGACATTCCCCCAGACGTGACACACAAATCCCTAAAGATTTAATCAAAAATCTGATGGACAAGATGGCTCCTATTAGCCGGAAATCTGATAGAAGCAGAAAATCAGATTACGGTGCACTTGATCTGTTTCGCTATCGTGTTCCTGCAGAATGAAACTCATCAGAGTAAAACGATGTTAGTATTTGGCTTGAATTACTCACTTTAGCATTGTATGCTATCACATGATCTATGTGCATTACTGATTGTTTTATTTTATTGTAAAATGACCAAAAAACCCCCACTAAAATACAAAAACCAAGGCTAAATTGACCAAATATACACCAAAAAGCAAAAACAAGACTTACAATTATCAAAAAATGCAGCAAAAAAGCAAAAAATTTAGCTAAAAAGACCAGAACTTATACTTAACTGTGACCCAATAAATGTCATTTTTGTACTTTTGATCAACTCTGGTTTATTGTCAGGTTTCCAACTAAAGAATCGGGTTAACAACAATGGGTAATGAAGTGACTCTCAATTTAGAAAACTTTTGAATAATTTGTCTAATCGAGGTTGATGGTGTATTATGTATAACGTACATGAATGCTGTGGGATCCTTATGAACGTCTTCATTCCTAAAATAGAAACCACATGCATTTATGAATATGCATTTTCCCTAATGCCCCCCAAGAGAAAACCTATATATATATATATATATATGGCGTACAGCTGAAGAAAACCTTAAAAATCCGATATTCTCATATTTTGAAATAGGATATTTGGGTTTCTTAAGCTGTAAGCCATAATCAGCGATATCAAAACAATAAAAGGCTTGCGATATTTCAATTGATTTGTTATGAATCCAGAATGTATGACATTTCATGATTTTAAATTGCATTACAGAAAATAAAGAACTTCATCACCATATTCTAATTTTCTGAGACAGTCCTGTATATATAACCTATATATAAACAGATATAAACAAACGCCCTGACCACTGCTCGTAAACCACCGGGCCTTGATGCATTTCAATCAGTTTCAGAGTTTCATTTCGGTTTTTGTCTCATCAGGAACGAAGGGAATAAATGGAAACGCGCGAGGATGAGCGACGCGTAATGTCATTAAAGTAGAAAAGTAATCATCTCGGCCTCCTCCGGAGTGTGGCCTGTCGATTGTGTTTGGATGTGAGCAGGTCTGATTAAACAAACCGGGCAGAAAGTCGCTATTAAAACCCAACAGATGGATTGAATTGCATTAGACGTATCAAACGGCGGGAATCCGAGGCTGGGACTCTCAATTTATTTTATCTCACGTTGTTTGATCCAGATGTAGATAAGAAGAATTTTTCCTTAACTTTCTATTTACAAACTGGAGAGTTTACTCTGGGATGTGATCGGAAATGCATTTCTAATTTATCACGATACAAAACAGTTTCACAACAGGGGCACATTCATGTCTCCTGATGGATTTTATCGAATTTTGTGGCTAAAAACTGGACCCCGAGGGTCATATTTGTACATTTAAAGGCCCTGAAAGTTACATTTTCCTGTTATTTGTTGGTCCGTTCACTGAGGAACATTGAACCTGCCTTTCAGAGTTTAATAGCCCGCTGGGTTTCAGACTTCTGCTGTTAGACCGTATCAAACTATTCTTATTCTTTTTTGATGTTTCAAACGGCCTCATTGTTTTATTTGCGAGTAAACACCAAGGAAACACTTTAGATAAACTAACAGCTCAGAACACGGCAGAAATCTGTCTCCATTTGCCAGCTTTCACACTTTGTGGATCGGACCTTATTTTAGCCAGATCGAAAAGTCCCTGAGGTGTTTTTTAAGCCGTCGACAGCTGAATCCTCCTCTGGAAAATACAAATGAAGTTAGGTATTTGTAGCCGCAATTAACAGCTCCATTCACACGTTCTCAGAACCAGTTCAGGGGTAAATTTAGATATTCTGGAGAGGCAGAACGTGTTCGGGTCTCCGGGTACCCATCAGAGTTAGCTTAACACATATAAAGGGTTTGATCTGCTTTAGCATCTGTGAGGCGAGAAATCCTTAAAATCTGCCTTTCAATCAAAGGGTGTGAGCTTGTTGTTGCTATGGGAACGCAAAAAATAGGAACACACAAAACTATGGTGACGCAATTTATCAGTTTTCTTAAGCAAAATCACCCATTTTTACCTTTTTATGTCGAAATTCTTGTCTGTTTTTTTAGCATATTATCTGTATAATATTGAAAGAACAAACATTACTTTTTTTTTTTTTTTTTTTTTAACTGTGTATCATTTATTTGCTCATCAGGAGATCATACATATATTGATGTTACATACATTGTACAAAGCTTACATGAATTCTCCGATTAAAAAAACAAACAAAAAAAACATAAACAACCAAACAATAAATTAATTAATAAAAAAAAAAAATTAAAAATAAATAAATAAATAAATAAAACAAATTAAAAATAGGGGTGGGTTGGACGGCATTGAGAAGCTAAAAGGCAACAACTCTTCACTCAATTATTCTGTAAATTGAAGTCACATAGTGAAGGGTCAGAACAAACATTTCTGGTTAAAGTTAAAGTATAAATATGTTTTAGGCAGCCTGAAAAATACGTGGAAATCGTGTTAAAAACCTCGGCTGCTGCTCCCCTTCCTGAATGGACCTTTCAGAGAAGCTGTGGTGAAAAAAAACTGGATCTGGATGGGACTTTTAACCCTTTTAACCAAGCAGACAGACCCCTTTACAGCAGGAGAAGCAGCCTAACACATTTATGGTGATAAAGTGTGGACCTCCAACACATTGTATAGTGAAGAAGCCCTGTTCATTTTTTATTTCTACCAAATGAAAACGGTCCAGAGCCATAAAAGACACACAAGCTGGCCTTTAGAAAGGAGAAAATCCTTACTCAGACCACGTGTGCACATGTTTTTAACACATTTATTTCTCTCTTTTCATTGAAAAATCCTGATAAAAGACAGAAAAGATTGGAAAAAAGGCATACGAATTAGCAAAAACAAAGAAAGAAAACAGGGACTTTCAGAATACCTGCATGTTTTTTGGGTGGGGTTGTTTGTTTTCGTTTTCTGGGCATAAATGTAGGTGCTTTAGACAACTGTATTCATGCTAATAAACAGTGGAATGGGAATTTAATTGGAATTTTAAATGAAAACAATCCTACAGAGATTGCTCCGGTACTCATTTCGGATGTTAAAAACTTTTTCTTCATTACCTCTACAGGTTCTATAACTCTTTAAAGCCCGATCCAAGAATAAAACAAAACAGAAAATTACTGTTTTTTTTGTTTATTTTGGTTATTTGACCTTTTAACAAAATATGTAAAAAGAAAAAACAGAGATACATTTTTTATATTAATAATTTATTACTATGCGATAAGTCCAGATTATTTCTTGTGTAGTCTTCTGCCCCCTGTTATCAGGTGTATCTGGTTGTGTACAATAGGATTTAGAGCAAAGTTTTTACCATTAAATTATGCAAAAGGTGTCAGACGCAAAACATTTCAGAAACCGTATCAGATGTGAGACATTAGTCCCGTCTGGGGGAATGTCTGGTGTCTCATCATGTCTTGATTATCTATTGTGTTCACCTGGGGTTCCCCTCCCTCATGTGTTTAAATAGTCCTCGTTTCCCATGTCCTGTGCCAGTTCGTTTTTGTCTTTCTGTTCTCGTCTCCCCTCGCCACGTCAGGTTTGATTTTTGTCACAGCCATGCCATAGCCTAAGTTTACTTTATTGCCACAGCCCTGTTAATCTTGTTTGTGCTTTGCCATAGCCATGTTTTTGTCACAGCCATGTTTTTCCACAGTCATGTTAATCTTGTTTTGTTACTTTGTCCATAGTTTTCTCACAGTCTTGTTTTTGTACCATAGCCATGTTTTTGTCATAGCCTTGTTTTTGCCACAGCCATGTTAATCTTGTTTGTACTTTGCCATAGCCACGTTTTTTTGTCACAGCCATGTTTTTCCACAGTCAACCTAATCTTGCTTTGTTACTTTGTCCATAGTTTTCTCACAGCCTTGTTTTTTAACCATGTCTGCCATCCACTCCTTTTGAGTGTGTTTTTGTTGCAATAAACTCCTGGAACTTACCAATCTCCGCGACTGAGTCCTCCCTCAAGATCCACCCCCCATGAGAACATTTGGCATTACAGGGTTAAAGCTCTCTCAGCTGTCTTAGCTTTATCCTGGGCCTCCTTTCATTATCAGAGTCACCTTCCATACCTTCCTGGTATTCCAGGGACAGACTATGGAAGGCCGGTCTGTGTTCATTTCTGTTCAAAATGGCGGCCGACGGTCTGAAGACGACTGAGGTTTGCTAAGAGAAGCATGTGAGCTCACAGCTTTATAAATCTGCCACACGGAATCAGCCTGCACACCGTTTTTTATGCGTCTGGCTCCTGGCTGGTTATAATACACCATCTGAAAATATTTACAACATGTTCGAGGGCACATTTCTGCCACGCGCATTACGCCCTTCTTTATGCTTGTTTGGTAATGTGATTTAGGCTCATTCAGCCATGCAGAGTCACAACAGAGCCCCGTAAACCTAAACAGAGCTATATTTGTGTCCAATATCAATCTATTCTTCCATTCCATTATATTTCCTGATCTGGACGACTTAAAAACAACATGGAGAAAGCTTTTCTTTTCCCTTTCTTTAGCTAAAATTCCCGCTATTTATACATGAAAAGCAGCACTCTGAGGAGCTGCTGTGAGCTTTAATTCACATCTGTTTGATTTGTATTATAAGAAAATGATCCTCTATTCAAATACGAGTGGAACCATCCGTTGAGAGTTTCCGCCTCGTGTTTGTTGTCTGTCTTTAAAGGAAACCATGACATTAATTCAAGGATAAATTATATGTTTACCCACTCGCGCTGACACCTTCCGAGCTTCTTTAATTACATGATGAATTTCCAAACGCGTCCTGATGCGGAGAGAGTGTGTCATTGTTAAGCCCGTAAGTGTTATTACACCTTTTCTTACCGACATATTTGACAGTTCTTTGCACAAATTCGTCATCCGTGCTTATATTTATCCTCCCGCTCTCCATCTCTTACGCGTTTGAAAGCCACTTAATCTGCAGCATCACACTCAGAGGGAACTTTATTCTGTTTCTCGTCTCTTTGAAATGATGTCTGGGATGTAATTAGGAGCACACAACTCTTCCCTAACCCCAAAACCGCCTCCGTCTTAATCACGTTCGTTCTTCAGATTCATTCTTTTAAACTTCACAGAAAGGTGTTTTGATCAGTTCTTCTTAAAAAGAAAAAGCCAAAAGCTTCTTCTTCTTTGTTTTTTACCTTTTATCCTCTGGTATCTGAGGCTTTCCAGGGGTGGATGTGATTTACATAAACAGATTTAAGAGCTGTTTGGATGAGCGTATATACGACAAAGATTTTCCTTTCAGCTGTGTGTTGTTTTTTTTCTTTTCGTGGAGCACTCCCACACGCTGCCTTTGACTTCCACAGCTGCTCCTAATGAGCAGCAAACAGACACTTTAAGCCTCGGGGTTTTTTCTTTTTTTTTTCTCACAATCTCTGTTTGGTTCGTGTCAAAGTTTTTGGTCCGTGACAGTCAGGCAGGAGTCAAACGTCCTCTCGTTTTGAGTCCAGTGGTGACCCGCTGAGTTTCTCCATTTGGACCCTGAACTAAAGCCTCCGTTTGGGAGGCCAAGGCCTGAACGGTTAATGACTCCCGGGTCAAACCTTTGGCACTAAAAAGACTTATCACAGAAGAAATGGTCTGGCTCTTCTATGAGAAAGGCAGGGGATTATATCCCCTCTCACTTTCTTTTCTGGAGTCCAGTTATTTTTATTTTATTCATGTGAAATAACCCAATTTCTCTAACAGAAAACGTGCTTCGGTCCAGGCTGAAGCCGGGTCAGGACAGTTAGATCGTGAGCATTTAACTCATTGACTGGCAGCCATTTTCAGAACAGAGAGTCCCATACTGCCAGAGTTTTTTGAGCATTTTGACTGATTTTTCAAGAGCCACAGAATAGTTTGTGCTATGACTATGTAAACACCGAACACACCAAAAGAAAGAGTAGACTCTCTTCTTTCATCAGGAAAAAAAATTTGTTTCTACCATATCCCGTTCTTCCTCGACTTGCGACATGTTTTCTCTTATCGAACCGTTACCTTTTTCTTATTTGCCTACAGTCTATGCTCATCTCCCATCAAAAGTGGCACTGCCCCCTAGAGGGTCAATTTGTTACTACATACTCTGTCTAGAAGCCGATATTTACGGACAAGCTTTAGCAGATTGTCCCCCAGCCACTCTCGTTGAAAAACATAAAAGACGTCTATAGACGTCTTTGGCAGCCATTGAGTTAAAAGTGTTAGGCTCCTCCCACAGAGCTCCTATCTGCCTTCCACATATTTCCCCACTCAAACCTGAAAACAACAAACCTGTGGTGGGTCTTACCGTCTGCCAGAGAGGCGATGTGTCGGGATGGATGCAGCTTAAAGGAGTCTTTATGCTTTAATGAAAGCATTCACATACCTGCAGAAACACACTGACTGTGTGTGTTTAGGAGCAGGAACATGCCTCAAAGCAGATAAAGAGCGGACAAACACGGACGATGCTAGGAAATGCAAAGAAATTCAAAAAATCAAATTAAATGTAATGTTGGTTTCATTTTTAGCTTGTATGCAGTTTGAAGGCTACAGTCTACGGAATTATCTTATCTTCTTCTCACGTCTAAAAACTGTCAATTATAAAAAAAAATAAGTGTAATGTATCATCAAATATCAAGATTTTACCTTAATATTGCAACTGCTGCTATCAGACTTGTTAAATCTGTTTTGGTTATAGGTTATAAACAAGTTATAAACTCACAAGTGGCAACAACTGGGAAAGCGTTGGAGGAGCTGTCCGTGGTGCTGAAACGCCCAGAAGATTTAAGCAGATAATGTATCTAGAAAACCTCCTAACTTTTGGAAATGTGTTTTTTAGAATAGATTCCATCAACACTGATATTTATAATGATCTAAAATTACACATGCAGTGGAATTTTGATGTTTACAAAGACATTTAGAAGATATTTGAGTCACTGATGTTGCCAGATATTGAGATTTTACAGATTTGTATTATATACAGTGGGGAGAATAAGTATTTGATCCCTTGCTGATTTATCATGTTTGCCCACTTACAAAGAATGCTTATTTTTCCTCATCAGATGGTTATCAATTTTTATAAATTCATATGATGTGATTTTCTGGAATTTTCTTTGGGATTCTGTCTTTTACTGTTAGAATTTACATATGATTAAAGTAATAGATCGTTGCATTCTTTGTAAGTGGGCAAACCTGCAAAATCAGCAAGGGGTCAAATACTTATTTCCCCCACTGTATGTATGCCTAGGTGGGATTGGTATAATATATTTAAAAACATCCCAGAAATCTCCATAAAACAAAGGCGTAGGGATAAAAAAATAAAATAAAATAATGCCACAATTCAAGAATGAGTAAACAGCTGAGAGGTGTCTATGTGACAACTTTAGGTTATAGGAAGTCCAATTTACAGCTGCCTGTAAACAGTCGGTCTCATTTCCATATATGAGACTTGAGGTGTCCCCTAGAGGCCCAGAGAGCTGTAAGCTGGGCGCCGATGGCCAGAGGCAAAGAGGTGTCTCCAAACAAACCGATTCTACCCCGCAAACAAACACCCAAAGTGCACCCTCAGACTGTCACACGCTGGTGGGGAGAAATCTATCGAGCGAACATCAATTAAAAACACATCCTGGCATCACGCCGCCTTTTCCTGGGACGTTTCCTGAAGGGCAGAAGGAAGGTTTCAGAATTAATTATCTGCCTAACGATTACCGCCCAAACCATCAAAGCGTCACTTTAAAGTTGATCGCTTTAAAGACTGGAGACTGGTCAGAATTCCAGGATTGTTATTTCAGTCCATTTAGCAAAGTCGAAAGGCTGAAAAATAAAAAGGGGCGGGGTTTATTCATCAGCAAAGCTGGTCCACAAAGTAGGGAGTTTTAGGATTGAATTTATGGAGCACAAAGAGAAACTAAAGGCTCTTGTCACGTCTGGGGTAATTTATTGTGTGTTGTCATGTGTTGATTACCTATTGTGTACACCTGGGGTTCCCCTCCCTCATGTGTTTAAATAGTCCCTGTTTCCCATGTCCTGTGCCAGTGCGTTTTCGTCTTTCTGTTTTCGTCACCCCTCGCCACGTAAGGTTTTGAGTTTTGTCACAGCCATGCCATAGTCTTGTTTACTTTATTGCCATAGCCTTGTTTTTGTCACAGCCTTGCCACAGTTTTGTTAATCTTTGTTTGATACTTTGCCATAGCCTTGTTTACTTTATTTGATACTTTACCACAGTGTTGTTAATCTTGCCATAGCCTTGTTTACCCTTTCTTTGATACTTTGATCATAGTTTTTGTCACAGCCTTGCCACAGTTTTGTTAATCTTTATTTGATGCTTTGCCATAGCCTTGTTTACTTTATTTCATACTTTGTGTTCGCAATCATGTGTACTCTTATTTTGATACTTTTTCCATAGTTTTGTCACAGCCTTGTTTTGAACTTTGTCTGCATCCACTTCTTTTAAGTGCGTTTTTTGTTACAATAAACCCTGTTTTCACCAATCTCCGCGACTGAGTCCTCCCTAAGATCCACGTTTCGTGACAGCTTTTTATTAACTGGCGGGTGGGGGGGGGGGTGCGGGGGATGCTGTCTCTGACTCAAAACTGGTTGTGATTTCTCTTCTCAAGCAAAGTGCCCTACCACTCTTCATTTATTCATGTTGGCTTTCTTTACTTTGCATTTCCTCAAACTTCTCCTCTGAGTTCGTCTGAAAGCGTAAGGAGGCAGTTTATTTTGTCTCAAACCGGAAACCTGCCCCTCTAAAGTGCTTTTCTTTTCCCTTCTTTTGTCCACCAGGTGTCGGGAAGGCTACCAGGGAATCCGCTGTGACCAGTTTCTGCCCAAGACGGACTCTGTGCTGTCAGACCCAAGTAAGAGCTCACTTATTTACACCTTTATGACTTTACTGTGCCAGGAAACTACTATGAAATATTCAAATCTGTGTCTAATTCATCAGTAAAACACAAATCCACCCCTCATGTTATTATATGCTGCCAAGCTAAATTCAGGAAAAAATTTTGGTCAAATTCTCTAAAATCACTTTCAGATCTTCTTCATTTGTTGGAGAAAGTTTTTTAAGGCCCAACTCTTCTTCTTTCATCCTCCAATTGTCCAGTTTCCTCAAATATTTTAAGAAAACACTCTGTGTCTAATTCATCAGTAAAACACAGATCCCCCCCTCATGTTTTCTACATGCTAAATTCAGGTAGAATTTTTTGTAAAAATTCTCTGAAATCACTTTCAGATCCTCTTCATTTGTTGGAGAAAGTTTTTTTAAGGCCCAACTCTTCTTCTT
>CAJRST010039999.1:1246048-1256690 GCA_907169785.1 Menidia menidia
AAATGATTAAATAAATACCATAAATCAAATAAAACACTAGTTTTAGTACCGTTGGGAAGCTTATTAGTCGGTTTACAGTGTAGAGGCAGCAGCTGAATATGGGATTTACTGCACAAAAAGTAGTGAAAATGCTACTTTAACAGATGAAAATATAAAATACTTTTCACAATGATAGCATTATTTCTGTTTTTAAGTGATTTTATTTAGGTTATCTTGCTTAACTGTGGACGACAATTCAGTTCTTGATCGACAGGTGTGCTAATATGATCCTGAATCTTTCCCTTTCTTATAGAAATTATGTTCTAATTAGTTTAGTTTCAGTCACATCTTCTGTATGGAGTTAACAAAGACGATAAACAAGGTGTATTCATTCGATTTCAGATACTAATAGGATGTTCTGATGTTTTGTTTTGGACTGAATCAATACTGGGACGGTAAGTGGTGCTGACAAAGGCGTCGGTGCTAATATGATCTTATTAATCTTCAATTCTTTGGAGCCTTTTGAAAATAAATACTAATTCAAATTAAGAGTCTGTGCAGTTTTAATTAGTGTGGATAGAAATAAACCAGTTTCCAGTCACTATAGAGGCATCTGTGACTGGATGTTTGAGAGAAGATGTACAAAATATTATGAATCTGAGACGTTAACAGGAAAAAAACAACAACAATAACCACAGGAGTGGCTAGATATCATATTTATTCATCTCCTTAAATATCTAAATCCAATTAAATCTAAATATTTAAGCACTTGGTCATCTGCACGATTTCAGTGTTTGCTGGTTCAGATTGGAGGGATTCAGAGGGATTTTTTATAGTTACCTTCCCTTAAACTGTGACTCCCTATTTATGACAAAATTTTTCTAAAAAAGAATATAAAATAGCATAAAAAAACAGAAAATTAGCACTCTTAAATCGCAAACGCAGCCTTGGGAGCGTTTGCAAATGGCAGCCCTCGTTATTTAATTTCAGTTTGTGTATTTTTCTCTCTACATTCCCAGAAAAACAGGTCACTGACATTAAAATTCTGATTGAACTCCATTCGTTGCCATTTGACAATAAAGTCACGGGCGACTCGAGGCTTTTCTGTACGTGGAAATTTCACAGGAGGATTACAGCTTTATCCCGTATTCATAGTCACTTTTTAAAAACCGAATATGAAATCTAATCGGGAAGCGGAGGCATTGCCGGTTTGTTGACAAATGACCGACTTCTGACAGACACTTTAATCCATCACGGGGGGGGGGGGAATTTGTGGTGAATGACTTGTGCTTTCTGCCATCAATCAGAAGTCTTCTGAGGGTTTCTGTTGTGAAATGAAAAACGCGAGTTACCTTTTGTCCGGTCCCGGAGGTTTTCCACATAAAAGACTCCGTTCTCCAGAGAGCTCCGGAGGAGGAGAAGAGGCTTCCTCGCACATTTAACCCGACTTTGATCACGGAGAATCACCCGCACGCTGAACTCGGTTTGGTTTTTCTTGCTTAAATCGAGACGGTGTTGCTTCACCGTTGTTGTTCCGAAACAGACGAGACTCATTAAACTTTCATGTCTCGTGTGTTTAAATAGTCCTCGTTTCCCATGTCGTGTGCCAGTGCGTTTTTGTCTTTCTGCTTTCGTCTCCCCTCGCCACGTAAGGTTTGGATTTTTGTCACAGCCATGCCATAGTCTTATTTACTTTGTACCATAGCCATGTTTTGCCATAGTCTGGTTTACTTTATTTTGATACTTTTGCCATAGTGTTGTTTTGATACTTTTTCCACAGCCATGTTAATCTTGCTTTGCTACTTTGATCATAGTTTTTGTCACAGCCTTGTTTTGCCACAGTCTTGTTAACCTTGTTTTGCCATAGTCTGGTTTACTTTATTTTGATATTTTTGCCATAGTCTTGTTTTGATACTTTTGCCATAGTCTTGTTTTGATACTTTGGCCACAGCCATGTTAATCTCGCTTTGCTACTTTGATCATAGTTTTTGTCACAGCCTTGTTTTTTTCACCATGTCTGCCATCCACTCCTTTTGAGTGGGTTTTTGTCGCAATAAACTCCTGGAACCAACCCTCTGACTACTACTGACCCACTTAGATGGAAATAAGAGGCAGCAGTTGGGTTTCTCCAAAGAGGATTTTAGATCTGACAGAGATCTGACTGACCTATTTCCAAAAGAATCACGTTTAAACTCCTCTATTCAAACTCTTCTGCGCGTTTCTTTGATTCCCATTTGATTAAATAACTCTGTAAAGGTAGAAATTATTCATCTGAAACATTAATTATTGACTTTTAGACTTTCACTTTTTAAAAGAACCTTTCGGAGAGTTTTCAGAAGCAGAGTTCAGAGATGCAACGGAGCCCTTTTTAAAGGACAGAACTTTAGTTTAGAGCCTCCATTTTCCAGGTGAGTCAGGTTCAGGGTTAGGGTTAAGGTTAGGGTCAGGGTTAGGGTTAGGGTCTGGGTTAGGGTCAGGATTAGGGTTAGGGTTAGGTTTCGGATTAGGGTCAGGGTTAGGGTTAGGTTTCGGATCAGGGTCAGGGTTAGGTTTAGGGTCAGGGTTAGGGTTAGGGTTTGGTTTAGGGTTAGGTTTCGCATTAGGGTCTGGGTTAGGTTTAGGGTCAGGGTCAGGGTTAGGGTTAGTATTAGGGTTAGGGTCAGCATCAGGGTCAGGGTTAGGGTCAGGGTTAGGGTTAGGTTTAGGGTCAGGGTTAGGGTCAGGGTTAGAGTTATTATTAGGGTCAGGGTTAGGGTTAAGGTTCGGGTTAGGTTTAGGATCAGGGTTAGGGTCAGGCTTAGGTTTAGGGCCAGGGTCAGGGTTAGGTTCAGGGTTAAGGTCAGGATCAGGGCTAGGACATCGTTTGTCTCCTGATTTCATATAGACAGTAAACTTTCTTTTCCACCTCAGAAAGCTGCTAGTCACATGACCTAATCAAAATGGCCGACTTGGATGTGGGAGGAGTTGGATATCCAACCGAGGCTCCTACAGGCTGCAGCCAGAGGCCGTTCGGTTTCACTCCCCCTTCAGCCTGTTTGTGGGGACAAACAAAGGTCCAATCAGGAGGATAATCAATCATAATTCACGAAAACTGACCGTGTGTTTACAGACATAACGGCTAAGCTAGCAGACGCTCCTCCACAGATTGTGTAATTACCCCTCCTTCACATCAAATTATCATAATTTTCATTTTCATACTCAAGGGCTCCGGGGGTTTTTTTTGCCTCGGGCCTTTTAGGAGGATAAACGCACGCGCTTCCAGGCTTTGAAACGTGTCTCTATCTTCCCCTTCGCTTCCTAAAACAAACCTCCTCCTGGCAGAGTTCACCTCTCACCACCAATCGTTTCATCATCTGGGTGTTATTATCCTTTTCCTCACAGTCGTCCTTGAGTGAAGTCCTCCGAACCACTTTCAGGACACTCGTTTTTTTTTTAGAGAACGTCTACAAAAACTTCTATCTGTTCCACGTCTGGGGAATTTTATGGTGTTTTTTGTCCTGTCTCCATGGTTGTCTTGTCAAGATTGCCCGATTCCTGACCAACACCAATAAACATGACCACATTACACCTGTCCTCCACTCCCTACACTGGCTCCTAGTAAAGTACAGGGTTCAATTTAAAATACTCTCGTTTGTTTTTCGAGCAGTTAACTCATTGACTGGCAGCCATTTTCAGAACAGAGAGTCCCATACTGCCAGAGTTTTTTGAGCATTTTGACTGATTTTTCAAGAGCCATAGAATAGTTTGTGCTACGACTATGTAAACACCGAACACACCAAAAGAAAGAGTAGACTCTCTTCTTTCATCAGGAAAAATACATTTTTTTCTACCTTATTCCGTTCTTCCTGGACTTGCGTCTCACCGGCGACATGTTCTCTCATAGAACCGTTAGCTTTTTCTTATTTGCCTACAGTCTATGCTCATCTCCCATCAAAAGTGGCACTGCCACTATTGTCATAGTGATGATAAATGGAATATTGTGTCTACTCTGTAAGTCGCTTTTGATAAAAGCGTCTGCCAAATGCAGAAACATAAACATAAACATTTCCTGTCTTATTTTGAAAGGTACATCCCCTTGTTTCAGGCCACTTTTCACTCCCCTGTCTGATTGTCTTCCTTGATTACCTATTGTGTTCCCCTGGGGTTCCCTTCCCTCATGTGTTCAAATAGTCCTCGTTTCCCCTTGTCCTGGGCCAGTGTGTTTTGTATCTTTTGTGCTTTTGTTTTCGTACCCCTGTCTTTGTGCTTTCGTTCCTCGTCTTGTCCACGCCACGTAAGAGTTTTTTGATTTTTCACTTTTGCCACAGTCTTGTTTTTGCCATAGTCTTGTTTACTTTATTCGATACTTTGTTCATAGTCTGGTCTGTGTCTTGTCTGAGTCTCTCCTTGTCTTGTGGCAGTGAGTTTCTTCATTGGTCATTTGTCTTTGGATCCAATACCTTACTGAGCATTACTTTGCCTTCGAACCCAGCCTTGCCCCTCCGTTTATGCCTCGTAAGAGAGTTTTTATTTTGTACTTTGTTCACAGCCTTGTTTTTGCCTCGGTCACAAGAGATATTTATTTAACCCTTTAAAGCCCGATCCAAGAAAAATAGGAAGAATATTGGATTTTTTTAGTCTGAAGTCTTTCTTTGGCCCCTCGACAACATATGAAGAAAAAAAACAGAAATTATTTTTGATCAAATTAGTGTGCAATAAGTCAAAAATATATGTTGGTGTAGTCTTCTACTGGCTGTTATCAGGTATATCTGAATGTGTACAACAGGGGTTTGAGCAAAGCTTTTACCACTGAATGATGCAAAAAGTCTCAGATCCAAAAGAATTCAGAAACCGTAGCAAATATGACACATTTGGCATTATAGGGTTAATACTTTGTTCATAGTCTTGTTTACTTTATTTGATACTTGGTTCACAGCTTTGTCTGCCTCATTAGAGTGATTATTATTTAATACTTTGGTCATAGTCTTGTCTGCCTTGTTTTAAACTTTGTCTTATCCTCCAGTTCCCATTCCTGACAATCAGATTGCGTCCACCGCTGTAAAACTAAGAATTAAAAGCACAAAAACTGGGAGGAAATCACTCTTTTTTCTTTTTTGGGGCAGCCTGTCGAAGAGTAGCTGTTAAACCAAACAGAATTTATATTTCGTTACTCAACAGGAGGGGGGAAAAAAGCAATAATGACGATAATAATCATATATTAATATCAGCCCAAAAGAGAGTCGGTTTTCTTATGGAGTTGCCTTGAAAAGTTGTTTTGTAAGCAATCACTTCATGTGTGCTGATAGATGAGTGGGAATTAAACCCTCAGCAGGAGGCGTTTTTCAGAGAAGTGGATCAGCGTCTGGCCTCAATTCAAAACTTCAACATAGAAGTTTCACACAACCCAAAACATTGTTTTTAAGATTTTCTTTTTTTTTTTTTTTTTTAACTTTGTTTATTGAAGATTTTGAACATAAGACAGATATTGTTGGGACAAATTCAAAGTGTCAATACAATGTCAGTGTCACAGTTCTGTCAACCCCCAATCCACCCTAACCGCCCACCCCACCCACAGGCCAAAAAATAAAGAAAGAAAGAAATAAACAAATGAATAAAAAATAAAAAAAAATGAATAGATAAATAAATAAATAAATAGAAATAATAGAAATAAATAAATAAATAAATAAATAAATAAATAAATAAATAAATAAATAAATAAATAAATAAATAGATTAAATAAACAAAATAAATAAATGGATAAAATAAAAAAATAAATTTAAAAAAAGTTCATTAAAAAAAAAGTAAAAATAAATAAAAAGTATAAAGAGAAAAACAGATCAAAAAGGGTAAACATGAATATAAATGTAGAGAGATAAGTAGAGATCATGTTAGACATTCAAGTATCCTCAGGGTCAAGAAGATTCAAAGAGTCAAAATATCTAAGAAAAGGGTCCTATGTAGCCTGAAATAGTTTTTAAGGTTTTCTTAAGTCTCACACAGTCATTCAAACCAGCTCTTAAAATGAAAAAAAGACAAAAAAATACACCTAGAAAGCAAAAAATATCCAAGATTTTCTATATTAATAATTAAATCCCTTTTTATTTAGATTCGTTTTCATAATCCATTATATTAAAAAAGGAGCTCTTGGTCTTTCTAAACTTTTAGACTTGCTAAACTCTATTAGGAAAGTAAGAAATCAGGGATTCAGTTTGGTTTTTTGGGTCAAGTTTGAGGAGAGAAGTCCAGACAAACTTTTGGACTTGATGTTGTACATATTTTATGGATCCTCCGGTGCACCGAAGAGGCCAGAAACAGCTTAGAAGAGGCTTTCAATAATAGTGTTTATTTAGCCGGCCAAAGTTTTTTTTAAGATTCAGATGGAATCTGAAGGCCAAGGTTCAAATTCCCATATTTCATGAGCTGAAAATCCATCCAGTCCGGTCTCCATAAAAATGAAGTTGGTAGAAAAACTTGCTTGTTTCTTTTCTTTCTGAATGAGAAAAATAAACAAGGTTCTCCAGTCAAAGTCCAGATTATTTATGAGGGGATTCAAAACTGTCTCCTCTCCCCTGGAATCTGTGTTTCTACAGATAAACCACAGCTTTTTATTTATGCTAGATTTCTTTCAAATTTTGAATTTAGAATTGATAAACCAAAACATCAAGCTGGAAAATGACTATTTAAAGAGTTAGTCCGTATTGCTGTTGCTTTTTATTTGTCATTTCATAGTAATTTAGATAATTAGATCATTGAAATAGCACATGCAGGTCCAAAGATCTGTGTATTTACCCACTGAATAAAAACTGTCCAGGTTTAAAAACTCCATCCCTAAGAGGCTTTTGGACCTTTTGGTGTTGTTCTGTGTGAGATAAATTTAATCTTCTGAAATATCTCCACATTTGTGACCCACCACTAGGGAGAATGTTACTTTTAATGGTCTGTGTGAGCATGAAATGATTATCTTTAATGATGAGAATACGATTTATTTTGTTGTCTTTTCCATATTAACACAGATCTTTTTTTTTGCATTAAAGCATATTCAAAATTAAACCATTTTAAAGTGGTTATAAAGACTATTACACATTAATAAGTGAAAAAGCTTGATGTATTTTAGAGGAGTTTAACAGTAATAGATTAAGATATTCTAAATGTATATTTAAATGTTTGGAAAGCTAAACATGGTGCTGAAGGACTATATAACTATTCAAACTGTAAATTCAGCAAAGTTATTAAGTAAAAATCTCCCAGGAACATCATTATTCAGACAGAATCTGACAGTTTCCTGGTTTGTCCAGCAGGTGGTGCTGTTTCCCACCACTGTTTCCTTCTTTTTTTCTGCAATTCAGAGCTCAAAACTAGCTCTCTTCTATCTGATGTCAGCACTGTGTCCTTTCCATCATAAAACAGAGGAGTGGTGGTATTCATCCAGTGATTTTTGGCTTTGATTTAATGTTATTTTCCGTGTAGAAAAACAGGAACGTGAACTTAATCTGCACAGTTGTTTGGACAAAACTGAGACAACGTGATACAAAAACAGTGTTTTTTTAGCTCTGTTGTCTTGAATTTAAAGGCTGGAAATTTCTCTTTGGCATTTACGCCTGACATTTAATCTGACATTTAATCACTAACCCCTCACCTTAGCTTATCCCGAGCCAAATTCAACACCAAACAGCAAATCATTCGGCTTTAATTCGCCATGTTGTTAAATTCCTGCAAAGGTCGTCAAAAACCAACCCCCCCCCTCATCAGGGTCCAGGCGGGTATAATGTCCCTTCTGTTCAGATCTCAATCAATTAATGTTTATTTCTATAGCACTTTACAACAACCAGATCTGACCGAAGTGCTTTACAGTAATTAAAACAGATCAAACTATCAAAATGTACAAAATATACAAAGACAAATGCATTGGTGACAGAACAAGGTAGGATGGAGGGGGCAGGGTACTTAATAAATCTATGATGTCCTTAATAAACACAAGTTCAATAAGAATTAAACAACAAAGTACCACAAAAAAAAAAAAAACAATACTGATAATATTCAAGAATGAAGCAATGTTGGTAACAAGTTATAAAAGCTAAGTGATACGTGACAGCAATCGTGCACGTTTTGGAATATAGTGGAAATCCATCAAAAAATAACTCTCTTATTGGCAGTGTAGATAATTTGGCATGTATGGGGTAACGTAATATTGGCCAAAAATTGCTATGTGATTATCAAACCAAAAGAGAATAAATACAAGCATCATATTGATTATAATAATTTTGCAGATCACATCGAACAAATAGTTGCAATTATCGGCAACTACCATGTTTTTTTTGCTCCAGTACTTCTGATGGCCTAACATGTTCAAGGATAATCTTTTATCTTAGGAGGATAGTTTAGAACTTTAAAATGTTAAATCTTCCATTATAAAAAGAGCCTGTGGAGACAGCAGACGCAGCATGGAGAGGTTTTAAAAAGCTGGACAGGTGTGTCCTGTTACTGTGGGATGCTGCTTTACTGCCATCTAGTGGCCATCAGCATGAACTGCATAACTAGACCTGAGATTAGGAGATTTTTACCCTCTAGGTCGGTGTTTTTCAACCACTGTGCCTCGGTACACTAGTGATGGTCAGGTGTGCCGTAGAAAATCCTCCTATTTCACCTAATTGGTCTAAAAAATGTTTTTGATAAGGAATTAATTATCTGCAAATTATCAATAAATAATTTTGAGTGTCTGTGCTGTACTAGTTACTGGTGGCGTAATCATGTAATAATTCCTTATGACTAGATTTTGTATTTAATTTTGTATATTGAAGTGGACATGTTAAGAGCAATTTGAAAGAAGAAATATAAAATATGATAAAAAATACATTTTTGTGTTTATTTGATTCCTATTCAAGACACTTAAGATAAGATAAGAATAAAATAAGAATAACTATAGTGTTACTATAGGCAGCTACAGATTTGTTTGACATTTTTGGTTGGTGGTGTGCCTCAAGATTTTTTCTATGAAAAAATGTACCTTGGCTCAAAAAAGGTTGAAAAAAACTGCTCTATATAAACTGAGAGGGAGCCATCACAATACACACTTGTGTCCAAAACTGGGTCAGTGAAGCTTTGAAAATAAATAATCTTTACTTATTTATTTATTTGAATAGGGACAAAGCACATTAATGAACATTAGTATAAAAACAAATGTAAATATGCCGGATTATAGCTACAAAGCTAGTTTTCATCCCTATTCTCAAAGGGAAAAACACGCAAACTCTGGTTTACTGAACTGATTAAGTATCAAATATTCCACATTTGTATACATTTAGTTATATCAAAGGACTAGCTGGAACAAATATATAGAGACTTTGTGAGGTCAGAGGTTAGATCCTAAAGCTATCAGTGTCCTTTGGAATAGACAGAATAGAGAAAGGAAAAGGGGGGAGAAAGGACCTCCAGAACCAAAATTAAAAGAGAGAGATGGAAGATAAAGACGGAGGGAAAGCGTTTTAAAACGTTTTAAAACGCGTTTAAACCAGTTTTTTTATGAGAACACGGATGCCCCTCATTTCCAAATGTCATGCACAGACTTCAAAACTGGTTCATTTGCTCTGCGAATAGAAGAAAAATAAACAAAAAACAACATAAAATTAGCAAAAATATCCATCTGAATGTTGTGAGGACTCTTTTCAAAGTTGGAAATGCTACAAATGTGGAAATGTGTCCGATCGGTGGCTCAGAAAAGGTAAAAAGAGGTCAACATTTAGCAGAAATTGTTCTGTTTGAGCTTATTTTTAGTAAACAGACCAGATTTGCTGACCCTCCATGTAGTTTTCTTGAAGTTTAAGGTTCACAAACTCTGTTTAGGTGGGTTTAAGATGAGACACATAATCCCAAAATGAAAGCAACAAAAGTGTCAATGAAATGAAAGATTTAAATAATGCTAAGGAGCTTATGTTTTTTTTTTATGTTGGAGACGTTTTTTGTTTTTTTTTTGTTGTCATTTTTGGGATTAGTGTTCTTGACTGTGTCCCCAAATGTGAGGGGATTATCAGAAATATCACAGGAACCTCAGGGTTTCATTTCAGTGTCACCAAAAAGATCCCTGCCTTTGTGATTTATGGTTTAGGACTATTTATATTTTAGGACTAAGCCGTTATCGGGAGGGACTCTGTCTCTCCAGTGGAGTGGGGGGGCGGTCAGATATCCCCAGAAAGTGTTAAATGCATAAATATGTATATATATATATACAGGACTGTCTCAGAAAATTAGAATATTGTGATAAAGTTCTTTATTTTCTGTAATGCTATTAAAAATCATGAAATGTCATACATTCTGGATTCATTACAAATCAACTGAAATATCACAAGCCTTTTATTGTTTTAATATCGCTGATTATGGCGTACAGCTGAAGAAAACTAAAAAATCCTATCTTTTCTGAGACAGTCCTGTATGCTGTTGTTTTATTTCTGGAGTTAGTAACAAAAAAAATTCTCTATTAAAGAGTTTCTGATTCTGATTCCCCCTCAAAATACTGAGACCCTACATTAATAACTGTGTATTAATAACTGTGTTTGATTACCTGTGTATTCATAACTGTTTTATTACCTGTGTATTAATAAGTGTGTATTAATGACTGTGTATTAATAACTACGTTTTATTACCTGTGTACTAATAACTGTGTATTAATGACTGTGTTTTATTACCTGTG
>CAJRST010039999.1:1274835-1290386 GCA_907169785.1 Menidia menidia
CCCTAACACAATGCTCAATTTTCTGGAAGTGTTTGCCATATATTTCACTTTCAGATTTACATTTTTTTTTTTTTAAAAAGGTATCTAGAGTATGAAAGAGACTTATTTTCCATAGTAAAAAACTCTTCTTTTTAAATTAGACTAGTTGACTGGCTTGTTTCACTCCTGGGGGGTGAAAACCCACCAACCATCACCAGGTCTGGACCTCCTTATCGGACACAAATTTCCCATGAGGCTCGGCGGCGCCGGGCGGCAGCAGGGCGAGGTAAACCGGGGTGATGGCGCCCTCTTCTGGAGACTTTGGGGCACTGCTGCCCCCCATTTCTGTCCCCACCCACCCGGGACAGCAGGCGTTCAGCAGGATCTGAGGGAGGAAATCACTAGGTTAGTCCAGGTGGAGAAGACTTAGAGTTAGACTCAATATATTTCAGTTTCAGAGTTACATAAAAATAAAAAGGTATCCAGAGTATGAAAGAGACTTTTTTCCATTGTAAAAAAACAGCTGCTCTTCTTTTAACATGAGATTAGTTGATTGGCTTATTCCCTAACCTTAACCCTAACCTAACCCTGACTTAATCCTAACCTAACCCTGACCCTAACCTAAATTAACCTAACCCTAACCCTGACCCAAACCCTAACCTAACCCTTACCTAACTCTAACCCTAAACCTAACTTAACCAAACCCTAACCTAACCCTAACCTAACCCTAACCAAACCCTAACCCTAACCTAACCTAACCTTAACCCTAACCTTAACCCTAACCTTAACCCTAACTCTAACAAAAAATAGTTTCTACCATATTCCGTTCTTCCTGGACTTGCGTCTCACCGGCGACATGTTCTCTCATAGAACCGTTACCTTTTTCTTATTTGCCTACAGTCTATGCTCATCTCCCATCAAAAGTGGCACTGCCCCCTAGAGGGTCAATTTGTTACTACATACTCTGTCTGGAAGCCTGATATTTACGGACAAGCTTTAGCAGATCGTCCCCCAGACACTCTCGTTGAAAAACATAAAAGACGTCTATAGACATTTTCTTCTGACTTGGATCAGGGGGATTGTTACAGAGTCGTCTCTTTTTTTTTTTTGGTTCTTTGTTGGACTAAATACTAAATAAATCAAATACTAAATAAATATTTATTGTAAAAAGAAACGTGCTCACCCCGTCATTTGGCCTCTCCTTGGACAGACGGCGAGCCAGAATCATGGACAGCGCCTGAGAAAAAGCTCCGGATTAGATCAGTGAGTTCAAATGAAATCGTCCAGTTTGATTTGACTTTTTCCGGGAAGTTTTCCACGGATCGGTCTCACCGTGAGGCCGGTTTTGGACACACCGTAGGGTTAGGTTTAAGTTTAGGGTCAGGATTAGAGTTAGGATTAGAGTTAGGATTAGGGTTAGTTAACATCAGTAACAGGTCAGTTTGAAAGACTAACTTGTCAAAATTCAGTTCAATTTTGGGGTCTTTGTTTTTATCCTTGTGGTATCTGATATTTTCCTGAGTATCGGTATCGATGTTGTAGGGGAGGAGCTGGACACTCTGTCGACCGTGGCGGAGAGGAGGATGCTGTCCAGGCTTAAGTCCATCTTGGACAATGTGTCTCACCCCCTCTACGACACACTGGTCCAGTGTGAACCAAACCCTAACCCTAACCCTAACCCTAACCCTAACCCCAACAGAGGAGCTCCTTCAGCAGAAGACTCCTCTCACCCAAATGCACCACAGAGCGCCACCGGAAATCCTTCCTGCCGGTGGTCATAAATCTGTACAACGCCTCCCTCTGAGAGTCAATCTTAATCATTGACACTATCCACCTCTCATTTTGACCTACATATACACATATTGTTTTTTATGTATATATCTAGCTATATTTATGAGGAATTTTGTATATATATATGTATATATGTATAGACATGTTCATATGTATATTAGGGATGCAAATTATCGATTAATTCATTAATCGTTAGTTGATTATCTTATCGATCGACTTTCGATTAATTGATAAGCGGCGTTTTTCACCTGAGTTTCAGGGCTTCAATAGGGCCTTAATATAATTGAGGTATTATATTACATTAGCCAACATTATGATACCATAATTATATTGTATTATATTATACATTCCTCAAGTAATTATGCATTAGGAGAAGAAAGCAGACACGTATTTAAGGTAAAACAAAATCTTTAATTAAAAGACAACCCTGGCTCAGTTCTTGCATGATAGCGCTCATCAACAAATTGCTGGACTGAACCAGTCCAGCAGTTTGTTGATGAGCGCTATCATCTCTCCGGCTGATGCTAATGCTAACGGACAGGTGGCTATGCTAGCGAGCTAGCTGGCTAACGCCCCAACGTTCTTGTTTTTGTGGTCGCGGACAGTCGCTATGACAACCTTCTTTGCCTGAATTAACAATATTGAAGTGGTCACACACCGCACTTCTTTTCGCCCGCTTCATTTTGTTTTCTGGTCTCTCTCGCGACACGAGGCGTGTTCTCGTTCTAACGCTGTGTTCAAGTTACAGTAAAGCGCTAGCACCCTCTAGCGGTTAATCGTGATTAATACATTTTGATCGAGCAACCTCTTGATCGACAATTAATCTAAAGTCGATTAACCGTTTGCATCCCTAATGTATATGCCTTTGTTTTGCTTATGGAGCCTGTAACAAAAATAATTTCCCTCTGGGATTATTAAAGTATTTCTGATTCTGATTCTGATTCTGAATTTGATTTGACCTCTTTGAGGCAGTTTTCCGCGGATCGGTCTCACCGTGAGGCCGGTCTTGGGTTAGGGTTAGGGTTAAAGTTAAGGTTAGGATTAGGGTTAGGGTTAGTTAACATCAGTAACAGGTCAGTTTGAAACCAAAGACTCTAACATTTTGGGGTCTTTGTTTTTATCCTTGTGGTATCAAACATTTTCCTGAGTATCGGTGTGGAGTTGAACACGTTACCACGGCGACCCCCCTACCGTGAGGCCGGTCTTGGAGACTCCGTAGGCCGTCTGGGGCCAGCCGTTCTGCAGGTGCTCGCCCCGCTGGGCCTGCTCCACGAAGCTCTGCATCAGCGCCAGCAGCTGCTCCTCGCCCAGCTCCGGGCTGCGGAAACGCTGCTGCAGCTCCGGGCTGCAGCCGTTCAGCGTGCGCACGCCCACGAAGCTGGACACGTTCACCACCCGGCCTGGGGAAAGGCGAGGAAAGGTTATTTCTATAGCACATTTCGTGTACAAGACAATAGCTTCAGAGAGAATTGAACTCATTGACTGGCAGCCATTTTCCGAACAGAGAGTCCCATACTGCCAGAGTTTTTTTTAGCGTTTTGACTGATTTTTCAAGAGCCACAGAATAGTTTGTGCTATGACTATGTAAACACCGAACACACCAAAAGAAAGAGTACACTCTCTTCTTTCATCAGGAAAATTTTTTTACCGATACCAAAATGTTGTATCCGGATACGATACTCATTTTCAAAAGTATCCATACCCCCCCCTTTCTCTCAGATTTATTTATGTATTTTTTTACGTTGTTTATGGTCATTAACAAGACGTTAGCCTTGAACTGCTAGCTTCGACTAATGGCTAATAATAACGTGCTACCGTTAATCAAGTACATATCCAACTCTGCCCTAAAGTCTGGCCGCCCACGAAGCTGGACACGTTCACCACCCGGCCTGGAAAAAAGGCAAGGAAAGGTTTATCTTTATAGCACAGGGGTCACCAACCTTTTTGAAACTGTAAACCCGATTCTTTAGTTGGAAACCTGAGAATAAACCAGAGTAGATCCATCCATCCATTATCAATACCGCTTATTCCCTGATGGGGAAAACCTATCCCAGTGGTCAACGGGCGAGAGGCAGGGTCACCCTGGACAGTCCGCCAGTCAATCGCAGGGCCACACACAGAGACACACAAGGACCAACAACCACTCACACTCACATTCACTCCTAAGGGCAATTTCCCCAATCTCCAACAACCTAACATGCAGGTTTTTGGACTGTGGGAGGAAGCCGGAGAACCCGGAGAGAACCCACAGACACAGGGAGAACATGCAAACTCCACCCAGAAAGGTCCTGGTTCCCCCGGGATTCGAACCCAGAACCTTCTTGCTGGGAGGCGACAGTGCTAACCACCACACCACCGTGCCGCCCAGAGTAGATCAAGAGTAAAAAGTTGACATTTATTGGGTCACAGGTAAAGTATTTCAGCGCTGGGTTCTTCACAGAGGAAACCTTTCTCAGGGTCTCAGTCGGCAAAGAGCCCTGAGATCTGGGGGTGATGGGTCTTTGTCTCCTTATAGGCACACCCCTCAAAAGGAGGACTGGACACAACCAAGTCCTATTGGTTAGTTACCTC
This sequence comes from Menidia menidia, assembly GCA_907169785.1. Taxonomy (NCBI): domain Eukaryota; kingdom Metazoa; phylum Chordata; class Actinopteri; order Atheriniformes; family Atherinopsidae; genus Menidia; species Menidia menidia. Next base: position 1,279,177 of record CAJRST010039999.1, read on the forward strand.
TAAGACTAACAAGCCGGATTGTAAATTCATGTTGATGACATTGGAATGTGGTACCAAATAATGTGTGTGTGTGTGTTGACTTAAAGACGTGGATCTAATGCAACAGAGAAAAAGGATAGAAAGAAAAGAGAGAACAAGCCAGAAACTTCAATACAAACTATAGGTATAATATAAAATGAAACAATCAATAATATGCATAGATCATGTGATAGCAAACAATGCTTTTCAGACATCCCTAGTCCAAACAGGCTGTCGTTCAGGGTCCGGCAGGTTTTCCAAACTCTTTGGAGGATTTGGAGGATTTTTCATTTTACAGTGGCTATTTGAAAACATTTTACATCAAACGCCTTGTTTTTTTCCCAATCCTGATTCTGACTGTAAACAAAAGTGACCATTTCTAAATCTCCACAGTGATAAGATGAACATTAAGGGCCAAGAAGATTAAAGATGTGTGTAGAAAAAGGCGGGTGCCGCTGCCCTAAAGTCTGTTCACCCCCCGGCACACCTGGGAGGAGGAGAGCTGAGATTTTTTTTTAAGAGAAGTGTGAAAGGGATAAAACTATAAACAGTTAACATTTAATATCAAATAAATGTCAATCTAATACTTGCCCTCTGCCGGAGCAGCTTTTTAAACATATCTCTGGCTTTATTTTCCAGGTCTAAAGCACAAACTCAGGAGTTAGTTTGTAGGCGGCTGAAAACCTTCCTGGTTGTATTCCAGCCTGAGTATTCAAAATGGCGGCTGCATTAGCCAGTGTGGGTTTTGGATATTTAGCTAGCTACTTCTTCAGTAAGTTAGGATAGTTAGTCCTTTTAATTGAGCGCCGCGGTTAAAGTAACACTGCTAATTATCACTCCGGCTCGGCTGGATATTCAACTCCTCCCACATCCAAGTCGGCCATTTTGATTAGGTCATGTGACTAGCAGCTTTCTGAGGTGGAAACGAAACTTTATTGTCTATAACCCTGACCCTAACCCTAACCTTATCCTAAACCTAAACCTAACACTGACCCTATCTATCTATCTATCTATCTATCTATCTATCTATCTATCTATCTACAAACCTATTTAACATACTCTATTTTAACATAATATTATGTATAGAGTTTAATTCAATGTTTGCAAGATTCATTTCACTATTGCCATGAAGCAATTAGAATTTTCTTGCCTGGGATCTACCTATTGGTGACCTAATCAAAATGGCCGACTTGGATGTGGGCGGGGTTGGATATATCTCCGGTACCTCCGGCTTTGACGAGCGGCAGGAAGTGAGTCAGCACGTCTCTGGTGGAGAAGAAGTTGGTCTTCAGGGTGACCTCGGCCTGGACGGCAAACGGGGTGGTGTCAGCATCTGAAGAAGAAGAAGAGAAGAGGAGGAAGAGAAAGATATGATGGTCCAAAACTCCAGTTTATGCCACTGTCTTCACACAATCTCTGACAAAACAGAATCAGAATCAGAATCAGAAATACTTTAATAATCCCAGGGGGAAATTATTTAACAACCCCTATCATGAATGTGGGATAAGGACTGATGGGTTTTCTAAGCAGCGAATGTGCTTAAAGGAGACATGCTATACCCTATTTCAACAAGTTAAACTAGTTCCCTGGTGTCCTAATGTAATGTCTGTGACAAGCTTTGGTCAGAATCCCATAAGGATGAAGCCCAATAGCAGTTCAGTCCCCCTGCCTAACCCTAACCCTAACCCTAACCCTAACCCTAACCCTAACCCAAAACAGCCCCGTTCAGAGCGCTCGCTTTGGAGTGCCTGTCTCTTTAAATGCAAATGAGACACAGGCAATCCATACACACAATACAATTACATACACACAACTCCTATCATATACACTGTACTTAATCTGTATTCTTTGTATTTTGTATTTATTTATTTTTGCTTAATTTAATTTAATTTAGCTTAATACTTTTTTTGCTGCTGGTAACCTTAATTTCCTGAGGGAGTCTTCCCAAGGAATCAATAAAGTACTGTCTAAGTCTAAGTCTAAGTCTACGTTAGATGTCAGTAAAGCCCCAATAATCACACTATTCATCTCATCTGTTGTTATATTTTGAACAATTTAATTATTTCTTGTTTTAAAAAAAGGATATTCACCATTTTGAAAAGTAAAAATAATCAGATTTGAGTAGTTTAGGTGAAAAAACACCCGTCTAAAACACTAATATTCCATCTAAAGTGGGTTAGCCCTCATACAGTGGGGGAAATAAGTATTTGAGCCCTTGCTGATTTTGCAGGTTTGCCCACTTACAAAGAATACAACAATCAATAACTTTAATCATATGCACATCCTAACAGTGAAAGACAGAATCACAAAGAAAATTCCAGAAAATCACATCATGTGAATTTATAAAAATTGCTAACCATCTGATGAGGAAAAATAAGCATTCTTTGTAAGTGGGCAAACCTGCAAAATCAGCAAGGGGTCAAATACTTACAGTATTTCCCCCACTGTATGTCTCTGTTTGTTTTGTTTTGTTTTGTTAGTTTAGTTACTTTTGAAGGCGATCCCGGCGTTGTTGATGAGCACGTCCACCCCTCCGTATTTCTCTCTGAAGAACGCGGCGGCCGTGGTGATGCTGCTCAGGTCGTCGATGTCCAGCTGCTGGAAAAAGGACTTCAGACCCTCTTTGGCCAGAGCCTCCACGGCCTCCTGACCGCGCCCGCTGAAAAGACACCACAAAAGGGTCAATCGGTTTGAATGTAATATTCTACGTTCGTAAATGAGAAAAAACAATAAAGCGAGTGTCCATTCTCCCATTTATGAGTTGCCTGGAGCTACCAGTCCATCAAAGGAAACAGAGACTAAACAGACTAAATTACTTTATCCTTTGGTTTAAAAAAATAAAGATCAATCTTTATTTCACAGTGATTAACTAATTAGTTTGAATTATAACTATCAAATCCTGTGACACATCCACTTAATTGACCTTAAAAAACAGGGAAGATCGTGTTTTTTTCGGACACACATGAAAACACGTGCTTAATTGGCAAAGACTAGAAAAAGTAACATTATTAATGAGAAAAGGCCGATTTAAGTGTGAAACTACATGCAATTCCCCCATCTGACCACTAGAGGGAGCCACACGTAGCTGTTTAAGGCTTTTTATCCTGTGACATATCCACTTTATTAACCTAAAAAACAGGGAAGATTGTGTTTTTTTTTTACACACATGAAAGCACGTGCTTAATTGGTAAAGACTAGAAAAAATCACAGTATAAATGAGAAAAGGCCGATTTAAGTGTGAAACTACATGCAATTCCCCCATCTGACCAGCAGAGGGAGCCACACTTGGCTGTTTAAAGCTTTTGATCCTGTTCTAAAAAGTCTAAAAGAGCAGTGAAAAGAGGATTAACTTCTCAATATAATTGTTTTAAGGTGCTTTCATTGAAGTTTTCATGAGTTTAATCAAAGTGATGCTCAGGAATGATGTGACTGGGGGCCTGGTTGCTTCAGGTTTTGAGTTGTTTGATGTCAAAATAATTAAAATAAGGCCGAGCTGTGAAAGGAAACGGTCTGTGGAGGTGTACGGTGGTCCACCTACTAGTCCCTGGCCGTCAGGTAAACGTCCCCCTGGAACTGGCCGCAGAGCGCCCGGACGATGGCCAGGCCCAGGCCCTTGTTGCCTCCGGTTACCACGGCAACCCTGGTTGACATCTGACCACAGAGGGAGCAAACGATGTCAAAAAGGATGAGATGTGCCGAGTCATGATGACAACTTTTAACAAAAATATCAAATATGAGCATAACATAATCAGAAAAACTGGGAGAAACTGTCTCTGAAAAGTGAGGACACAGTTTTAAGCTTTAATGACTTTTCTCTCGTTAAATATAACTTTAAAAATCACAGATTTGAGGTTCAAACATCAGCACTGAGCTGATTGTTGTGAGATTAGGGCTTCTATAAAGTAGTTTGTTCAGGATAATCCCAGAAAATAATCCAGGATGAGAGAAAACATCTGTATTATTAGTGAAAATACCTGTAAAAGTGTTCTTTTCTTGCATTTTAAAATATAAAAATCTTCTGGTTTGGGGTGTTTTTTACATTGTAATCGACATATTTTCCTATTCCGGGTGATACTTTTTTTGTTTTATTGTTTAAAAGAAACTTTTTTATCTTTGTACATTTAAACCTTTTTTTCTGGACTGTACAAACACTTTCTAGACAGAAATATGAAGCCAAGGCTGATTTGATTTACTTCTCATTCTGTGATAAGTGTCTTATCCTCCAGCTTTCGTGGATAAAAAAAAAACCAAAGAAATAAACTGGCTTTCTATTAGAAATAAAAAGTTATGTTGTTTAATCTGACTCATTTGACTCCATGTTAAATTGAGCAGAGTTAATCAAACATAACGAAAAAGGCTGAGTAAAACTTATTTTTTCAATTGGTCCTTGTTTTAAAAAAACGAAAAAGACTTGGATGATCATATTTAATAAGAAATAAAAAAATAAAACTACTTACTTTCGCCACTTTTCGACTAATTGAGGAAACCGTCTCAGGGGATTAAACCGCTGACAGAAGGAGGTGAAACGGAGTTTTTCTTACTTTCTAGGAGATGTTCAGGTCCGGTTGGAGGTGAAATCTGACTGAAAGCTGCTCAAAAAGGCTCCGAGTATAGAGATAGACATATAAGTATTTATACGTATTTATGTATTTGGCTCAGAGGAGGCGAACTACGGAAAGGAGCTCTGCGCATGCGCAGTGCACCCGAGCGGAGTCCAGCCCTCTTCATCATTTAACTGCTTGTAATTAGCCTTATTTATCAACAGAAAAGGTTAGAAATAAAATAATTTAACTAAGTAATACGGACATTTTGCAGAAATAATTTAATTAATTAATACGGCCATTTTGCAGAAATAATTTAATTTAATGAATTAATACGGCCATTTTGCAGTTGGATGCACTCACCTTAATGTGGACTTTCCCTTGATATTAATTAAGTAATTATTTCGTTAAGTATTAATTAAGTAAGTATTTCTGTAAAGATCCAAGCTTTTTTTTGTTGTTTTGTTTTGTTTCTATTAGGGATGGGACGGTTTCTGAAAACCGTCTGAACCGTTCGGTTCGACTGTCTCGGTTCGGTTCGCGTGTGTACCGCACGGTTCATGCACTGCTCCTTTTTCTCAGAGGGAAGCGTGTTCACTCCAGAGCAGAAGGGGGCGCTACTGCGCCCAAAGTCAACCACCAGTAGGAAACAAGAAGAAGAAGAAGCAGTGTAGCAGATAAACAGCAGTTTCTAGGTCTGCTGTATGGGACCAGTTTGCGTTTAGAGGGAAGCACATGTTGGAATTAGCACTATTTCCTCTCTGGCAATGCCATAATCTCACCTACTTTTAACCTAAGACTGTCACAATAATGGATCAAATGTCAGACTGCTTTTTTCTTTCAGTTTTTACTAGGGATGGGGATCGAAACCCGGTTCTATCAAGGACCTGGTTCCACTTTTTTCAAAACCCCCAAATCAATAACGTTTGGGCTTATCGATACCACTATCGAGTCTGGTCGTTTTTTTTTTTATTACAATAGTAATTGTGAAATCTGTGTTGTAATCGGCAGCATACAAGCTAGTTAGCTTGAAAAGTAAATAAAGTTTCAGACGTGCTGCGTGATGATGGGTTCAGGTTGGCTCAGTAAAACGACAATTAGGTTATCATGATGCGTTCAAGTGTAACGTAAAGAAAAGGGAAATTGAGTTTTTGGCGAGAAACATGAGTAATACAGTTGTATATTGCTCTAATTATTTTTAGAATATATAATTAAACTAATGATGCCAACATTTATTAAAAATTACATTTAATTTAAAATACAATTATTTATTTGTTAAATATTGTTGCATCGTCTTTCCACCAAATAACAGAAAATTATCGATAGTGGTATCGATAAAGACTCGGATCGATAAGGAGTATCGATAAAAGTATCGATATCAATAAATATTAACGATCCCCATTCTTAGTTTTAACCTGGCTATACAAGACATAATAGATTTTCCTAACAATCACCATATACCGAACCGAACCGAAAACCGTGACCACGAAACCGTGAAACGAACCGAACCGTGGATTTTGTGAACCGTCCCACCCCTAGTTTCTATGTGTTCTTTTTTGTTGTATTAGGTCGTAAACCCCTTTTACCTTTATCGGACTAATGTACCTGTTTCTCTTTAAAATTAAAATGAAAATGAATGAAGTAAATAACACCAGACAAATTCTGAGTTGCTTTATTTAAATTTGCTGAGTCACTCAGCCAGCTGGAACCACAAGAAAACAACCATTATTTACCCGTTCAGCTTCTTTCTTTTCTGTTGTTTAAGACACAAATCGTTCTGCAGGGAGCTGAAATGAACCAAAGCTGAACACCGATTCATCAGGCGTTTGCTGGTGTTTTTTTTATTTAAACTAAACATGGTTCAGACTCTGGTCAGTCACTGGGACAGGTTCTGCCGGTTTCCTCTTCAGGAGGGTTACGGTTAGGATTACGGTTAGGGTTAGGCCTTTTGTATTTTAGGGCGGTGGTGTGCAGAATTAACCCTTTAAAGCCTGATCCAAGAATAAAACAAAACAGAAAATGACTCTTTATTCGTTTGAATTCCTTATTTGGCCTTTTAACATCCATCCATCCATTATCAATACCGCTTATAATATGTAAAAAGAAAAAACAGAAATACATTTTTAATATCAATAATTTATTACTATGCGATAAGTCAAGATTATGTTTTGTGTAGTCTTCTGCCCCCTGTTATCAGGTGTATCTGATTGTGTACAATAGGATTTTGAGCAAAGTTTTTACCATTAAATTATGCAAAAGGTGTCGGACACAAAACATTTCAGAAACCGTATCAAATATGATACATTTGATATTACAGGGTTAAGTTATTTCAACATTAATCTGACTTTGAGGCCAGAAAAAACATGCCACTGCACGCAAGTTTGGCCCCATTTTGGTGTCTAAAAAACACTGAAAATGTCCATCCAACGTCCAGATTCTGACCAGAAACAGGACGAATCACAGTCACCAGGAGCTTTTAAACACAGATGTTCCATATGAGGGGAAAAAAAGAAACATTTTCTGGCTATTTATCAAAAAAAGGTGGTGCTGAGATGTAAAATCTCCTCTCTTTTGGGAATCCCAGCTCATTTCTGCCCGGAGACAGGCGTCCAGCTAACAGCTACTTCTGTAAAATGCTGGATTTTAGAGCCGTTTTACCTATTTTATCTTCTGTTGTGATCCATTCAGAGCTTAAAGACATAAACAACAAGCTATGAGACAGATATGTCTTCATGTTTTATATTAAAAGTGATATTTTCTAATGGTTTCAGCCTCCTCTGCTCGGGTTTTTTGATGAGAAGACGACACCGGGAGGGGAATAAAGGGTTAACTTTTGGGGAATAAAGAGGAGGATGGACTCTGGTTCCACCCATGATGACTTGCTTTCGGGACAGGATGTTTGTAATCAGAAGAGTTTATGTTTACTGAACCGGTTTCAGATGAGAAAGGCTCCACTTTGGTCCCGTCTCCACTCCCATGAGTGGGTTTATCCACACCTAGCTCACAGTTTTTCCCCATTTTTCCCGGTTTTACCCGATTTTTCCCGTTTTTCCCAATTTTTCCCAGTTTTTCCCGTCTTTCCCATCTTTTACCTCAGTTTTTCCCCAGTTTTTCCTCAGTTTTTCCCCATTTTTTCCTTAGTTTTTCCCCATTTTTTCCTCAGTTTTTCCTTGTTTTTTCCCGCTTCTCTTCAAGAATTCAATTAATTTTGAAGTAAAGTCAACACGATATCTCGACAAACTTGTAGAAAAACATTTTATTTGATCCGTTTCAGAGCATTTGGCTTCAAACCATTTTAAGGCAACTTGATCTTTTTTACGTAACATATGAAAAATGTAAAGCTCTGAAGGCTGAATATCCTTTTTTTTCTGAGTATGTGTTCAAATATTGTTGTGTTTAAAGCAGCAGGCCCCATTAAACTTCTTTTTTTTGTAGCTTTCTGCAGCTCTGTAGCTTTCCTCCGTTTTTCCCCATTTTCCCCCGTTTTTTCTTTCGTTTTTCCCACTCCTCTTCAAGAATTTCTCTGATTTTCCCCATTTTCCCCCGTTTTTCCCTGTCTTTCCCATCTTTTTCTTCAGTTTTTCCCCATTTTTCCTCAGTTTTTCCCGCTTTTCTCCAAGAATTCAACTCATTTTGAAGTAAAGCCAATACAATGTCTCGACAAACTTGTAGAAAAACATTTTATTTGATCCGTTTCAGAGCATTTGGCTTCAAACCATTTAAGGCAACTTAATCATTTTTACGTAACATATGAAAATGTAAAGCTCTTAAGGCTGAATATCCTTTTTTGTCTGAGTATTCGTCCACATATTGTTGTGTTTAAAGCAGCAGACCCCATTAAACCTGTTTTTTTGTAGCTTTCCTCCGTTTTTCCCCTGTTTTTTCCATCGTTTTTCCCGCTCCTCTTCAAGAATTCAACTCATTTTTAAGTAAAGTCAACACGATATCTCGAAAAAATTGTAGAAAAACATTTTATTTGATCCGTTTCAGAGCATTTGGCTTTAAACCATTTAAGGCAACTTAACAATTTTTACATAACATATGAAAATGTAAAGCTCTTAAGGCCGAATATCCTTTTTTTTCTGAGTGTATGTGTCCACATATTGTTGTGTTTAAAGCAGCAGGTCCCATTAAACCTGTTTTTTCTCGCTTTCTGCAGGTATAAAAACACACAAAAACACAGGTTTTCACCAGGTCTGGACCTCCTTATCGGACACAAATTTCCCATGAGGCTCGGCGGCGCCGGGCGGCAGCAGGGCGAGGTAAACCGGGGTGATGGCGCCCTCTTCTGGAGACTTTGGGGCTTTGGGGCCGGCCATGTCTGTGCGAACCCACCCGGGACAGCAGGCGTTCAGCAGGATCTGAATTTAGAGAAACACACGGGTCACCGGGGAGTTATTACTGGACCCGGGAAGCTTTATGAACACGTTATGGAGCTATCTATTCTTTATTTCTTTATTCATTTGAATTTTGTTAGTTAATTCTTAAATGTATATATTTTGTATTATTTACAGTATTTATTTGCAGGTTAATAATCGTTGATTCTATTTAATTTCTTGTCTTATTATTTTTCGTATTCATTCTTTGAGTTAGACAGGAAGTGGGTCATGTGGGTCAGTCCACTTTTCTATAAGTATAGGGGCCTGGTAAAGGACCAGTCCACTTTCCTATAAGTATAGGGGCCTGGTAAAGGACCAGCAAGGCATTTGGGTTTGGGGCCTATGGTTTTTACCAGAGCAAGAGATCAGAGCAAGAGAACAGAATGGGAACAAAGGAAAGTTGGAACTCTGTAATTGTTGCTAGAAAGAACCAATAAACCTTCAAGAATAATCAACAAGTTTGGATGTGAAATCTTTTGCCTGCGTACAGAAACTGGACCCCAGTGCCTCTTAGTGACTTCAGGAACCTTTTTTTTTTGGATGTTTGGTTTGACAAACATTCGCCACTATACATGTTATGGAGGAAAAAAAGGGGAATATTATGCTTAAATCTCCCTCGTTTGGCCTCTACTTGGAATAAGGACTCATTTGACTTCCTGTCCTTTTGGAGATTCTCCATGGGACTTCCCTTAAGGACTGAGATGTAAATCAGAATCTCTTTGTTTGTTACTGATAATAAACAGAGTGGCCTTTTCCTTTCCTTTATCCAAACTAAGTTACCGTAAATTCCGGACTATAAGCCGCTACTTTTATTATAAAAATGTTTTTGCGAGACCTTTATTTTGACAACCCGTTAGACAGGAAGTTTACGGTATCCTAGCAACGGGAGTCAGCTTGAGTTTGCCAGTAGGGAAGACGGCTGACTTCGTCTTCTACTCCTAATTTGACGGAGCCTAGCCAATCGTAATTCATGTCTATAAATAAATGTAATTTTTTATACTTTTGACCCACTCTGGTTTATTCTCAGGTTTCCAACTAAAGAATCGTGTTAACACTTAAAAAAAACACCTTTATTGGACAAGATTGATCTTCTCTAATTATTAAGAAATTTTGTCTCACTCATTTAAAGATTTTTTCCATAATAAGGGAAATTCTGGTTCCGGTATCTTATGAAGAGAACGGATTACAATAAAATAAAAGCAGTGCAACTAAATAAATCATTATTATTATTTAAAAAACATGCTCACCCCGTCGTTTGGCCTCTCCTTGGACAGACGGCGAGCCAGAATCATGGACAGCGCCTGAGAAAAAGCTCCGGATTAGATCAGTGATTCTGTTCATTGAACTCCACTGGTTTCCTCTGGCTGTTCGAATCAAACTCAAGTCCCTGATGCTAGCCTACAAAGTGCTAATGCTAGCCCACAAGTCCCTGATGCTAGTCCACAAGTCCCTGATGCTAGCCTACAAGTCCCTGATGCTAGCCCACAAGTCCCTGATGCTAGCCTACAAGTCCCTGATGCTAGCCCACAAGTCCCTGATGCTAGCCTACAAGTGTCCCTGATGCTAGCCTACAAGTGTCCCTGATGCTAGCCTACAAGTCCCTGATGCTAGCCCACAAGACCCACCTCTGAACTCTTGAAGACGAACCTCTGAACTCTTGAAGACGAACCTCTAAACTCTTGAAGACGAACCTCTAAACTCTTGAAGACGAACCTCTAAACTCTTGAAAACCCAACTCTAAACTCTTGAAGACGAACCTCTAAACTCTTAAGAAACCCACCTCTTAACTCTTGTAGACCCACCTCTGAACTCTTGAAGGCGAACCTCTGAACTCTAGAAGACGAACCTCTTAACTCTTGAAGACGAACCTCTGAACTCTTGAAGACCCACCTCTAAACTCTTGAAGACGAACCTCTGAACTCTAGAAGACGAACCTCTGAACTCTAGAAGACGAACCTCTGAACTCTTGAAGACCCATCTCTTAACTCTTGAAGACCCACCTCTTAACTCTTGAAGACCCACCTCTAAACTCTTGAAGACCCACCTCTAAACTCTTGAAGACGAACCTCTAAACTCTTGAAGACCCACTTCTAAACTCTTGAAGACGAACATCTGAACTCTTGAAGACGAACCTCTTAACTATTGAAGACGAACCTCTAAACTCTTGAAGACGAACCTCTGAACTATTGAAGACCCAACTCTAAACTCTTGAAGACGAACCTCTAAACTCTTGAAGACCCACCTCTTAACTCTTGAAGACCCACCTCTTAAC
>CAJRST010039999.1:1403310-1414501 GCA_907169785.1 Menidia menidia
CTCCTTTGCTTTGTCCACAAACCCATATCCTACGTTTGTATGTGAGAGAGAGAGAGAGAGTGTGTGTGTGTGTGTGTGTGTTAAGTTAGAAAGGCGATGCTTTCCTTCTGTTTTTTTACTTTTAGTCTTAAACGGTCTCCCAGAGTCTATCGATCAACTCTCCAGGCTTCTGGACTCTCGCCACATGATCCCAGAAAGTGCTAAACATGTACAGGCCCAGGGAGGGAAATACTTACAGTGCTAATAAGCTACGGACTCTAGAAAGGTTTTAGGCGGGTCGGCCGACTTGATTCGAGGTACTGTGAAGAAGAATGTCTTAACTTATTGTTTCTAAAGCTGGGAACGCGTGGTGGTAGTTTTAGAAAAAGAAAAAAAACAAGGGTCCAGCTCAGGATTGGGGCTCTCACAGACTTAAACAATTCCCACATTTTAGCCCAAACGGGACACGATCGGGCTGATTTATATCACACGGCGGCCATTTTGAGTACTCGGAATCGGAGTATTTTTTACCCGGAAGATGAAACAAACTTTTAAAAAAGGACGTGTTGACATGTCCACCTGGAATAGTTTAAATAGGCAGGACGCACCGTCTAAAATCAGCCTTTAAGCTAACAGCCTCAAAATACAAGACCGGATTGTGTTTTTATTTATTTGTTCTTTTCCATTCCAACACACAGACGAGGGCGTCGGTAACCATGGAAACTCAGATTAGTTTGGGCCCAACACTTATGTTATGCCAAGTTTTCAGATAAGAGTTAAGTCTTATATTTTTAGGGTAAACACTGGTTCATCCCTTGACTTAGGGGACTTTTTTTTTTGTGTGAGTGATTCATTGGTCCGTTCGTCAGTGACTTTATTAAAATAATAATAATGATAATTCTCCTAGAAACAGTTGGATATAAAGAATGGACTGAAAATGATTTTTAAAAAGCAATAATTGACCAAAGAAAAACCTTTTTTAAAACTGTAAGAAGTGAAGACCTTATTGAAAAGTTTGAAAGGAGGCTTTGCTGAATAGGGAAAATATAAAGATTTAAAGGGAGGCTCAAACCTTTTACTTTTTAGTATTTCAGTATTTTATGTACTTTCACTCTTCAAACTGGACATATAGGATTATTGTACTTAGTAACAGCGAAAATTAGTGTATTTTTAGCAGTTTATTCCAAGAAATTGCACTTCTGTGAGCAAATATACAGCTAAATAGCAGAGCTAATAGTTTCTTTGGCTTTTTTTAAAGCCGTTTGAAAATAGAGTAACTGTCTGTTGTTTTTTTTTTGTTTTTTTTCATTTTAACTTGGCCAAAACAGTTAAAACTGTTTTATTCATCATGGATTACCTGAAATGAGCTAAAGGGATAGCAAAAACAAAAAAAATAGCTAGTGCTAGCTTAGCTAGCATAACTGTAGAAAAAAAATGGGCAGGGAGAGCCTAAAAGCTGATAGTATTTTACATTATTGTTATTATTATTTATGTTTTTCATCATGGAAGTGTTTGGAAAAGTAGGTTAAAATAATAAATGTGCGTTTTTTTTCTTGTGCCTTCCCGTGAACGTGCTAACACGCTGCGCGGCGGGAAATAACCTGCTTTTTCTCAGAGAATGCTTCACTCTCGTTAAACGCAAAACACTTTTTAAACATATCTCTGGCTTTATTTTCCAGGTCTAAAGCACAAACTCAGGAGTTAGTTTGTAGGCGGGTGAAAACCTTCCTGGTTGTATTCCAGCCTGAGTATTCAAAATGGCGGCTGCATTAGCCAGTGTGGGTTGTGGATATTTAGCTAGCTACTTCTTCAGTAAGTTAGGATAGTTAGTCCTTTTAATAATTGAACGCCACGGTTAAAGTAACACTGCTAATTATCACTGAAACAACCGTTACTTTAGTGACCAGCCACTGTCCAGTCAGCAGCCTGAAGGTGCAAAGGGATGTTTGCGTTTGTAGGAGCCTCGGTTGGATATCCAACTCCTCCCATGTCCAAGTCGGCCATTTTGATTAGGTCATACGACTAACAGCTTTCTCAGGTGGAGACAAAAGTTTACTTTTACTGTATACAAAATCAGAAGACAAACGATGTCCAAAACCTAAACCTGACCCTAACCCTAAACGTAGTCCTGAATCTAAACCTAACCCTGACCCTAACCCTAACCCTTACCCCAAACCTATTTGACATCCACTATTTTAACATAATATTATGGATAGAGATTAATTCAGTGTTTGCAAGATTAATTTCACTCAATTTAAATGAATGTCTATATTGCCATGAAGCAATGACGATAATGCATTTTTATTGCAAAATTTTTTTATTTGGGAAATATTTTATTTTAATTATTTTAATCATTTTAATTATTTGGATCACGTCAACGAGGTTTAAAAAATAAAAAAAAACGTTACGAAAAAATGGCCTGGGATCTTCCTATTGGTGACCTAATCAAAATGGCCGACTTGGATGTGGGTGGAGTCGGATATCCATCCTTGGCGTCCTGCAGCCAGACGGACTTGACGGAGGCCGGTACCGATGGCGTCCCCCCCCCCCATTCCTGCTGAAACTAAACTGAATCCAGAGTGAGCCCGTTCTTACTGTCCACCCTCCAGGTCGTGTAAAATACTGCTGTTATCTGAGAGTTAATATATGAGCGCTGCGGGGGCGGGAAAAGACAGCCTGCTGTTAATTATCACTGTAGAAGATTATGTATGTGGTCGTCTCTCAATGTTCAGAATAAAATTCAGTTGGACCAAGGCCGTGGTTTCCCTTTTGTTTGGTTTTGTTTTTATTCATAATTTTCATCAGATGTTTACTGCATTGATACCATTGAGAGATGGCAATTTCATTCATCCCAAGATGGGAAATTAGGTTAGAAATAAACAATCACACATTCAAATATTCAACTTTTAAGTTAATTAAGTTAATTTATGGAGTTATTTTTGAGTTAACAATTTGAGAGCGGGGTAAGCATTAAATGTTGTACGTACAGGAGGGAAATTATTCTAAATAAGTTAATTGAGGCGATATCCTGATAGATTTTCTGTTTGATTTCTTTGTTTGTACAGCTTATAGGTAAAGACAGGAAACCAGGTGAGATAAATAAAGATGGACCAGTCTGAACCGACTCTTATATGTCTGATTGCATCAAACTGCATATTCACAATAAAAACTATTTGGAAAATCACAATAAATGCACAAAAGAGTTTTTAAAATACAGTGAAAAGGACTTTTTACTGTTCACAATTATTTAAATAACCCATTTACCATTTCCAATTAAAAAAAACGTGAAGCAAATATAGTATAACATTCTATCACTCCTATTTTCTTCACAGTTTTTGACACCATTAAAGCTACAGATGATTTTCTTATTATGTAACTTAAAGGAGAACTACATTATGTGTTTTAGTGTAAAAAAAAGTCAGCAAAATTAAGGCCAAGAGAACTGATACTAAAAAATGCTTAAGATGTAATAAAATGTCTGAATCTTTGGAATAAAAATAGTAATTTATAGCTGCATTTTAAATCAGAATGTAATGTTTTCCAGTGTCTTCTCTCAAACAGGACTTAACATCCTGGATAATATTCATAATCCAATTCCATACGGAGCTTATAGAATATATTTTTACCTCGTGGTGGTTTGGGTTCAATAGCAAAGAATGACAAAAATGTACAGAAACAAACCTTTATTTTTATATTTCTCTAAAATGGACTTGGACCATTACCTCCTCATTCTAATTTAATTGGAACATGCATTTACTGGCAATTAGTGCATTTATCATTTTATCAAAGCAGCACTTTGAGAAGAAAAAGGCTGTTTTCTAATGATATTTAACGTGTGTTTGTGACTGAGATGCAATTATAGCATCACATAGAGGTGTTGATTTGGGAGGAGATATTGGTAAAACGTCTCCTTTTCTGGCTTTATTTATCTCCTCCTCCCTCCCTTTTCTTACCTGCATTTGCAAGCCATGAATTTCTCTACATGCTCTCCCTATCTCCCCCTCAGTCACGACTCTGTCATTAAACTGGTGAGTCACAGCACCGAATCACACCAGAAAAAGACCACAGCGAACCACATCTGTTCTTTTTTTTTCATTTATGGCTCAATGTATATTTTATTCCAAATTCCATAAATTAAAAAACGACTATTCTAATTATTCGGCTGCATATTTAATGGAAAAAAAGAAAAAGAAAAATGAGTTTACGTGAGTTCAAATCCAGCTGTGCTGATCGAGATGCGTTCATCGCGCTGTGGTGACGTCATCCGGTTTAGGCGGTCCCACCGATTGCCTGCGCGTAAAACCGGCGTGTGCGCGCGCGTGTGTGTGCGCGCGCGTATCTTGTCCTTGCTGCACGCGACCTTTCGGTCCGTCTTGACAGCACGTGCCACGCCCCCTCCGACCCCTTTTTAAAACACCGGATGGTCACAAACGACCAACGGCGCCGTTAACGTCCGCGGTCTGAACGCTTTGCGTTTTTTCCGTGACTCCGCACGCGCTTCCCGCTCTCTTTCCATCACCGGGCTCGCGCCCCCTCACGCGCCCTCACTCGCATCTCGCCCGTTTGGCACTCAGCTGGTTAGCTAGCAGGCTAGCAGAACGTTGGGCTCCCGACTAACCGGCGGCGGTTGGTTGGCCGTTGGTTGTGTTTTTTTTTTATTAAAACTCTGCCTCTTAGGCGGGCAATGAGTGGACGTGGGTCCCTGTGAGTAACGGATTATCTGCATCTCTCCTCGGGCTGACCGGGAGCCGCCATGGAGTGCCGCGTCCTGTCCATACAGAGCCACGTAGTCCGGGGATACGTGGGCAACAAGAGCGCCTCTTTCCCATTGCAGGTACGTGCAACCGGCGTGTTTCCATTATCGGACACCAACGGACGCCAACGGTTCGAATTGGCCTTGCCAAAAAATGTCGCCAAACTTCCCGTCGAGGATCAACAAATCGATGCAAATGAACATTTTGTACAAAGTTGGAACGATTTTTTTTTTTTTTTTTTGTGAGACAAAGTCTGTTATCTGACAAAAAATGCTAATTTAGCCTAAATTTAAGCGTCTGGTTTTTAGGATAAACAGATTTTTTTTCGTTGCCTCGTGATACCAAAAAAATGATGTGGTCGTGATTTCTGAAAAGCTGAACCAGAGATGACAGGTGTCGCGGAAAATTTTGTGTCCCCTGCAGGATCAATCATCCCTCTGACGTATGTAAAATGTTAAACAGCCCCAAGTCCTAGTCCCCCCCCCCCAACCATCCATAATATTTATTGCTCGGATAAATATCGAGACTCCTTTGGAAAAATTAGAGGTTATCTTATCATCATCTGGGGGGGAAACTGGACTCATCTCCATCCAGGGAAATCATTTTATTTTATTTTTATTGTCTGGCTGACAGGCTTTGGATCTAAGTGTAACGTTTTATTTGTTATAAGTAATATAACCTGTTTGCTTAATGAAATATCATCCAGTCTGAGCAGTTCATTTCCTTAAAGCATCTTAAATAGACCAAATATTGGGGCTAAACCATTATTTTTTTTGCCTGGCTGAGGCTTGGATCAAAGTGTATCATTTTATTTGTTATAAGTAATATAACCTGTTTGCTTACTAAAATATAATCCAGTCTGAGCCGTTTTTTTCCTTTAAACCATCTTAAATAGACCAAATATTGGGGCTAAACCATGTCGGCTCACTCATTGTATTATTCTAAACATTCATCATCCATTTACTCTGATTATGAATCGGACAAACCTCTTTATCCATGAATCATTATTAATAAACGGATATTAGCTGTGAGTCCAACAGTAAAGCTTGAAGCCTGAGGGAGGAAACTCTATTTGATTAACAGCAGAACATGCTGACATTTAGAAACCAAATCAGATTAAGCTGAACCAAAAAACACGACGCTATTAAGATCTGCAGGTTTACTCTATTTTCTGAAGTTTCTGTGGGCTCGTTTTGAAGACGTAATGAAATCAGAAATGTAATCTTGGCTGGCTTTTTGTCATTTCTTTAAGGAGTCTTCAGGAATAGTTCTCCAGTCTTCTTGAAGGATTCACCCCTCCATCAGACCTGCTGCCACTGGTTTTCATTCACTTCTTTAGTCTTTTCAGCCTGTTGAAACTCCATTTTCTGTCTTTAAAATGATCTTATCTGTGGTCCATGAAACGAACACTACAAAAGCTGGACAGAAAATGAATGAAAAAGTAGAGAAAGACTCAGAGAAAACTTCCAAAGACCTTCAGAAAACCTGAATAAACTGCATCTCAGGACGACTGACAGATTTAGAAAAATATCTAAAAATGGTGGACGTGTAAAAATCTTTTGTGTTGTACTTTTTTTCTCTTTTGATCTTTAAGTTACATGTTCTCCCCACCCAGTTTATGTTCAGGTGATCGGGTCCAAATGGGGGGAAAACCTCTAAATAAGTGGACAAATAATCACTACACAGAATTCAGTTATTTAGGAAAAGGTGGCAAATCACTGTTTCTTCCATCACTACTGGTCTTCATCTAGCTTCCATCTCCTCTAAAGGTTCAGCCAAAAATTGTTTCTCTGGTTTAAATGCAAAAGTGTTGAATTAATTGCATATTTCTGGCCTTTAAAGGAGACCCTCAGCAGTTTTAAAAGCAAGCTGCGGCTCGCTATTGGTCTCCATCTAGCTTCCATCTCCCCTAAAGGTTCAGCCAAACATTGTTTCTCTGGTTTAAATGCAAAAATGTTGAATTAATTGCATATTTCTGGCTTTTAAAGGAGACCCTCCGCTGTTTTAAAAGCAGACTGAGGCTCGCTCTTGTGCACATTGATGGCTGTAGTTGGTATTTGCTTCGAGTTGGCTGATTTTACAAACCCAATCAGCCATCAGAATCTGTAATCTGTTCATAAAGAAGCTGAATTGAGGCGACAGGTTTTGGGTCGGACCAAAGCTCCTCTTCTTCTTTACGCCTCGTTAATCCGACACTGACGCGTTCGTGACAGTCTAAAAGTCGCACAAACGGCCGATGATTTCCAGTGTTTCCTCCTCGTTTAGCACATTAAACCGTTTAGTGGCTCAACCGGTGTCCTGTTTTCTGAAGCCTGATCATAAACCGTAATGACTGTTCCTAAAAAAAACACAAAGAAAACGGCGCTGTACGCATTAAAGAGCCCAAATGAGCATCTAAAAGAAGACACTGATTGGGAGGAAGTGTGAGGACACAGAGCTTGTGAGTCCCTTTTTAACTCCGTCTGGCCTCAGACTGCAGGAAGCCAAGGATGGATATCCAACTCCCCCACATCCAAGTCGGCCATTTTGATTAAGTCACCAATAGGTAGATCCCAGGCAAGAAAATCCTAATTGCTTCATGGCAATATAGACATTCATTTAAAAATAGTGAAATGAATCTTGCAAACACTGAATTAAACTCTATACATAATATTATGTTAAAATAGTGGATGTTAAATAGGTTTGTACAATAAGTCCAAACAAGTTTAATAAAAAAATATTTATTTCTCACAATTATGAAGGCTGGAGGGTTAGGATCAGGGTTAGGGTTAAGGTTAGGTTAAAGATGGAGGGTTAGGATGACGATAAGGGTTAGGTTTAGGGTCAGGTTTAGGGTGGAGGGTTAGGGTGATGATTAGGGTTAAGGTTAGGTTTAGGGTGGAGGGTTAGGGTGAGGATTGGGGTTAGGGTGGAGGGTTAGGTTTAGGGTCAGGTTTAGAATGGAGGGTTAGGTTTAGGGTCAGGTTTAGGGTTGAGGGTTAGGTTTAGGGTCAAAGTTAGGTTTAGGATGGAGGGTTAGGGTTAGGACACCATTTGTCTTCCGATTTGGTATAGACAGTAAAGTTTAGTTTCCACCTGAGAAAGCTAATAGTCACAGGACCTAATCAAAATGGCCGACTTGGATGTGGGAGGAAGTGGATAACCTACAGACTCCAGCGAGCCCCCATGCTGCTTCTCATAGCTGCTTTGGACTTACAGTATAAGTCCCATCTCCGCTCGCTGTGAGATGGACTGGGTTTATTTTTAGCTGCCCCCCCCCCTGGGATATTAGGAGGTTATCCTAATGGCTGCCAGGCTTTGATGCCTGTCATTGCCACTAATGTTCAGCCACTTTCGCCGTATTACGGCTAGTTTGCTGCTCTCTAATGTTGGAGTGATGCAGCTGCCTGCAGGAGTTCATAATAAACAAACCGTAGAGGAGCTGGACTCAACGGAAACTCACGCTTCAATCGAGATGAAAATAATCGAATAAACGCTCAGATTATTACCGTACGGGCTCCTTAGAGAGGGATTCTGGCTCTAATCCCTAAGATGTACAGTGGGGGAAATTAGTATTTGACCCCTTGCTGATTTTGCAGGTTTGCCCACTTACAAAGAATGCTTATTTTTCCTCAATCAATATTTATAAATTCATATGATGTGATTTTCTGGAATTTTCTTTGGGATTCTGTCTTTCACTGTTAGCATGTACATATGATTAAAGTTATAGATCGTTGCATTCTTTGTAAGTGGGCAAACCTGCAAAATCAGCAAGGGATCAAATACTTATTTCCCCCACTGTAACAGCAAAAAGTCTCAAACCAGCCTTCGTTTCTTTATATTTTCTTTTTAAAAAGGTTTGAAAAGAAGAGTTTCATTTAGTTCTTTGAGAATTTCAGCTGACCGTTTTTCCTTTAAGCCACATAACTGACCTCTGAGTCATTGAGGCAGAAACAGAAGCTCATAACTCAAGGGATGGACCAGTATTGTGTCCCACAGAAAAGGAAAACGGGTGTTTGCTCCCATCCATCCATTATCGTTACCGATTATCCCCTAATGGGGTCTTTGGGGGGCGGAGTCTATCCCAGTAGCCAATGGGGAGAGGCGGGGTCCCCCTGGACGGTCCCCAGTCCATCAGAGGGACACACAGAGACACACAAGGACCAACAACCACACACACTCACACTAAGGGCAGTTTGGAGTCCAACAACCTAACATGCAGGTTTTTGGACGGTGGGAGGAAGCCGGAGAACCCGGAGAGAACCCACAGACACAGGAGAACATGCAGAACCACCCAGAAAGGTCCTGGTTCCCCCGGGACTCCAACCCAGAACCCTCTGGTCCTGGTTCCCCCGGGACTCCAACCCAGAACCCTCTGGTCCTGGTTCCCCCGGGGACTCCAACCCAGAACCCAGAAGGTCCCCTCATCCCAGAGGGTCCTCTGGCTGAGCCTCACATTTTTTGGGGTTTCTTTGGGAGGAAGTAGATAAATCGGGTAAATCCCTGTGATATTACTGACGACACAGAGGCCCGAAAGTCTTCAGATGGCCTCCAGTTTCCGTTAGACCTGTTATTAAGCAGCATTGTTAAGTGAAATGTAAATTTTGGTTGAACCTCTCAAGGGAGAAAAAAGCTTCTTTGAGTTCAAGCTGAGAGATATTATCTGATAAGGAAACCTGATTATATCAGTAAAAGTCGTTACAGTCGATCAATGACTCGCTCAGCTCTGTTTTAGAGAAACTGATTAAATATTGATCGAGTTTTCTTCGATAAAAACTAAAGCTTTGGTTGCCAGGTTAATTAAAGGGAAGCTGACTGGATATGAGAGCTTTACCTGATTTGTGCTGACCGGGTCTTAAACTTATTGTGAGCCCAAATGTCCGAGTTTTCTTCTGAAATGCATCAAATACTGAGAAAACAGGGAAGCCTCTTAGTCCATCTGGTTTTAAGCCTGAATCAAACATCAATCATTTGTTAATCTATCTTGAAATGGTGTGCTTGGTACTGATTTACATTCTCTTACTAAGACGCACAGCTAATATAATAAAAGAAGAGACACTTGATTGTTTTTATTGGATAATTGGGTGTAAAAAGAGCCCCTTAGACAGGCAGAGTCTCTACAGTTAGTTGGGAGAAAACCCTTTTTATTGGGATCCATCAGACTCTGATCTTATGTAATCATCTGCAATAAATCAAGTTAGCAGAAGATTCAAAGTCTTCAAAGGGAATCTTTTTATCTCAACTCGTTGTCCAGATGTGGACCCTGTTTCAGAAAGCCAAACAAAGAAATAAAACCCACAGCTCCACAGCTGCTCTCCTCCAATCCAGATGTTTTCCAGCTTTTTGGACACACGTCGGCACATAAAACTTCTAGGATATCTTTCAAGAAACGGGAAACAAATCAATTAAAACGGAGACATTTCTTAGAAACCTAAACAAAAAAAACAGCTCACCACCCAGAAAGAAAACTCCAAAGGTCAAAGCTTGTAGTTGCTCTTTTCTCCTCCTTCAGAAATTCTGGGGGGGGTCTCTCATAGGCTCGTCCCGATCCGATATCTGGATCGGATCAGGACGAAAAAATGCGTATCCAGACTCCAGATCCAGTTTTTTTTTTTTTTTTTTTTAAAGTCCGATCCCACACGAGCATTAGCATTAGCATTTCTAACCCACAGGTCTGTGTCCTAACCATTAAGTTGTTAACAGAGTACATCCCTGTTCAACATGAGTACATGACAACTAAGTATGTAGATAAATAGCTTTAAACTTTAACACATGCTCTGATAGGCCGGGATCGGTCAGTATTGGATCGGAGGTGAAAAAAGCTGGATCGGGACATCCCAAGTTCTCATAGCGGATTCTTAAATCTCTGTAAGTCACTGTGAGTTGAAGTGAACAGAGAGTTCCTTCACTCTGCCTGATGTGGTCAAATTAAAGGAAGTCAGATAACTGACTGCTCGTGTGCAGGAGCCTCGTGCTGGAATAAAGGAGCTGCTTTTTCCTCCTGATGAGCTCTGAACATTCCAGTTAAATGAAGCCAAACGGATGCTTTATCTTCATTAGAGCTTAAAGTCCAAGCTGAAGTTTAAAAAAAACAAACACTTTTTTACCTTTACCTTTTTAACTGTTTATTCCCGAATGGGGTCGTGGGGGGCGGAGCCTATCCCAGTAGCCAATGGGGAGAGGCTGGGTCACCCTGGACGGCCCCCAGTCCATCACAGGGACACACAGAGACACACAAGGACCAACAACCACACACACTCACACTAAGGGCAGTTTGGAGTCCAACAACCTAACATGCAGGTTTTTGGAGGGTGGGAGGAAGCCGGAGAACCCGGAGAGAACCCACAGACACAGGAGAACATGCAGAACCACCCAGAAAGGTCCTGGTTCCCCCGGGACTCCAACCCAGAACCCTCTGGTCCTGGTTCCCCCGGGACTCCAACCCAGAACCCTCTGGTCCTGGTTCCCCCGGGGACTCC
>CAJRST010039999.1:1477791-1489915 GCA_907169785.1 Menidia menidia
CTCCCAGAGGAAGCAGAGCGCCTTCGCCCCCCCCACCATGAAAGGTACGCGCAAAGAATCAAGATTTATTTATGAGAAACACAAATGGAGGATCAGCCTGCTCAAGGTGGAGAAAACGATGCGTTCAAAGGCCGTCGGTAATCCCGGTGTCCTATCAGAGAAGTGTTTTTATACCATTATGCTTTTGGAAATGTTTAAGTTTTCAAATCCCAAAGCGATCAGATATAAATTTGAATATCTGAAATGTTTCAGGAGGAAAGTTTCTCTAAAATCTGCTCCTTCTTTTCTTTCTTTCTGTTCTTTTTTTAATGTCCTAAGCCTCCGTTTGTCTCATTTCACTCGTATTTTCGTCTTTTCTTTCAGTTTTTCCTTCTGGGTTGGGATATTTTGGTTGGTCTTTTGCCTCTGGTCTTGTTTTTCCTCCGTACATCCAGCTGCCAGATGCTTGGGGGGGGGGGTGTTTTTCTTCATTCTTAAACTTTTTGCTCAGTTTGTGTGAAAGAAATCCCGTAAAATCAGTAAAATCAGTCATTTGTGTCACTAAGACTGTAAAAATAAACATAATAACGCAAAGAAATTAGTAAAAACATCAGTCAAACTGGTCGTTTTTCTAATTTGGTTTAATCAAATAAAGGAATTGTAGAGACTTAATGCACAACCTAAAAGAAAGGACACTTTTCCTTTATGGAATAACTTTACCTGAACTTTGTTTCAGGTTATTTCTCTACTATCCATTCACAGTCATTCAATATTTCCATTTTAGGTGGAAGTGTTTTCATTCATTTTTTACTTTTGTTCAACTCAATTTCATCTATAACAAACCAAATCACAGTAAATATTAAATATATAGTCCAACTAATACAGTAAAACTAAATAAACTGAGTGGAGCCGTGGTGTAAACTCACAGAAATGCAAATAAAATAGAAGAAACACGATTATCCCATAAATATTATGAGTGTTTTTTTCCTGTTTTATGGAGATAAAGGACAGAAACTGAACTATTCTTCTTATAAATGTGCTCATTTTAAGTTAAAATTGAGGCTAACCGGAGCAACCGGATCACAGTTTTATCATTCGTGGTGATAAATTGAACAGAAATCCTCAACAAAACAAATCAAAGTCCACTCCTGTGATGGTTTTTCTCACTTTTCAAGATTCATCACTTTCCTTTATTACCAGAAATTAAAAATTAATCAGAGTTTGGGAGCTTCTCTATAAAGTAGGAACCATGAAAAAGCTCCTGATAAGATAAAATAATCCAAATAAAAGCAGAAAGCTTGAGGATGGAGGGATGCTGTTGTGAGTAACTGAGCAGCTTCTGGGAATCAAACCCCTGAAAGCTTTGCTTTATTGATCCGGCAGAGAGCCTCCGGCAGAAAAACACTTATGAAACAGCCTCAATGCACCAAACACAAGTCAGACATGTTTTATATTCCATCCCATAAAGTAAGCTCCCTTCAGCTGGTTTCCAATCAGTAAGCAGGTTTAATCAGATATATGTACATACATACATAAAAAAAAAGTCAACATTTTTTATTTTCAGACTGGTTACACAATTACAATATATAAATATCTTCTAAATATCATTCTAATTTTTTCAAATAATATATATATATATATATATATTTTTTTTGTGTATATATATATATACACACACACAAAAAGTGATAAGTGATTATAAATATAATCAGTTGGTTTAATCACCTCTGTGGCGAATATTTTAAAAATGTGCTAATTAGGCCAAAACAAAACAGAAATAACAACTTTAAAAAATGTATTACAGAACTTTAAACCAAGACATTTTCACTAAACATGCTATAAATTTAGTAAAACTGGGATAAATATGAAATATGACTTAATCGCCTAAAATAAATCCAAAGCTGGATTTTATTTATTTAATTTTATTTAATTTCTTCATTTAATTTTTTTTATTTGATTTAATTTTTTATTTTTTAAGTTAATTATTCTAATTTTTCTTATATTTAAAACTTATTTTTCCTTATATTTAATTGGCATTATGAACTACAGAAATATATATATATATATATATAAAAATAGAGCGTAGGCTGCAGTTCTGGCCTCTCTCCACTGGGGGTGCTCTTCTCTCCTCAGACCTCCAGGGGGCGGGGCTTCCGGAGACAGACAGCGAGCTCAGCCCAATCACAGCGCAGCTCTATGCCGCCTCCCAGTGGGCCAATCACAATGGGCCAGAGGAGGCCAATGGGAATGAGGCGTGTCTGCTGTTAGCCAATCAGGAGAGAGGAGGGCCAGAGGGTAAATTTATTAGTCATTAAAATATTATTTATTTTACTTTTTGGGGGAAAGAAACAATAATAGTCCGTTAGATTTACATGAACTCAAGAAAAAAAATATATTTATGTGATTAAATATAATTTTTATTGGAAAAAAGGGAAAAATGAGCTATGATCCATTATTTTGAAGATCTTTATATATTGTACAATATTTATATATTGTATTTGCATATCCAGTCTGAAAATATTACTACTATTAATAATAATGATTAAATAAAATTTAAATTAAATTTAAGGCCACGACTTTCCTCACAACACCATCTAAAACTAACTCTCTCTCTCCTCCTGCATGATCTTCCTCTTCATCCTCTCTCCTCCTCCTCTTTCCTCATCTTCCTCTCCTCCTCTTCCTCCTCCCTCCTCTTTTATCCTCCTCTTCCTCTTCCTCATCTCCTCCTCTTCCTCTTCTTCCTCCTCTTTCTCTCTCCTCCTCTTCCTCCTCTCTCCTCCTCTTTTTCCTCTCCTCCTCTTCCTCCTCTTCCTCCTTTCTCATCTTCCTCATCTTCCTCTTCTTCCTCCTCTTCCTTTCTCCTCATCTTCCTCATCACCTCCTCTTCCTCTTCTTCCTCCTCTTCCTCTCTCCTCATCTTCCTCATCTCCTCCTCTTCCTCTTCTTCCTCCTCTTCCTCTCTCCTCCTCTCTCCTCTTCCTCCTCTCTCCTCCTCATCTTCCTCTCTCCTCATCTTCCTCTTTTTCCTCCTCTCTCTTCCTCTCCCTCCTCTCTCCTCATCTTTTTCCTCTTCCTCTTCCTCTTTCCTCCTCTTCCTCATCTCCTCTTCTTCCTCTCTCCTCCTCTTCCTCCTCTTCCTCTCTCCCCTCCTCTCTCCTACTTTTTCTTCTTCTTCCTCCTCTTCCTCTCTCTCCTACTCTTCCTCTTCTCTCCTATTTTTCCTCCTCTTCCTCCTCTCTCCTAATCTTACTCCTCTC
Organism: Menidia menidia; assembly: GCA_907169785.1. Taxonomy (NCBI): domain Eukaryota; kingdom Metazoa; phylum Chordata; class Actinopteri; order Atheriniformes; family Atherinopsidae; genus Menidia; species Menidia menidia. Next base: position 1,481,031 of record CAJRST010039999.1, read on the forward strand.
TCTTCTTCCTCTCTCTTAATCTTCCTCCTCCTCATCTTCCTCTCTCCTCATCTTCCTCTTCTTCCTCCTCTTCCTCCTCCTCCTCTTCCTCCTCTCTCCTCTTCCTCCTCTCCTCCTCTCTCCTCCTCTTCTTCCTCCTCCTCCTCTTCCTCCCTCCTCTTCCTCTTTAGACCCGTCCTGCAGCTACATTAAGGATGATTCCAGCCCCGACTCCGTCTCCCGATAGCCTCAAACTTTCTGCCTGTGTTGGATTTCCCCTTTTAGCAGCCTGTAGGAGCCAAGGATGGATATCCAACTCCGCCCACATCCAAGTCGGCCATTTTGATTAGGTCATGTGACTAGCAGCTTTCTGAGGTGGAAACGAAACTTTACTGTCTATAAGAAATCAGAAGATAAACGATGTCCTAAACCTAACCCTAAACCTGACCCTAACTCTAACCCTGACCCTAACCTAAACCTAACCCTAAACCTATCCCTGATCCTAACCCTAACCCTCCACCCTTCATAATTGTGAGAAATAAATATTTTTAATTCAGTGTTTGCAAGATTCATTTCACTATCTTTAAATTAATGTCTATATTGCCATCAATTGAATCAATTAGGATTTTCTTTACTGGGATCTTGCTATTGGTGACCTAATAAAAATGGCCGACCTGGATGTGGGGGGGTTGGATATCCATCCTTGGCTGCCGTTCGCTTGCTTTCACGTTCAAAATGGCGCAGAGGTTTAAACTGAATGAGTTTAAGAATCTGGAGCTGTGAATAAAAACGTCTTGTGTGCAAACGTTCGTCTTTTCATGCTTTCATGCTTTCATTTCACAAACAAAAAAAGGGGAAATGACATGTTTGAAGAGGCCAGTGGGTAATGGGTGAGGAGGCTCCGCCTTTTAAGCATCGTCTCGAACATGGCCGCCATTTTGAAAGCCGCCATTTTGGATCGGGGGGAATTTTTCAAATGGGAAGGTGGTTGTGTAGCATATCAAAGAAAAGCAAAATTGTCTCAGAAATTGATTGTCACAGTCAGAATTAGAATATCTCTTGTGGTTAAAAAGTTATCAACAGAAAAAGTTTACATAATGTCTATTATATCATTATAAATGTTTATTATTAATAGTGTTAAGCACTAAAAGCTTGGTGGATTCAGGGGTTTGTCTCAAATGTTCTTAACCATTTAAATCCCAATCCAAGAAAAAATAGGGAGAATTTTTGTAATTGTTTTAAGTCTTCATTGGACCCTTCACAAAATATTTGAGAAAAAAAAGAAATTATTTTTGAATATTCGTTATTTATTACCTTCTGCTAAGTCAAAAATGATGGTGCATAGTCTTCTGCCCGCTTTTATAGCTATATCTGATTGTGTACAACAAGGTTTTGAACAAAGTTTTTACCATGAAATGATGCAAAAGGTCTCAGATGCAAACATTTTCAGAATTCGTATGTGTCAAATATGATGCATATGGCATTATAGGGTTAATTAAATGAGTAACAATGTTAAAGGGTTAAATTAATCTCACTTCAAGTCATGGGATGGTGATGAATTGCCATCTATCATTTTCATCTAAATCACTCCTTTTTTTTAAATTAACTCATTGACTGGCAGCCATTTTCAGAACAGAGAGTCGCTCACTGCCAGAGTTTTTTGAGAATTTTGACTGATTTTTCAAGAGCCACAGAATAGTTTGTGCTATGACTATGTAAACACCGAACACACCAAAAGAAAGAGTAGACTCTCTTCTTTCATCAGGAAAAAAGATTTTGTTTCTACCTTATTCCGTTCTTCTTCGACGTGCGTCTCACCGGCGCCATTTCTCTCATAGCGAACCATTGCGTTTGTTTTTATTTGCTTACAATCTATGCTAATCTCCCATCAAAAGTGGCACAGCTACCTAGAGGGTTAATTTGTTAGTCCATACTCTGTCTAGAAGCCGATATTTACGGGAAAACTTTCGCCGATCGTTCCCCAAGCCACTCGCATTGAAAAACATAAAAGACGTCTATAGACGTCTTTGGCAGCGAATGAGTTAAGGTTCAAGTTATTTTCTCCTACAGCTTTAAGTCTCTTCAGACTAACAGAATTGCCTCAGAAACTGATTGTCACAGTCAGAATCTGAATATCTCTTGTTTTTCAAAAGTTATCAAGTGAAAAAGTTTAAATTATGTCTATTATATCATTATAAATGTGTATTATTAATAGTGTTTAGAACTAATAGCTTGGTGGATTCAGGGGTTTGTCTCAAATGTTGCCTATGTGGTTTCTCACTATCACAAAATAACCGATGATTTTCTAAAAAAAAAAATCCATCTATCTCTATCTATCTATCTATCTATCTATCTATCTATCTATCTATCTATCTGTCTAGACATGTATATATGTATAGGCCGTTGTTTTATTTATGGAGCTAGTAACAAAAATAATTTACCCCTGGGATTATTCAAATATTTTTTATTATGATTATGATTAGGAAGAGCTTTAAGGGCTTAAAACAGACTGTGGAGGACTTTGAGTGTTTGGTTGTGATTGTAGCTGCATTTAAAAGCTGAAAAGTGTGGGATCATTTTAAACCTGGACGTGGATGACCAGTGTTTTCTCCAAGCTGCATTATTGGGTTTGTGCGTCTATTTCTTTAAAATGTCTGAAAGAGATGTCTGTTCCTTAAAGAGGTTTATAATAAGATTTACGTTTCATTAAATACAACAAATTTAAAATTTCAAAGGCAAAATTAATCCAATGCTTTGCTTTTCAGTGTAGGAAAAGGGGACATTTAATATTCTAGTATCAGCTAAGGTTGATAAATCTATGCTAATCAAAATGAGACTGCTATTTGCTCAACAAATATTAATAATAATGTCATTTTCATTCGTTTGCCTCAAGGTGAGTTATTTGTGTGGCATTTCCGTCATAATAGCATAATACAGAGTTATACAGTTTAAATGTGTGCACATGCTGTTTCTGCCTAATTTTTTGTTATTAAATGTGACAATCTTGTCTCGTTTAATTGCATTTAATTGTGTTGATAATCTCAGTTGCTCCCTATTATACATTTGAGTAATTCTGTTCTCCATGATGACGTCATTTCTATATTTACACAGTTGTAAAGTCATTTTCTGTTAGTCTAACTTAGTTTTCTTGGTCATTTGGGTGTTTCTGGATGAGCTCAGGTGGTTTGGGTTCCCACAGGTGTTTATCCCCACTTTCAGGTTTGAAAAATCAGTCACGTTTTTTATATTTTTTTATTAGGTAAACTGGAAAACGCTGTTCCTGAGGAAGAGGAGGAGGAAAACAACAGCCAGGAAAACTGATCCAGCTGAAGAGAATAGGCACCAAACAGCAGGAAAACCACAAAAAATGGAGGCCAATGTCCATAAACTGTGTGTGGGGACATTAATGAGAGAGAGAATCGACTTCTATAAGTTAAACTTTTAATCTGAGCGGGTAAAAAACGTGTTAAACCACAAACCGTTTAAGCACCGTTACAACCAAAGGTTGAGTTTCCATGGTTTACTGCATTTATTTCTACATTATAGTCTCTTGAATAATTACCTACATTTATATTCTCTTTCGTTTGATATTTTTAGAAGAATTATGAGTCTCCTTAAAAATAAAAAAGAACAGGTGCCAACATTTTTACCACTTTTTTAAGGGGTAAACCTTTCTTAACTTGTCTGAAAGCTGTGAAAAAGCAATAATTTGGCATGTTATTTAAAAAAAAAATTACATTCAGGAAATATTTTTAAAAAAAGAAAGAAGAAGAACCTGTTATTTCTTTACTTATTGGGCTTGCTGGGTCATTGCTAGCGAGCTAGCTCATTGCTAGCTAGCTAATGAACTGGAATTATAGTCATTTTTATTAAATAAAAACACATAAATGTCTTTTTTCGCCCTACAAGTGATATTTTTAGCTAATAGACAAATTAACTAATGAAACAAAACAATTACGTATTTTGTGTAATTTGTGCTTTTTAAAAATGTATATTTAGTTGTCACAAATGAATAGCTTGTATAAATTTGGCTGGAAATCCCCAGTTACGTCATTTATCTTAATCATTTCCAGACTAATGGTTCTTTTATAAATCTTTTGCTTGGAAAAATTCAGTAACTTGTTTGAGACCTGTGATTTGGGATCATTTTATAGATTCAAGGACGCACTCATGAAATGCTCAAATAAAAAGAACATATATATATTTTGATTTGATGTGAATTTCTAAGCCAGCTAGCAATGGTTCAATTGGCTGAATAAACTGAAGCCATCTTAGATGAACCAGAATAAAACTGAGATAATTAAATAAAAAATGAATATTCAATAAAAAGAGACATCAAACATGATGTCGTATTTGTGGGCTAACTTTTCTAATGTCTCCTTTTATTTGTGTTAAATACATCTTTTTTCTAAAATCCAGTATGCTGTTTTAGGTTGGTATAATATGTGTGAATTATTAAATTAGACAGATCTAAATAATTATCAAGTTTAACTGGAAAAACAGAGATATGCCCCATCTCTAAACTATTACTGAATACATGGGAAGAACCATTATAAACATCTATTCTCCATTATTGTGCCCATAAAGGTGCAATAAGGCCTTTTTATGAGGAGGATTTGTAATTTTCTTTTATTCTAAATGCTTGTAAACATACAATTTACGCCTTCAATCTCAGTGAGTCTGTTAGGAGATTTTATTTTAAGTTTGTCCAGAGTTGAGCTGAGGAGCCTCACGTTGTTTTTTTAAATGATTTTATTCATTATAATTCCAGAAAATAAAATCAAAGGTTGACTTTGTTGACAGCTGATAGTTAAGGAATCGTGGATTATTAGCTAATGCAATTATCAGAATCAGAAATACTTTAATAATCCCAGAGGGAAATGATTTATATTTTATCTTATTTATAGCAGGTGTTTAGTTCATTTACTGGCAAAAAAAAGTTCCAAGTTTGGTAAAATGAGCATGATATAAAATGTTATATGTTTAATGTGTTTTATTGTGTATTTGACTTATCATTTAGTCCCAAAAGGCTCCAGATCTTTATAATCCCCTCCAGTCTTCCTTTAATAAGAAAACCCTTCTGTTTCTTACCTCTTTGGGCCTTTTTTCCTCCAGGACAAACGAGCACAGACTCAGTCCTCAGGTCTGACACGGCCCCTCACCTTTATTTCATCGATTTAAGTTACACGGTGGAATCAGAAACAAACAGAAAAGAGGGAACCCGGTTAGATAGAAACGGGGGGGGGGGGGGGACGCGTCCACAGGAGCTTTGCTTCACATTTCAGCCTCTTCCAGTAAAAACGAATCACTCTGATCTCTTTCAGAGCTTTTCAGATCCAGGTGGAAGTTTCTGGACAAACAGAAACCGACTGAGGAGGGAATCTGACTCTGGTTTTGGAGAAAGAAAAAAAAAGGCAGCGTCCCCCGGAAACGTCCAGTGGATAAACATGGATATTTGTTATTTATTTAGTCTTTTTTTACAGCTCCAGAGTTTTAGGGGCTCTTCGTGTCCGTTTCCAGAAGCCGGAAGTTGACAGAAAAAAAGAAATTCGGTTTTCTAGAGACGTCCATAAAGGCAGTGAGGGGCGTCACACTTCCTGGAACCCCCAAATCTGAACCCCCAAACCCCCCTAAACCCCCCCCAGCCCTGATAACACACAGGTTTTTAGTGTCAACACATTTGGCAAATCGTCATCATTGTCATTGTCATCATAAAAGTAATAAAACGGAAACATTAAAAACAGACGAGTTCAGTTCACATCAAAGCAGAATACAGATATTATATCTTTACCCACGAAAAGTTTAGCTTACGACTAACTAGGAAGGGGGAAACAAAAAAGAAAAACAAACAAAAAATAAGGATTTTTAAAATAAAAAAATAAAAAAAAGGAAAGAAAAAAACGTCACCATGTTATAAGCGTGTCACATGTAGAAAGGTTAGCGTGTGTGTGGATTCTGGGTGTGTGTCTGTGTGTGTGTGCGTGCCAGTATCCACACGGGAAGCTTCACTCACCTTCCCCCATCACAGCCAAAGAAAAGCAACACAAAAAAAATAAAATAAAATAAAATAAAATAACCCACATCACATCAGAAATATTCGCATTCCCAAAAAAAGGCTCCAAGCTCGACACCAAAAAGTCTCAAAACTCTCCAGAAAAATAATAAGAAAAAAACAAAGGAATATTTCAGTGTCAGCTCTATATATACTTTATATCTATATTTGTCGTTCTTTAACGCGATTCCGGACGCGGTTGTGTTGTGTTGTGTCGTGTTGTTGCTATGGTCCCGGTCCCCGGCAACGTCACGGAAACGTCATGGAAACGAGAATTCTAATGACGACACTGATCCCCAACTCTGTCCAGCTAGTGTGTGTCTGTCTGTGTGTGTGTGTGTGTTTGTGTGTGTCTGTGTGTAGTGTGTGTGTGTAGTGTAGTGTGTCTGTGTAGTGTGTCTGTGTGTGTGTAGTGTTGTGTTGTAGTGTTTTTGTTTAAATGCTACGCGTTAAGTGTGCCGTGTTGGTTTTTCTGTGCGTGTCAGCAGTGTTGTCGTCCTGCTGGATTAGTGTGTTTTAGTCTGTTGGTAGTGTGTAGTTGTTGTTGTGTTGTTGTTGTTGTGTTGTTGTTGTCGTCTACGCGCTGGAGCTGACGCTCTGTTTGTAGACGGCGTGGTAGGCGTTCCGCAGCAGGACGTAGGGGAAGCAGGACTCCAGCAGGTCCATGGTCAGGAAGGGGGACTCCTGCACGATCTGGGCCACAACAGACACACAACTCTCACACAAACAGAACCAACCACTGCCCGTCCTTAACTCATTGGCTGTCAAAGATGCCTATAGACGTCTTTTATGTTTTTCAACGAGAGTGGCTGGGGGACGATCTGCTAAAGCTTGTCTGTAAATATCGGCTTCTAGACAGAGTATGTAGTAACAAATTGAGCCTCTAGGGGGCAGTGCCACTTTTGATGGGAGATGAGCATAGACTGTAGGCAAATAAGAAAAAGGGAACGGTTCTATGAGAGAACATGTCGCCGGTGAGACGCAAGTCCAGGAAGAACGGAATAAGGTAGAAACACATTTTTTCTTCCTGATGAAAGAAGAGAGTCTACTCTTTCTTTTGGTGTGTTCGGTGTTTACATAGTCATAGCACAAACTATTCTGTGGCTCTTGAAAAATCAGTCAAAATGCTCAAAAAACTCTGGCAGTATGGGACTCTGTTCTGAAAATGGCTGCCAGTCAATGAGTTAATATATATTAACGTTTCCAAATGGTCTGTCCGCTTCCTTTCATAGCTTTTCCCCTGGTTGTGCTGCTTCCAGACATGTAATTTCATATTAAAGCATTTAACCAATCACATTTCAGCCTTCACTTGTTGCTAGGCAGAGTCAAAATCAAAGATGTCTGCCTGGAGAGCCTCAAAAGCCATTCTGCTGGCCCTCTAACAGATAATAATAATAATAATAATAATAATAATAATAATAACAATAATCATAATAATAATAATAATAATAAATAAACAATAATAATAAATGTCATTAAACTGTTTCTTTAACCAGTCAGATTTTAAGTTTAACTCTAGCCCTCTGCCTCTGATTGGATAGTCATATAGCGAACCAGCTAAAGCTAGCAAACAAACCCAAATATAGTTGTTATAGCTATTTTATCTCCCCACAACGGCTGAAGGATGAGAAGAAATTGATTTGGTGGCAGATTTACTGTCAAGGCCATTTTCAAGACGGACTTTTCAAGAAAAGTGCGTAAAATGTTGCTTTTTTCCTAAATAATATAGCAAATTTATGAGGATATTATTGATGTTAGTAATAGAAAACTTGTGTACCTCTGATCTTTATACTGTATTTCTTTTTTATTTTAATTTAATTTATTAATTAATTAATTTTTTTAACTGTATTTCTACAATAATAAGTTGATTTTTATAACCATAAGACAGTTATTGAGGGGTTAATTGATTCAGACGGAGCACTTATGGAGGCCTAGCTGTCTGCCACTGCCTTTGGGATGACCCCAAAAAGGGCCCCTTCCTGTTTCCCACACGAGGGGGCGGGGCTTGTTTGGGGGCGGGGCTTGTTTGGGGGCGGGGCTTGTTTGGGGGCGGGGCTTACCATGTCCAGCAGCAGGTAGACGGACTCCCGGTTGCGTGTGGTCATCTTGTCCGTTTCCTGGCCGATCTTCAGCAGGCTGGAGGAGGCCAGCTGGAGGAAACAGAAACAGGAAGTGTTTGAGCTGCTCACTAACTGACCAGTGAGGAAACAGCGCCCCCTGCTGGACGCCCGCAGAATTACAGCCGGCCAGCAGGGGGCGCCACATGGTGCCACAGTAAGGAGGAGACCATGTGGTCTTCGAAACTCTGTTTTTCATTTCATCATTCTTTTTTTTCCACCAAAAAATCTAATTTAATAAACATTAATTATTATTTTTTTAAATTAAAATGTATTTATTTTGCTGCTTTTTTATATAAGTGTGGGATTCCTTTTTCTTTTGATAATTTTTAAAATAATTAAATAATAATTAATAGGCTTAAAAACAAATCTATGAATAAAAGAAAAATGTGGGGGTAAAAATAATTAAATTAAAACTAATCTCTTACACAATTAATGTGTTGGAAATCTACAAAGAAGGAAAATCTGAAGGGGAATTTTCCATTTGACCCACACTTAACAAAGTTAAACTAAAAGCCTCGTTTCAGTTGAATGTGAGGAGGAGGAATGGTTTTTCTTACAGCCAGGAACTCCTTGAGCCGGTCCTCTATGCTTCCTTTGTGGATGGTGAAGAGCGCCGCCGCGATCTGGTTGATGGCTTTGGCCAAACAGTGGATGTTGTTACAGTGGCCTGTAGGGGGAAACACACACACACACACACACACACACACACACACACACACACACACACACACACA
>CAJRST010039999.1:1530359-1549312 GCA_907169785.1 Menidia menidia
TGGGTGGATTGCCTGTGTCTCATTTGCATTTAAAGAGACAGGCACTCCAAAGCGAGCGCTCTGAACGGGGCTGTTTTGGGTTAGGGTTAGGGTTAGGGTTAGGGTTAGGGTTAGGGTTTGGGTTAGGGTTAGGGTTAGGCAGGGGGACTGAACTGCTATTGGGCTTCATCCTTATGGGATTTTGACCAAAGCTTGTCACAGACATTACATTAGGACACCAGGTAACTAGCTTAACTTGTTGAAATAGGGTATAATAAGTCTCCTTTAAGGGGATCCGACGGTGTGTGTGTGTGTTTGTGTGTGTGTGCGTGTGTGTGTGTGTCACCCCCCCCCACGCACCTAAAAGGCCTGGACTATCACATCCATTTTGAGAGTGTGGGGAGCCTGGAATAATATGGCTGACTGACTGTCTGGCAAAGTTTTTTTGTGCCGGTTGCCTAGCAACTGGCAGAGCGCAGCAGCCGGCCAATCAGGCGGCAGCGGCGGGGACGAGCCCCCGTATCTCCCGCGGGTCGGTTAAAGGGCGGGGGGGGGGGGGGTAATCTGGTCCTATAGGGCCTGATCTGGGCTCTGGTTCTGGTTCCTGACCCGGTCAGTCACCAGGCTAAAAGTTAAATGTTCCCTAAAAAAAGCTCATTTAATGTCTGTGGGGGAAATGAATACATGTATGATCTTTTTCTTTTCTATTCTATTTCTTTTCTATTTTATTCTCTCTGGTAAATTTCCGTAATTTAGTATTTTAAAGGTCCTTTCCTCCTTTAAGGTCTAAGAGAAGTCATCCTCATATTTAGTCTAATTCTTTAATACAGATGCAGAATGGATTTTAGGTGTCATTTTAAATTCAGACTGGTATAAAACATTGTATTTATTGCTTTTATTATTTCTTGCTTTGAATTTTTACTGTGTACCTCATCTTTTCTTGCTGTACTTCTATCGTGTTATCTATTTATTCTGTAAATCTTTTTGTGCAGCACTTTGGAAACCTTGTGTTTGTTGAAATTGTGCTATATGAATTAAGTGTACTATATGAAAATGTACTATGATTTTGTTTTACTTTGGAGCAGCTTGATGCGTTGCTCCCACTCCATGAAGTTTTCCCTATAATAAATGTTCTATTTCTTATTCTCTTAAACGGACTCAGACTTTTGCTTCAAAATTTCCACAAACAATGTCTTATATATTTCTTTAAATTGTCCTTTTTGCGCCGCTGCTCTTTAATTGTGTGAAAAAGCCCAGTTCTTCTCATTTAATCGTTTGTGAGTTGATTCATTGATCCAGTGCCTGCTGCTTTCTAATTTGATGTTGTTTTTGCATGGTTAATTAAGTCGATTATTGGGCATAATTGAGATGCACACAGCTGGGATTTATTGAGGGAATATGTGAATCCTCAAACGAATACGTGGCTTCAAATGTTGTATTTCAGATCAATTAGCTTGTTTGTTTTAACATGCTGAATGATGCTGTTTAATCTCTGACTTAAAACTGAAAATCATTCAAAATAAAGAACTCAGCTCAGTAAATAATCTGTAAATTAAGCGTGAAATAACTGAGTTCCCCTTTAAAAAATCTGAAATGAAAAGGACCCGTTTTAATTGTTATATCATGACAAAATGTCATGTCCATCCTTTACCTGTTGCCCCTAAAAGATAGTTAGAAATATCAGAGTAATGGCGTCTTTAACTGGAGTTACTGACCTCCTGTCAGATGCATTCAAGCATTATGAGGCAGGAACCACTCTCAATCATCTTTTCAAAGTCAATAAGTACGAAATGTGTCCAATTTTTCCACCTATTTTCATCAGAGAGCCATAACTTTGGGCTTTGGAAACATAAAAACTAATCCAGAATCCACTCTGTGACGGGGCAGCTGCTAAATGCTGGAGCTAATTATTAAAAAAAGGAATCCACATAGTTAAATAACGGAAAAACCACAGAGTAAATGAGTGAATAAACCAAACCCGAATGCTCGGCCTGATTCTGTGGTCCCTCCACTGGATACATCTCAGCCTAAAATCCAGGAATGGGACATTATCAAATCCAGGATTTCATCGGTTTTTGTGGACAGTTTTTGATTGGTTTTAAAGGCCAGAAGAGAAAAATAATGTTAGAAATAATAGAAAAACCACAGAAAAGATAAATAAATAAAAAAGAAATCTGATTTTTTTCTATTTTTTTCCACCTAGTGGACGTTTCCTTCCGGTTGGGATCACATCCCCGTTTATCTGTGTTGTATAATTGTTTACATGTTGTAGTTTTCCACAGGAAACGCCCATATCTCCTCAAACCTCCATGACTATATCCAGCCACACATCTCCAGCCCTCAGGAATCTGTAGACAGTTTGCTTCCACCATGTGTGTTTCTAGGAACTTTTCAGGGAACTTTCTATTCACTCTTATGAAAAGAAAACACTAAATTCTCTCCTGTCAAACTCCTATAACAGAGTATTATGAGCCGGAATACACTAAAAACCAGAGTTTTTTAATGTTTTTAATGATCTGATCTCTTAATATTTGATATATTATATCCTAATAGTGGTGCAGACTGTGAAACATAAAGGGACCAGACCTGGGGCCACTTCAAATTTGATTTTAATACAACAAAAGGTTTTGATTTTTAAAGGGGTTTTTTCAAGAAAGCAAAAAAAAAAAAAAAAGGCTGCCCGATTAAAAATGTATTTTTCTTTAATCCCTTTCTATTATTATTCTATCTAACCGTCTTCCTTTCATGGCCGACACACAAAGGACCAAAGAAAAGTCCACATTTCACTGGTATCCTGCCTCCTGGCTAAAAGGTGCGCTTCAAAGGCAAAGCAGCAGAAAATGTCGGTTCATTTTAAACAGAAGAAATACGAAAAAAAGAAAATAAAAAAAACACAAAAAAGTGCAAATATCAATCTCATACAAACCACTCTGTCATGAAAATACAGACAGTTTCAGACAGGCTTCGTAAAAATGCCAAATAAAGGATACAGATGGAGGGGATGGAGAAGGGTTTTCAGTGAGGCTGAGAGTATCCAGTGGAAGGGAAATAAGACAGTTTTCTGATTTACGCTTAATCTGAGAGACCCTGAACACATCGGTCCAGCAAAACGATCCTCAACCGGCCGGTCCATAAATGTTTAAACAACTAGATAAAAATGGGGAAGCAGGTGTGTGTCTGGACTTCCTCCTGGTCACTTTTTTGTCTAATATTAGCTCTGTTGGACGCTGTAATTCCTGTGTATATTTAGTATTTAGTTCTCTCAAACATCTTCAAATCACTGCAAACTAAAAAAATAAGGCCTTGAGAAGGAGGGGGGGAGGAGGGGGTTAGAAAGGTTAAAGAAAATAAGATGTTAGCAGGTCCACTGGCTGAAAGGCTGATGCCTACTGAGCCAGGATTAAGTGAGGAGGTTTTTTTTTTCTGTCGGTAGTCAGAGACGAGATGAGGCGATGTGCTTCAGATGAAAACGACTGATGGTTCAATTACTGAAAAGTGCACGAAAAATGGCGTGAATCCCAAAGGTAGAAACTAAAAAACCCCAGAGTTTCCTCTTTATTTTCGTCAAAAATCCCATCAAAAATGACTCAAGTGAAGCTAAATCGCAAATTAAAGAGATTTAAAATGAAAATATGTGACCGGTTATTTGGTTTCTAGCTTCGGGATGCAGCCGATGCCGGAAAGTTTTTTTGAAAACGCTTTAAAAACAAACAAAAAAAGATAAATATGAGCAGCATTTCTGAGTGGAAACGTTGAAAGATGAATGGTGCCAGCACAGATAAGAAGATGATGGGACGGACAGAAAGAAAAGAGAAGGAGGAGGGAAGGAAGGAAGGAAGGAAGGAAGGAAGGAGGAGAGGAGGGGCGTAAGAGGAGTAATCGGAGGCTGCATCTCAAAGGTGTCTGACTGCTCATACTGTCCCAAATACAGATGTTTTCTCCTCTTTTTGGGGGCATAAAGGCCCAGATGTGAGGCGGGGAACAGTATGGGCTTTCAGACAGCTCAACTTCTCCCTCCATCAGTTTCTGTCACCATCGCACACAAACAGACCCACAACTCTCACAGACCACTGGTGTGAAGCTGTAAATTTAAGAAACGAGTTATAGTTCTCATCTGTTCAGCATCCATTTCAGATTTGGGTTTGGAGGGCGAATAGTGGGATCCTGTTGTAGCATGCAAACCATTTTAACCATTTATTTATTACTAAAACTGGAAGAAAACGCCAAATATTTACAATTTATCGTTACTCAAAAATGTTCATTTTGATTTCAATGACGGCTACATTTTCCATCACTTAGATTTAAATACGACCCCTGTTGGTTTTTGCTTCATAAGCTGGAAAATGCTTTTAATTTATGGACTGTTAAAGAGTTATTTCAAACTTGTTTTTATTACCATACTGGCAGTGTCTTGCTGAATTAAGCAAGACCGACCCTGAAATATTAAAATGTTTGCAGCTTTTTCTTAACTAGTCTTCATCCTTGTCCATAAAAACAAATGTCTTTACATTGTCATAACTCTAAACCAGCTTTAGATCACAGAGTTTATTTGACCACATTACTCTTGGATGCTTTTAAAAAAAAACGTGTTAATAAAATTGATTATTGTACGTTTCGTAATTGATTCTGGGATGTTAAACCAAGCCATGAAGTACAAAATGAACATCTCTACATCTCTCTATCTAGTCTATTTCCAGTCTTTGTCCTGTTTTCCTGCAGTTTTTAATGACATTTCACTGGGTTTGACTGTTTTGTGGGGGTAAAGGAGATCAAGCACCTGTTGGACATAGACCAGGTACACAACATATAAACCACTCAGCCTTTTAGTTTGAATTATTTCTATAATTAACATCATTCATGGTGCTATTTGGGGCAAATACTTCTAATTATTGACTGATTCTGATCATTTTCCTGCTTGTATTTAGGGCCACGCGTTGATTACAAGTCATAAACAGTCTATTTATCAAACCAACATCAAATGAACCGACAGAAAGCTGCTTTTTTATTTGGATTATCCTCATTTTGCGATGATGTATAATGCAGGATTATAGCTAGCAAACAACATGGCGGTTAGGAAACGCAGGGAAAGTGTTTCTGGGGGCTGATTTAATCTGAACAGACGGACTGCGGCTGTTTCTGTAGCTCGGTGCTTTGGTGATTTTAGCTTTTGGGGGAGAAGAGACGACGCCCGACTGCTATTAGCTCATCGTAGCCTAGCTTAGCTTAGCCTAGCCTAGCTTACTTTAGCCTAGCTTAGTTTAGCTTAGCAAGAAGGCGTCGCCATTACAAGCCGACGCTAGCTAGCTGGTTAGCACCACCGCGGGCCTGAAGGTTTGACGAAATTTCGTGCTTTTTCCTTCAAATGTTGTTTCTAATTGTTTATAATCGATCATTAGCGGCTGTCGGTGACGAATGACGAGGAAATGGGACTTCCCGGGCCGTTAAACGGTTTTAAATCTTTAAACCGAAAAGCTAAACCGGGGGCTAACTCGACCGTTGGTGCTAGCTTCTTCCCATAACGCTTCCAGGGATGCTGTATATTCAACGACGAAAGGCGTCTATTTGGGCTTTATTTTTTTAATTTAATGGCAGATAGCAACGGCTGCTGTTTGTGGAAAGATATAGTAGTATTTTTCGGCTATATTTCTCTGTCAGAGAGACTACTATCGCCCGTTTTTCCGCGTCTCCTGTCAGTCTGAAACCGGTCTGGGATTCAGCTGTAGTCCTCAAATTTGCCTTTTTTTCTGGCTAAAATGGACACGGTTGTGTGTGTGTGCGCGAACCTTTTTGATATTGTAAACACGGGTCAACATCCCGATGCCTCTGTCGTTGAGGATGGTGAGTTTTTCGGCCAGTTTCTGCTGGCTGGGCTGGATCACTCCCCGAGACATCTTCCTCGCCTAAAAAAAAAATCTCCAATTCGATCCAGAAAAAATCGCGCAAATCTCCGCAGAATCTGGTCCGAAAATGGAAAGAAAAAAGAGATGGAGAATGATTTATTTAGGGATGTTGTTTAGATTTCGCCCATGTTCAGGTTTTCGGGGACAGCGGCTTCCTGGACTCCACCCCACCGTCTCCCTGCCTGTTTTTTTATTTTTTTATTTTTTCAGCTCACCGGGATGAGGAGTTGTCCTGATTTCCACAACCAGGCTGGCACGTGCTGCGTTCACGGGCCCTCGTAAACGCCACAACTTTCGTGTTTTACAGAAAGGTCATACTTTAGCATTTTTTACGGATGGGCAGCTACTAAAAAACCCGAGAAGCTTCTCACTTTCGAGAAAGAGACAAAAACAAGTAAAGAAAGTGGTCTTAAATAGATGTAAACCATATAAAAGATTTGACTAATTTATTCATTCTGATACAAAAAACCTGTGGTAAAATAACCTCAAATACGTAAACGGACTACAAAAAACAACTTAATTGATTAGACAAAGTGGATTAAAACATAACTCAAAGTTTAAAAACAAGTTTAAAAGAGTGGTCTTAAATAGATGGAAGCCACATTGAAAATATGACAAATTGATGTATTCTGATACATAAAACATCCTCAAAATAATTAAATTTATGTGGCAAAATAACCTCAAACACGTAAACAGACTACAAAAAAACTACTTAATTAATTTAGATAAAGTGGATTAAAATATAACTCAAAGTGTGGCCAGAGGAAAAAAACTAAATAGGGTCTCAGGACAATATAAAACAGATGTAAAAGGACTAAATGACACACGTATAGGCAAACAATTAAACAAAGAAATGCAACACTTTAAAATAAATAAATAGACACCTCCAGAATAGCTTAATATAGCTTTTCACAAAAAAAATCAACCAGAAATAAAAGTAGAGACAAAAGTAGATCAAATTGACAAAAAATTGAAAAAGGATCATTTGCACTTGTTTTGTGTCAAAACACAAAACAAGTGCAAATGATAGATTTATGCTTTCGTTTGTTGCCTTTTTTGTCTTTATTTTTGTCATTTTTCATATTGTTGTATCAATATACTGACTGAATCAAACTAATGTAATGAACATTAAAATTGCCCTGTGTTAGGATTAAGTTTTTTTTATTTTATTTATTTTCTTTTAATCTTTTGATACGCTTCAACGGTTGGAAACAAAACAATTTTATTTAAAATTATCCAACTTATAGGTCATTTTGCGGAAAACTCATTGAGAAAGTATGGTTGATTATTTTACGCTGTGTCCTTGAACGCATCACGTTTTTGACGCAGCCACCGACTCTCCTTAAGTCAGTTCTCTTTAAACCATTTTTTTTTCTCAAAATAAAAACAGAGTCTGTGACATGTTTTACTCTGAACTCATTGATGAACTGATTCTTTTTAAGACTTTTGCTTTTAAATCCACACTTTCAGAGCCGGTGAGTTCAGGCGAACCTTTAAACTAAACAGATTTTGGCATAAAATTTGATTTCCAGATGTCACCAAACTGAGAGTTCAGATGTTTCTGCACTACAGGGAAGAAAAGCAAACATTTTGGTTGATTATCCACAAAAATCTAATTGATTTGAGGCGTTTAGGGACCAGCTTTTCTCAGCTTCCAACCACTTCCTTTACAGCCATTTTCCTCCATTTTAAACCAATAATCTACTAAACTTTCACCTTTTCTGGTTCCAGCTGAATCCCTCGCCCCTTCTGAGATGCATTCACTGTCTCAGGAGATCCAAGGCTTCTCCAAAGCCCGCCTGAAGAAGCAGTGCACGCGCGTCACCACGGTAACGGGCCGGAGGCTGCTGGAGAGGAGGAGTGATGGTGGAGGAGGAGAGGTGGAGCAGGTGGAGGAGGAGGAGGGGGGAAACGGGTTTGGATTCGTAGAAGATAAAAGTCTGGACCTTCAAGTTGGAGTTGTCAGGCCCTTCCTGCTGCTGGGTAATTTATTTAATTAAACTATTAACTTCTTATACCCTTTTGAAAAACCACATAATACTTATATGTCCTTTTTAAAAGCTGAAACGCCGTCTGCTTTATTCATTACTATGAAATCAGTTGTGATATCTCTGCATTTTGTATTTAAAAATAGAATTAAAACATTTCTAAATGACATTTTAAACCATATAATTGATTTTTTAAAATCCCACAAATAATATCTGATATTTTTAATTGAATTTCTACTTGTTTATTATAAAAAGTGCTTTTTTCCTGCTGCCGGGTAACTTATTTAATTCAAATATTCACCACATAATGATTATATTTAGTTTTTAACAACTGTAACGCCGTCTGCTTTCTTCATTACTATGAAATCAGTTGTGATATCTCTGCATTTTGTATTTAAAAATACAATTAAAACATTTCTAAATGAAATTTTAAACCATATAATTTTATTTTGAAAATCCCACAAATAACATCTGATCATTTTAATTGAACATCTACTTGTTTATTATAAAAATGACTTTTTTCCTGCTTCTGGGTAATTTATTTAATTCAACTATTCACTTCTACCCTTTATGAAAAACCACATAATACTTTTATTTCCTTTTTAAAAGCTGAAACGCCATCTGCTTTATTCATTACTATGAAATCAGCTGTGATATTCCAGTATTTTGTAAGTAAAAATAGAATTAATAAAAAAATTAAAAATCCCACAAATAACATCTGATATCTGATATAATTTAACATCTACTTGTTTATTATAAAAAGTACTTTTTTCCTGCTGCTGGGTAACTTATTTAATTAAACTATTCACCACATAATGATGATATTTAGTTTTTAAAAGCTCTAACGCCGTCTGCTTTATTCATTACTATAAAATCAGCTGTGATATTTCTGTATTTTGTCGGTAAAAATAGAATTAAAACATTTCTAAATGACATTTTAAACCATATAATTGATTTTTTAAAATCCCCAAAATAACATCAGATATTTTTAATTGAACATCTACTTGTTTATTATAAAAAGTACTTTTTTCCTGGCGCTGGGTAACTTATTTACTTCAAATATTCACCACATAATGATGATATTTAGTTTTTAAAAGCTGAAACGCTGTCTGCTTTATTCATTACTATGAAATCAGCTGTGATATTTCTGTATTTTGTTGGTAAAAATAGAATTAAAACATTTCTAAATTAAATTTGAAACCATATAATTGATTGTTAAAAATCCCACAAATATCATCTGATATTTTTTATTGAACATCTACTTGTTTATTATAAAAAAAGTACTTTTTTAAAGACTTTTACACCCCCATCTAAACTTTTCTGACATGTTTGCTTAAAGTAAAAAAGAACCAACAAACAAAAAAACTGTCCAACTTTCCACATTTGATATAATTTAATTCTGATCTTGCAAAAGCATCGAACAGGGAAACAATTCTGACTTTAAACACGTGTTAGATTGTTTTCTGTGTACATAGATTTTTAAAAATTACTTTGGTGGTTTGGTTAAAAAAAAAAACAGGAAAGTCCTGATTTAGTTTTGTATAAAGAATTTAATATCTGTTTTTTATTAAATGACAATGGACCAAATTCAATTTGAATGAGCAAAAAGAGCATGTTTGAAAGGAACTTTGCCAAAACTGTAAAATACAACACAGAAAAGTTATTAATTTAGTACCTTTTCATCATGAATCAAAGGTTTTCCAATTATTTGGTGACTTTAATCAATTCAATTAAAAGGACTGAGAAAGTTGAAGCCCAATAACCATGATTAAACTGATTTAACTAAAATAATAGCAATTTGTAAATGTTATTTATTTAACATTAAAGTATTAAAATATGAGTTTCTACTACTCAGATGAGATTTAAGATCCTCAATCGAATTTCCAGTGTTTGGTTTGTCCTTTCTGGGACACCGTAGTTTTTCACTGGATTCCTGCCAGTGGTTCACTTTAAATGTTATAAGCTAAAACCTTTAACTCTGCGGCCTCTCAAACAAATGAAAACGGCAGCGTTTTGAGCCAGAAGGCTTTTCTTTAATAGCATCTACTGCTCAGCAGGAAAAAACGAGGCTTTCCCCACAGATGTAGCTTTAAAACCGCTGGCTGGGCTCCAGAGTCGCACTCTTTCCTCTGGATTTCGGTTTGGTTGCTAGGCAACCTCGATCTGGCATCGTGTCACACGGTTTGGGACGAAAAAATGTCTTGAAAAGCTCAAGACATTTCCTGAGAATCCCTAAGAGTAAACCATCGAAATCTGATGGCCAAGACCCACAGAAGTTAAATGAATAAGTCAAGTCAAGTCAAACTTTATTTATTGAGCACATTTAAAATAACCGAAGTTGCCAAAGTGCTGTACATAAAAGCATGTACAGTATATGTGATTTTAATGTAAAAATAAATAAACAAATAAATAAATAAAAATAAACAAAAAATAAAAAGGTAAAAAGGTGCTCTACATCAACCTAAGGTTAAAATGTTAAAAGCCATGTTGAATAAATGGGTTTTTAAACAGGACTTAAACACCTCTACGGTCTGGGCAGATCTTATATTAAAAGGTTATTCCAGAGCTTTTTGGGCCAAACTCGGGTTTTTCTTTGTATTGAATGAAATGAAAAATGTTCTTTGTATTGAATGAAATGAATAAATAAATAAATAAATAAATAAATAAATAAATAAATAAATAAATAAATAAAAAAACTAAAGGCTCGATCGCCTTTTGTCCTCAGTCTGGTTTTCAGGACCACCAGTTCAATGTTTTTATGGGATCATAAGAGTGCAGAAGGTCAGTTAGATATATTGTGGCGCGAGCCCATGTAAGGCTTTAAATACTTTTGGTTAAACTTGTTTGGACTTATTGTACAAACCTATTTAACATCCACTATTTTAACATAATATTAAGTATAGAGTTTAATTCAGTGTTTGCAAGATTAATTTCACTATTTCTAAATTCATGTCTATATTGCCATGAAGCAATTAGGATTTTCTTGCCTGGGATCTTCCTATTGGTGACCTAATCAAAATGGCCGACTTGATTAATGTTGGCCTGTTATTATTAGCCGTTAGCCGCAGCTAGCAATTCAAGGCTAACGTCATGTTAATGATCATAAACAACGTGGTATTGATACTTTTGAAAATGAGTATTGTATCCGGATACAACGTTTTAGTATCCATACTTTTTTGAGTTTAGATACTTTTGACAACCCTAGTTTAAACCCACACTCCTGTCATCGGGTTTTTTTGACAAACGGAGAAGCTTTTCTTTCTCTTTTCTGCTTCCTCCACCAGTCCTTGACCTTCATCCTCCACAGCATTAATCATTCAAACTCGAGTCCCGGAAACGCCTGAACTCGCTCTTTTCCCGAGAATAAATGATCGACTCTCCTCTTTGCGCGTGTAGATATTTGTTGAATGATGATCCGTGCAGTTTTCTTAATCCTCCCAGAGATACGGGCGGATTCCCTGACCCTTTTCTGCTTAAATCCTACAGATTTAAACCCAGTTTTCCTGTTTTTTCTCCAAGGTTTCAGCCACTAAAACTCGCTTTTCTGTTCAGAAATGACAGCAAAAAATGCCTAAATAAGAAATAATGAAGTTCTTGACTTTTTTCTTGTTTTTTTTAGTCAAACAGAATATAAAAAAATGCATTAATAACAATAATAATTCAGTTTTTGGCCGCAGAGCTTCTACAAACTGCGACAAACTCTGTCCGACTGCAGGTTTCATTCCGTCCTGGGTCAAATAAAACTGTTTTTTATTGGATTTAATGGATTTTTTGGACTTCCTGTTTCTCTATTTTTATTAAACGAAGGCTCAAACCAGTTTTGGTGCCCTTTCTGGTGACTTTTGGACTTTTTAAAATCCCTTTTGGACGTTTTTTTACCTTTGAAATGTTGGATCAGAGCTTTTTTTTACGACTAAACTTCCATCAATCAGGAATAAAACAATCAGTAATTTACATAGATCATGTGATAGCATACTATTCTAAAGTGAGTATTTTTAGCCAAATCCTAACAATATCAAGAACATCTCCTTTTTTGTCCTCTTTTTTTGTCTGTCTCCATATTTCCTCCATAGCTTGAGCATCCTCCCTACGCTCTACTTTAGAAATGTGTTTTCAAAAAAAATTTAAAAAAATAAATAAATAAATAAATAAATAAAAAAAGAAAAAAAGAAATGTGTTTTCTCAAATACAAACAGAACAGTCTGAGCTTCACTGTGAGCTTCAGACTCTACAGAATCAGTAGAATAATCATATAATCGTCATTTGTGCAAATTAAAGTTGGCTCCAATGATCTTTGAAGGTGAAAACCTAATCTAGTTGATTTTCTTCTCTGTGTTTTTTCCTCTAAATATGTAAAAAAGATGCACATTAGCTTCATATCTCAGCCATTTTGTGTAAAACTTCTTATTAAGAGTTCTTTCTCACACAAACAGCCGTCTGTGGAGTCACCGGGTAATGCGATTTAGCTTTTTAATATCACACTTAACCCTTTGGAGGAGAAGACGTTTCTCTCAGACTGTACCCAGCCGCATCATAAAAATGACCCAGACCAGCTTTAAAATGAGGTTTCGGTGCGTAATGACTTGATAAACCTTTTCCTTTTCCTTTTCTTGTCCTCCACCTGGCCGTCTCCCTCCAGACGTACAGCTAGAATATGTTTTGTCTCCATGTTTCCTCCATAGCTTGAGCATCCTCCCTACACTCTACTTTAACCATATAATGCTGAATGTATCATATTTGATTGATACGGTTTCTGGAGTCTTTTGGATCTGAGACTTTTTGCATCATTCAGTGGTAAAAGCTTTGCTCAAACCCCTGTTGTACACATTCAGATATACCTGATAACAGCCAGTAGAAGACCACACCAACATATATTTTTGACTTATTGCACGCTAATTTGATCAAAATAATTTCTTTTTTTTTTTTCTTCATATGTTGTTGAGGGGCCAAAGAAAGACTTCGGACTAAAAAAATCCAATATTCTTCCTATTTTTCTTGGATCGGGCTTTAAAGGGTTAAGAATGTGTTTTTTATCCAATGTTTGAGTCTGAGCTTCACTGTGAGCTTCAGATGTTAAACGGAGAGCACAAAGGACGCTTTGATCCTGTAATACAGTGTTTTTCAACCACTGTGCTGTTAGTGATGGTCAGGTGTGCCGTAGAAAATCATCCTATTTCACCTCATTGGTCTAAAAAGATTTTTTGATAAGGAATTAATTATCTGCAAATAATTTTTGAGTGTCTGTGCTGTTCTAGTGACTGGTGGCGTAATCATGTAATAATTCCTTATGACTAGATTTTGTATATAATTTTGCATATTGAAGTGGACATGTTAAGTGCAGTTTGAAAGACGAAATACAAAATATGATAAAAAATACATTTTTGTGTTTATGTGATTCCTATTCATGACACTTAAGATAAGATAAGAATAAGATAAGAATAACTACAGTGTTGCTATAGGCGGTTACAGATTTGTTTGACATTTTTGGTTGGTGGTGTGCCTCGTGATTTTTTTCAATGAAAAAATGTACCTTGGCTCAAAAAAGATTGAAAAACACTGACATAATCTATTTCAATTTCTGATTGTCTTATTCTTTTTAGAACTTTACTTTTTGTTAAAGTCTCTGGCTGTAACCACAGACTCTCTTTTTCTTTCTTTTTTCCACACACACTCAGACTTTACGATTAGGTACTGTTAGAATTTGGCTCTAATTACTCACTTTAGCATAGTATGCTATCACATGATCTATGTAAATTACTGATTGTTTAATTAAATTTTATAACTATATTTTGTGTTAAAGTCTCTGGTTGTGTCCACAGACTCTCTTTTCTCTCTTTTTTTCTCTCTGTTGCATTAGATCCACCTTTAGGTCAACACACACACACACACACACCATTTGTTACCACATTCCTGTCATCTGCATGAATTAGGACCTGGCCTGTTTAACGCAAAAATATAGTTCTAAAAGGAATAAAACATTCAGTAATTCAAAAAAGGTTGAAAAACACTGCTGTAATATCTGTACAGTAACACCTTTTTAGCCCCCCCGACCCCTCCTCTGATCCGGTGTGTGTTTATTATTCTTTCAGCCTCTCAGGATGCCGCCCATGACATCGACACCCTGCGAAAATACCAGGTCAGTTCCCGGGGATCGATCCAGCAGAGGGAGGCAGTGATCACAGTCTCAGGGAGAAGAATTAGAGAGATTACAGCATACCAGAGCATTGTTTCACATTTAGGCCTTCAGTAGAGCTCCGTCTGAATCAGTTCACCCCTCAATAACTATTTTATGGCTTCTTTTGGACAATAAGTCAAAAGAAGTTTAACCAAAAAATATTTATTTCTCACAATTATGAAGGGTTAGGGTTAGGGTCAGGGTTAGAGTTAGAGTTAGGGTTAGGGTCAGGGTTAGGGCTAGGGTTAGGGTCAGGGTTAGGGTTAGGGTTAGGGTCATTAATGTGGGCCACCATAACATCAGTAACAGGTCAGTTTGAAACCAAAGACACTAACCTGTCAAAATTCAGTTACATTTTGGGGTCTTTGTTTTTATCCTTGTGGTATCGAAAATGTTATTGAATATTTTCCTGAGTATCGGTATCGAGTTGAACATTTTAGTATCGTGACAACCCTAGTTTAAACACGGCGGCCGGAGGCTGAAAGAAGGACTTCCTTCAGGTTTCCAGGGTATAGGGTTAGGGTTTTATAAATTCATATGATGTGATTTTCTGGAATTTTCTATTATGTAGAAATACAGTATAAAGATCAGGGGTGAACAAGTCTTCTACTACTGACATCAATAATATCCTCATAAACTCGCTATATTATTTAGGAAAAAAGATAGTTATCAGAAGATTACACAAAAAATAATCTTGACTTATCGGATAGTAATAAATTATTAATATTAAAAATGTATTTCTGTTTTTCCTTTTTACATATTTTTGTTAAAAGGCCACATAAAGACTTTAAACCAAAAAAAAGTCATTTTTCTGTTTTGTTTTATTCTTGGATCAGACTTTAAAGGGTTAAGTGTGGATACCGTATACTGTTTCTCTAGTCGAATGAGTCATTGGTCAGAGGTTTGAAGATGTAAAGCTGATGAAGCTAGTTTAGATTGAGAGAAGAAACGTTTTTAAGATCCATTACGAGGAAGAGCATCTGCCTTCATTCAGACTCTGATGACTGAGCATCTGCACCTACAAAGATCCAGTGAGTCAGATTTGGGCTCAGAATTGAGGATATTACTAGTTATCAGATGGTTATCGGTCCATTTTAAGCTCAAACGCCCCCTCAGATGTCCTTAGAGACAGATTATTGCGCTATTAATTTCTATTTGACTCAAACTCAAAATGATCTCTGAGTCATTTGTTTTAGTTTTTTTTTGTCCTGCCATTAACAAAAATAGTTAAAAGAACTGGATGTAACAGTGAAGGTACCAGGCCAACCTGTTAGAGCTGTGGAGCTTCTTTAGCTACGGTTTTATTTAATTTTTAGCAGAAGAGATTGAGCCAAAGACATTTTTAACCCTTTAAAGCCTGATCCAAGAATAAAACAAAACAGTTTTTTTTGGTTTGAAGTCTTTATTTTGCCTTTTAACAAAATATGTAAAAAGAAAAAACAGAAATATATTTTTTATATTAATAATTGATTACTATGCGATAAGTCAAGATTATTTTTTGTGTAGTCTTCTGCCCCCTGTTATCAGGTGTATCTGATTGTGTACAATAGGATTTTGAGCAAAGTTTTTACCATTAAATTATGCAAAAGGATTCAGACGCAAAATATTTCAGAAACCGTATCAAATATGAGACATTTGGCATTAAAGGGTTAAAGGGATCTTATTCACATTTTTTTCTTGTTTCTTTTTATTATTATTTTTTCTTCTACCCAAAACCCTTAATTATTCACGTAATGTGATATCCATTGTTTGTCCAATCAGGAGAAACTGCCTGAAGAATCACTAAAGATATCAAAAGAGCGATTTGGGTTTGAAACCCTTTATTTTGAAGGACAGTGGGATGTTAAAAAAGCCCAACGGACGAGAGGACTCGTTTTTTTATTTTTATTTATTTTTTTATTTATTTATTTTTAATTGTGTTTATTGATTTTTCAAAAAAAATACACATAAAAGTCACATACATGTCCCCACATTTTGAGTCATATTCAAACATGGACTGGTTTATTTTTAACCTGGGACTTCTGTCCCTCCCCAGCCTCTGCAGATTTAATTAATCAATTTATTTAATTAATCTGACCCAAAATGACATGAAAAGACTAATTACAGGTCTGGGGTCTGAGCCGGGTTTAAAAGTGGAGTTTTATTAGCGAAGTCAATATTTGAGTTCCCATTCGGATAAGTTATTTCCTCATAAGTTTATGCAGGGAGACGGATTATTCAGAGCAGACTCCTCGAGCCGCATGAGCCGTCGGCTGTTTTTATTAGTTTTTCAAGGAAATGTTAACCCGATTCTTTAGTTGGAAACCCGAGAATAAACCAGTGTGGATCAAAAGTATAAAAAATTACATTTATTGGGTCACAGTTAAGTATATCGGCTGGGCTCTAACAGACCAAAAACCTCTCTCTGGGCTCTCTTGGCTGGTGTTTGGCTATAATTACTCACTTTAGCATTTTATGCTAACACATGATCTATGTAAATTACTGATTGTTTAATTTCCTTTTAGAACTATATTTTGTGTTAAAGTCTTCTTTTCTCTCTTTTTCTCTCTCTGTTGCATTAGATCCACCTTTAGGTCAACACAAATGGCTAAAATGACTAATTTTAGCATAATATGCTATAACATAATCTATGTTAATCACTAAATGTCTTATTCTTTTTAGAACTTTACTTTTTGTTAAAGTCTCTGGCTGTGTCCAAAGACTCTCCTTTTCTCTCTTTTTCTTTCTTTGTTCCACACATTTAGGTCAACAAACACACACAGACTATTTGTTACCTTTTTTTTTTTTCCTTTTTCCCTCTTTATTTTACATTAAAATTACATATATATGTATGTAAATGATGTTTAAGTTATTATCAACTTCAGTTATTTTAAATGTACTCTATATATATAAATAACATTTGTTTTGACTTGACTTGACTATTTGTTAGCACATTCCTGTCATCTGCATGAATTAGGACCTGGCCTGTTCCTGCCCAGAGGTAACTGGCCAATAGGACTTGGTTGTGTCCAGTCCTCCTTTGAGGAGGCGGATGGAGCCCAGGAGATAATGCCCATCACCCAGATCTCAGGGCTCTTTGCCGACCGTAGTTACCTCTGGGCACGAACAGGCCAGGTCCTAATTCATGCAGATGACAGGAATGTGGTAACAAATGGTGTGTGTGTGTGTGTGTGTTGACCAAAAGGTTTGAAACAAAGAAATAAAAATAGAGAAAAGAGAGTCTGTTGACACAGTCAGAGACTTTAACACAAAATATAGTTCTAAAAAAAAATAAAACAATCAGTAATCTACATAGATCATGTGCTAGCATACAATGCTAAAGTGAGTATTTATAGCCAAAACAGAAATGACACACTACAAAGTAGCTCAACGGCTACTTGTTTTTGATGGTTTTCTAAGAGAGGTTTGATGAAATAGGATAACTGGGCGAGGGGCTGGTCCTCTCTCAGACTTTACGGCCATTTCTGCTCCCAGCAGACCTCATAAACATCAGAAAAGATTTTCCACCACTTATGAACCGCGGTGCGAAATCCGCCTGTAAATTACCCCTCTCTGCAATAACTGTCAGGGTGTGTATTCAATGTGTTTTTCATTCACAAAGCCAAGCCTCTGTTCCTGTGGGTCCAATCCTCATTCTGGATATCTATATCTATAATTCCTTTACACATTTTTAGGGGCTTTTCCATTTTCAGTGCTACATTTTTCTATTGTTTTCCTGTTTCAGTTCTTCAGCGTCTAACTATGCCCACAATTTTCAGCATATTTTAACAAATAAGGCATCAAAATATTCAGCTACTTCAGCACAAAGCAGCTATGACTTTTGGTTAGGGTTGTCAAAAATATCGATACACAAAAAAGTATGGATACTAAAATGTTGTATCCGGATACAAAACTCATTTTCAAAAGTATCGATACCATCCCCCCTTCTCTCTGATTTATTTCTTTATTTATTTACGTTGTTTATGATCATTAACGTGACGTTAGCCTTGAATTGCTAGCTGCGGCTAGTTGCTAATAATAACACGCCAACATTAATCAAGTCTGCAGGAAGCCAAGGATGGATATCCAACTCCCCTACATCCAAGTCGGCCATTTTGATTCGGTCACCAATAGGAAGATCCCAGGCAAGAAAATCCTAATTGCTTTTTTAAGTTATTTAATTTTCTGCTTTTACTTTCTCTCATTGAAATTAATAAAAACCATGGCTCAATCTGCTGGTCACTGGCATTTCAGCCCCTTTAAATTCTTCCTATTTAGTCCTATGCAACCTTTCTGACATGAGGTGGCTGGTTCAAATCCCATTAATGTCTTCCACTCCTCCATTCTTCTAATCAGTTTGCCATTCTTCTTCAACTCTTCAGTTCTATTTCTTTTTCAGCTTTTCTTTGGATTCTTCTTCTTCCTCCATTCAGCACTTGGTATTTCACAGCCTTTTTTCTAGTTATTTATAGTCTTTCCTTCAATCCCTCGCGGGGTGTTTGATGCATCTCGGACACGATACTTCCGGCAGGAAGTTCGCTGTTGGTTCTGGCCTTTAATGGGATGTAGCTGTCAATAAAACGAGGATAGTGTAGCAGGCAACATATCCCTTAACATGTGGGAAAGGATGCTAGCTGACGTCTGAAAGCCCGGCGGATTGGTGTCACAAACCCCTCCGAGCTAAGCTGAATTTAAGAGAGAGCGGAGCCATTCTGGAGAATGAATTGGAGCCATTTGTCTTCTTTCTCTTTCCTGTTTTCCACTCTGTCTCTCTGCCCTCTTTGTCACGTTCAGCTCGTGTCGTGTCATCAATATGGCCGACAGAATATCTCTATCTGTCTCCCGCCGAAGCGAAAAAAGCCTTCAAAGCGAGTGAGTCCTCAGAGGTCAATCGTTCAAGGAGTTTTCATGTCTCTTTGTCTCCCCCCCCCC
>CAJRST010039999.1:1818948-1830692 GCA_907169785.1 Menidia menidia
CATAATTTAATGGTAAAAACTTTGCTCAAAATCCTATTGTACACAATCAGATACACCTGATAACAGGGGGCAGAAGACTACACAAAATAATAATCTTGACTTATCACATAGTAATAAATTATTAATATTAAAAATGTATTTTCTGTTTGTTCTTTTTACATATTTTGTTAAAAGGCCAAATAAAGACTTCAAACCAAAAAAAAGGTAATTTTCTGTTTTGTTTTATTCTGGGATCAAGCTTTAAAAGGTTAAGGGGTGCTGAGTCAAGTCAAGTCAAGTCAAATTTTATTTATAGAGCACATTCAAAATAACCGAAGTTGCTGTACAGGTAAAAATAAACATAAAAAGCTAACATAATTTACATACATAAATGTGATTTCAATGTAAAATAAAGTAGTAAAACGGTGCTCTACCTCCACCTGAGTATCTCTCTCTCTCAGGAGTTTGCCACCTTTGGGTTGTTTTTTTTTTTCCTCCAGCATCGCCTTTATAATGATAAGCAGCATCCATGTTTTTTTTTTTAAAGTAAAGAAACACCCCAGAAGTCAGGATTGGGTTTTTTAAATACGGTCCGTCAGAAGCCTATAAACCTCCACACTCTGATAAGAGCCCTGTTTCCGGGCCTTAGCCGGATTAACTCGGTGGGAGCGTCTTAGCGGAGTGTAAGTTGTGAATCGTGGAGATAAAGCGGTAGCAAATGATGTTCAGAACGATTGAATGTCACATCAGAGCGATACGCTATCTGATCAGAAAATAAACCCGCGTTCGCGGTCAGGTTAAACCTCCCAGATGTGAGCAGAGAGACTCCTGTTTCATGTTTTTTACTGGAGGACAACAGGAAGAAATGGTGCTCAAATATTGTCCGGAGGCTTTACGGTTTACAGCAAATGTCCAGAAACATCAGTGGATCCCACGGAGCATTTTCAACGTCACTGTTTTTATCTCGATTCACCTGGAAAAAAAAGAAATAAATTGTCCTCTGAGCAAGAGACGGAGACGGGGGACAGGATCAGATATCTGCTGCTCGCTGTCCTGAAATGCAAAGAAAAGAAAGACAGTTTTGTATTCCAGCAGAGTCTCAAAGATGTGCTTTGAGCCTCCGAAAGTCTATTAAACTGGTGATGTTTAATTAAAAAAAGAGGATAACGCTCCATTTTTTCCGGCCATAGTGGGAATCCATCGGCCCCAAAATCTCAAGGATGCTCGTGGTCTTTCTGGGTCCCTGCTAAAAAATAATATAATATATTTCCACTATTCCACACAGGTGAGAATGGAGTTTAAATTTGTTTTTTTTCAGGTGTAAAAATGCCCCTTAGTAGACCAAAATAAGGAAAGAAGAGTTTCAGATTCTGAGGATCTGTGGATACACTCCAGTGTAAACTAGCTTTCTTATAAAACTTCTAAAAATATTCGTAAAAAATCATTACTGATGACTAAATGTAAGTGAGGACAAAATGAGAGCTGATGGATATTATTGTTGTTCCAACAAATATGCAAGTGTTTGAATAAATGTGTCTTTTTCTCTATTTTATGTGTAACTTCTGACTTCTCTGCTTACTTTAAAGCTCGAAACAAAAATTTTGGATGACCTGTTAGATCCCATTAAGATAAAAACACAGAAAAAGTTCGTTAGTGGCTGTTCTTCTCTCCAAAAAGAGCCGAGGCCGTAAACTGAATGTGGGATTTCACTGTGAGGATGTCACGTCTGGGGGAATATCTGGTGTGTCATCATTTGTTGATTACCTATTGTGTTCACCTGGGGTTCCCCTCCCTCATGTGTTCAAATAGTCCTCGTTTCCCATGTCTTGTGCCAGTGTGTTTTTGAGTTTTTCTTCACCCTTCGCCACGTTAGGTTTGACTTTTGTCACAGCCATGCCATAGCCTAGTTTACTTTATTGCCATAGCCATGTTTTTGTCACAGCCTTGCCATAGTCTTGTTAATCTTGCTTTGCTACTTTGTAGCAAAGGCTATGTTTTTGTCATAGCCTTGTGCCAGTGCGTTTTCGTCCTTTTCGTCCTTCCTGTTGCGTTTCTTGTCCCTCGTCTTTCGTCTTCCCACATCAGGTTTGATTTTTGCCATAGCCATGTTTTGTCACTGTCTTGCTAATCTTTATTTTGTTACTTTGTCATACTCATAGTTTTGCCACAGCCCTGTTTTTGTACCTTGTCTGGACTTCCACCTTTTTGTTACAATAAACCCTTTTTTTCCGTCATTTCCGCGCAAAGTACAAAAGCAGGGCTGTGGCAAAACTATGACTATGACAAAGTAACAAAATAAAGATTAACAAGACAGTGACAAAACATGGCTATGGCAAAAATCAAACCTGGCGTGGGGGGGACGAAAAACAGACGAAGAAAAGGACGAAACGGACGAAAACGCCCTTGCACAAGACAAGGGGAAACGAGGACTATTTAAACTCATGAGGGAGGGGAACCCCAGGTGTACACAATAGGTAATCATCACATGACGACTTCCACCTTTTTGTTACAATAAACCCTTTATTTCCTTCATCTCCGCGCCTGAGTCCTCCCTCAAAAGCCACCTCCCTGACAGAAGACGGATTTCCAGGAGCAAGGATCCCCTCCTTCATCCCTTTAATGCAAACTGAGAGGGTCGGTTGTGATGAAGACTTTGATTCGAGGCGCCGCGTGACATCCTTGAGGTGCGAGGAGGGGGGGGGGGAGAAAACTACAAAGGGAGGGCGTTTTGTTTCAGCAGCTGATAGAAAAAAAATCATTACTAATGACTAAAATGTAAGTGAGGACAAAATGAGAGCTGATGGATATTATTGTTGTTCCAACAAATATGCAAGTGTTTGTATAAATGTGTCTTTTTCTCTATTTTATGTTTAACTTCTGACTTCTCTCCTTACTTTAAAGCTCGAAAACTAAAATATCGGATGACTTGTTAGATCCCAGTTAAGATACAAACTCAGAAAAGTTCGGGAGTGGCTGTTCTTCTCTCCAAAAAGAGAAGAGGCCATAAACTCAATGTGGAATTTCACTGTGAGGCTTATGGCCTCGGCTATTTTTGGAGAGAAGAACAGCCACTCACAAACTTTTCCGTGTTTTTATCTTAACTGGGATCTAACAGGTCATCCGATATTTTAATTTTCGAACCTTACAGGAAGCAGAGAAGTCAGAAGTTAAACATAAAATAGAGAAAATTTTGAATTCTTTAGTGTATGCAGAGACACGTTTATTGCGTATTTGTTGGAATAACAATAATCTCCAAAAGCTCTCATTTTGTCCTCACTTACATTTTAGTCATCAGTAATGATTTTTTACAAATATTTTTAGTAGTTTTATAAGAAAGCTAGTTTGCACTGGAGTGTATCCACAGATCTTCAGAATCTGAAACTTGTCTTTCCTTATTTTGGTCAACTAAGGGTCATTTTTACACTTGAAAAAACTCATTTATGCTCCATGCTTACCTGCGTGGAATAGTGGAGATATGTATTTCTATTTTTTAGCAGGGACCCAGAAAGACCACGTCACCCAAGAGGTTTTGGGGCCGGTGGAGCAACATTTTATTAATCAGCGAGGAGTCAGGAGGCAGAAAAGACGAGATGAAGAGCCTCTCACACGGAGCCCCTCCTTCATCCTTTTAATGCAAACTGAGAGGGTCGGTTGTGATGAAGACTTTGATTCGAGGCGCCGCGTGACATCTTTGACGTGCGAGGAGGGGGGGGGGGGGAACTACAAAGGGAGGGCGTTTTGTTTCAGCAGCTGATGAGGCCAACAGGACAAGTTGGCAGAGGCAGAATCGCCGGGTTTTGTGTCGCAGCGGGAGCTTGTCATGCCCAGTTTTCTGCGCGCGGCAGATTTCCTCTCCCCACGGGAACGCTGACGCTGCTGTTTAATATTTCACGACACGCAGGGCGAGCCATATGCTCCCCTTACACACACCTACACACCCTTACACACACCTACACACACACACACACACACTTACACACACACACACACACAAACCTGAAGCTGCGAGTTAGCTAGCCCGATTCGTTAGCGGGAAGCCTGAGAATAAACCAGAGCAGATCAAGTACAAATATGACATTTATTGGTCACAAACAAAGTAAATTAGCTAGCAAAAAGCCTCGATTTCCGGGTGCGATGGAGGAGAAAGTTATTGGCCAGTTAGCTCTGACATGAACAGGCCAGGTCCTAATTCATGCAGATGACATTTGAATGTGGTAAAAAATGGTGTGTGTTTGTGTTGACCTAAAGGTGTGGAACCAAGAAAGAAAAAGAGAAAAAGAGAGAGTCTGTGGACAAAGACAGAGACTTTAACAAAAAGTGAAGTTATAAAAGGAATAAAACAATCAGTAATTAACATAGATTATGTCATAGCATACTATGCTAAAATGAGTAATAGCTGAATTCTAACAATTGGAAGCCTGAGAATAAACCAGAGCAGATCAAGAGTACAAATATGACATGTATTGGTCACAAACAAAGTAAATTAGATAGCAAAAAGCCTCGATTTCCAGGTGTGATAGACAGTTATCCTCTTAGAAAAGGAGGAAGTTATGGGCCAGTTAGCTGTGGGCATGAACAGGCCAGGTCCTAATTCATGCAGATGACAGATATGTGGTAACAAATGGTGTGTGTTTGTTGACCAAGAGGTGTGTAACAAAGAAATAAAAAGAGAGAAAGAGAGTCTTTGGACAAAGACAGAGACTTTAACTAAAAGTGAAGTTCTAAAAGGAATAAAACAATCAGTAATTTACATAGATCATGTTATAGCATACGATGCTAAAATGAGTAATTATAGCCAAATTCTAACACCGTGAAACAAAGTTTTTGATGGTAAATCAAAACTGGTGTTTGTAAAAAAGCTCAGAGAGCCTAAATATTTGAGTCTGGATCCATTTTTCTGCAGACAGCTTTTCTCCTCTTTCGGCTGTCAGGGCTCCTAAACGAGCCGACAGGTTAGCAGAACTTTTCCGGCGTTTTCCGGCGCTTCGGAGTCGCTTTACTGCTGTTTACAAGCTCTGCTTTCCCGGTAATTGGGCTGAGTGTATGCACAGGAATCAAAGGCAGAAAAAAGCGAGCAGAAAACAAACTGTGGGTGTTGCGAGTGAGTGGGAGCGCTCGTGTTCGAGGTTTGTTCTCTTCCAGGTTTTCCTGCATGTCCTCAGAAAGACACCAAAAGAGCAGATCTACTCAGAACAAGCACAGAGAAGGAGTTTATCTCAGAAATGCGTTTAACTTCGCCGACAAACAGCAGAAAAAATTGTTAGAATTGGGCTATAATCACTCACTTTAGCATTGTATGTTATAACTTTAACCACAGACTCTCTTTTCTCTCTTTTTCTCTCTCTGTTGCATTAGATCCACCTTTAGGTCAACACACACACACACACACACCATTTGTTACCACATTCCTGTCATCTGCATGAATTAGGACCTGGCCTGTTCCTGCCCAGAGGTAACTGGCCAATAGGACTTGATCAAATATACACCAAAAAGCAAAAACAAGACTTACAATTATCAAAAAATGCAGCAAAAAAGCAAAAAATTGAGCTAAAAAGACCAGACCTTATACCTAACTGTGACCCAGTAAATGTCATTTTTTATATTTTTGATCCACTCTGGTTTATTCTCATGTTTCCAACTAAAGAATCGGGTTAACAACGGCATCTTTGCAGGTTTGCAGTTTTCGATTGAAGCAAAAACCTGACCCAAGATGCATTTAAATTGAACTTAAGCATGTAATTTAAGCATCTAAAGGGATATCCTATTATACATAAAGATAAAGTGGAGCTGCTCAGCTCCTATGTGACGAGCAGAATAATAAGTTCTCTTCTGAGTTTAACAGGTAACTAATGAAGAGAAGCTAATAATAGAGAAATCTGAACATTTTGTGTCTTTAAAAAAGAAAAGAAGCTAGAACCGGTGGCGTTTTTTAGTCTGTAAGTGGACAGGTATTAAAGTTTGCTAAAAGTAACATAATATAGAAAACCCAGATGCCAGGAAACAGTTTAATTCCTGCTATTATGATCCTGAGGACTAACACGATTGTTTAGCGCATATAACCATGTTTCATAAGAGTTATTACAGCAGTCAATCACACCTTAAATTTAGTTACAGCCCACACAGAGCAGAGGGAGAAATGATTCTGACTGTATTCTTTTCATCAAGTCAATCTAAACCCACATGTTGGAAAAAAAAAAAAGAAAAAAAAAGCCAAAGATAGGAACCTCAGAGGCAGTTTTACATCTGGAAATGTGAAAAAAAAAAGGCTTTAGCGATCAGAACCGCGTGGCTTTTGGATTCAAACTTTTTCTGGTGCCGCCTTCAAATGGCCGGAAGTGGTGCGTTTTTTTTTGTTATTACATAAAAAAGGGTCCACGAATGGCTCCGTGTTAATCTGCCCCTAACCACGGCAGTTTAATTAGATGATACAAGGTCCTGTTTAAGTGGAGGTGTCAGGATGAGGGACATTTATTGTGAGAATGACTACAGGCTCTCACTATTGTTTTCCTGTTTCTCTTTATTATTCTTTATTCCGTACGTTTTTCTGCGTCTAACTATTCCTACACCTTTCAGCCTATTTCAACAAATAAGGTCTACAAATGTTCAGCTATCTCAGGACTATGCAGTTGTGACTTTTGGTGTTCAAATCTTTTCAACTTTTTAAGATATTTACCTTTTTATGCCTTATTCTTCCCATTGAAATGAATGGAGCAAAAATATATGGCTCCCTCTGCTGGTCACTGGCATTTCAGCCCCTTCAAATTTTATTAGCCTGTGGTGTAGCCCAGTGGTATAGCCCAGTGGTATAGCTCAGTGGTATAGCCAAGTGGTATAGCCCAGTGGTATAGCCCAGTGGTATAGCTCAGTGGTATAGCCCAGTGGTATAGCCCAGTGGTATAGCCCAGTGGTATAGCCAAGTGGTATAGCTCAGTTATAGAGCCTTTGACTGCAGATCCAGAAGTTGCCGGTTCAAATCTTCTTGTATGTTATCTATAATTTTATGGCCTTTTACTCTTTACTCTTCTTCTAATGCTTTTACCTTTCTTCTTCCACTCTTTAGTTTTCAGCTCTTTAAAAATCATTCCTCCCTTCAGCCTTTTTCCTTCCACTCTTTGTCTTTTTCAGCTTTTTTTTGGCTTCTTCTCCTTCTTCCTCCATTCACCACTTGACATTCTCACATCTGTTCCACAGGAACAGCCATATTCTAGTTTTGATTACTTTTAACAGTATCACACACAATGGTCTCTGCTCCAGCTTATGGATATTTCCACTCATCTCTGGAGAGTCAGTTTACAAAGCAGCTAACTGAGAAATAAAGACCACATTTACGTCCTCCAGTGTTACGTGGTGTGACCCTCCGATTTTATGATGGATGAATTGCCAAAGTCTCAAAAAATGGTCACATCATGGAGAGTGAACACTCCAAATAAACGTAATCCTTTAATATTAGTCATTAAGGCTCACCAGATCCAATTTAAAAGCAATTCGAGCGTGGACTGGAGCGTGTTCTCCTCCAAACTCCAGCTCATATGTTGAAATCCCGTCACAATGTCTCAGGTACCACTTTAGGACACACGACAGGGATTCCAGAAGTAATATAGATGGATGTTTGTGGGGAATTTCATTACTCGGCAGGTTTTCCGTGGTCTGACGTTCCTTCGCTGTTGTGATGGATTTAATGACACTCTGAGGCCTTTTTTTTTTCCTACAACGTTGTCCCTGACCCGCATGGAGAGCAGCTATTTTGTCTTTACGATGCTTCTCGGTGGGACCCCTTGAGGGGTATTTATGCGGAGATAATGTGACAATTAATGTGACACAAGTGTGTCTCATTCAGCTCCTTCTGTCACTTTTTAAAGGTAACCGATATTAGAGCGTGTACATAGCAAAGAGAGTGGCAACATATAGGAGTAATCTTCACATCCGAGGCTGTTTTCACCCCCGTTTAATTTAAATTTCATTCAAAAATCAGAACTCCTTTTGTAGATGTTTAATTACAAACGTTCAAAAGCAGAAACTAAGCTAAAAAAAAAAGAGAGAAAGGTTTTTAGATTAGAAAGAGCCTCTTGGTTTAGGGGGTCTATTATAATTCCATTCTACGAAAGCAAATGTTACAGAGAAATGCCTTGCATTCAGGTTATATCCTCTAAATAAGATCAGGAGTCAGGCGCACGCTTTAAATCACTTTTTCCTTATTAAATCAAAGCAAGCTGACACAGAAGACGTCTCACATGAAGAGAAATGCTAGTTTCTTTCGAGAAAATGAAGAGAAAATGTACATTTCTTGGGCAACACGGACTGAAATCTGTTTTTTGATTTGGAATTAAGCCCCCTGGACTCTGGTCTGCAGGTCCATCAAGACACACAGACATACAAATAAGGGATAAAAAGAGATATCAAAGAAAAACAGACTCCGAGGGAAAAGCAGGCGAGAGAAACCCTAAAGAAAAGAACCCGGGTTCGTGAACATGATGCCAGGAGGATATACGTCTCATCTGAAGTCGAAGTTGCCTTTATCAGAGACCGCTAAAGCCAGGAACTGGAAAAGTTTTAAGGTCACGAGCAAGTTGGGTTTTTTTTTTTTTTCTTGGCTGAATACATAATTGATACGAGGTCGAGTCAGTGTGAGATTTCACTAAAGAGAAGGTGAGGAACGCGAGGGCTTAAAACGGAATAGCAAAGCCAAACCGGCGTTAGCATGAGGGTCACGTTTCCCCTCGCTGGGGGGTGCCCCCGCCTGCCCTCTTTCCTTCACTCAGTGTAAAACAAATCAAACACTAATATCATTTTAAAACTTCCCGTTTCGGGCCTCTGTTCGAGGCAAGTCCCTGATGCTAGCCTACAAAGTGCTAATGCTAGCCTACAAAGAGCTAGCATTAAGGGTCCGGCTCCCATCTACTTGAATCCTCTTGCAAAGGCTTATAATTTAACAAAACGAAGAATAAGAATAAAGTACTAAATCAAAATCACTCACAAATGAGGACAAGAGGGCAAGACACAAAGTAACAAAATAATACTCACTAGGAATTATCACTAGGAGGCAAAAAAACTCAAAAAGCACTCTATGGAGGCACAAGGGATCAAATTCACGCAACAGGAAGTGCAAGTGACCTGGAACAAAATGAGGGTTATTCTTCTAAATAAAACAGGAAATGACGAGACTACACTAACACGAGATTAAAAAAACCAGCCAGGTACACCACCGTGACAGTTAATCTTGTTTTGGTTCTTTGTTTCCTCTCTCTGAGAGTGAGCTTTTGGTTCAATAAACCTTTTTGGAACCACCTGACAGTATAAAATCCAAGTCCCTGTTTCGGGCCTCTGTCTGAGGCAGATGGAGGAGATCGGGGAGGGGACTGAGGCCCTCTTTAGTCAAGTCGAGTAGGCTTTTATTGTCAATTTCTTTACGTGCGTTGGTCATACAAAGAATTGAAATTTCGTTTCTTTATGGCGTTGGACCAGATGGACCGACCTCGTGGGACCAGAAGATGACCAGATGTAAATGGTCCATAAATTAACTGGTTAGTCTCCAGAGATGTTTAAAGTACTGGAGTAGAGGAGTGGAGTAGAAGTACAAGTAGCCTTCTATGTAAAAAAAATAGAAGTATTCTTTCAACTCCATACTTAAGTGGAAATACGGAAGTACTCAATTTCTTTTGTACTGAAGTATTGCAAGTAGAAGTATTTCAAAAATGGCTACTCAAGTATCAAGAGTACAAGTATAAGTAAAAGTACAAGTACTGTGTATATTAAAAAAAGGCAGTCAAAAGTGTGATAGATATTGTTTATATTATTTCAAACGTGTGAAAGGCCATACAGGTTTTTACAAAAACAGAAAACTACATCCGCATTAGCATCAACAGCTCTTCATCTACTATTATTTATTATTCCAGAGTCAGAATCCTGAGCTGAGCCTTTATGCTAGCATGTAGCATACAGCTAGCCAGCTACGTTGGCTTTAGCTAACGTTATCATACAGCTAGCCAGCTAGGTTAGCTTTAGCCAACGTTATCATACAGCTAGCCAGCTAGGTTAGCTTTAGCTAACGTTAGCTGCTACGTCCTGAGTGAACAGGGAGAACTGAACTAGCGCTTACTCACTAGCTTATATGTCATTGTATTTTTTAATTTACCTTGACATGCTTCTTCAGATTAAATGGGGAATTTTTGAAGGCTATAATTAAAAATCTTTCGGGATGCTTTTTTTAATAGGCTATGCTTGATCGTTCAAATCGCCCAATGAGGAGCCAGCTTCACAAACCGTGACAGAGCTATCTATCATTACGTTTACATTTCAGTAACGAGTAACGATTCAGCCCGTGAAAAATCGATCGGAGTAAAAGTATTGAAATAATCCAAAATATGTAGCGGAGTAAAAGTAAAAGTAGGGAAAAAATATCTACTCCAATAAAGTACAGATACTGCATTTTGGTACTTAAGTACAGTACTTCAGTAGATCTACTTAGTTACTGAACATCTCTGTTAGTCTCAGACTCCTGTGGTCGGCTTTCGCTTTGATTGGGAAACAATCAGAGTGTGAAGCTCCGAAAATAAAGCTGAATAGTAGAAGCCGCTCCACGGGTGGTTCAGAGTAGTCTGAAGTGCTCATTTATTCCATCAAAACCTCCACATCTATAGTCAGAGGCATTGTTTTCAGCGTTCACGGGAAACTGAGACACCCTCGTGATGTTTGGGTTTTCACAGCCTTAGAGAGACCACTCAGCCGGTGCTTCCACCTGAACGGGTGAATTATATGTAATTGTGCCACTTTAAAACCGTATTTTGGTTATAAAAAAACTTCAATCCGTCCATATAAATCCAACAAATCTGTTGAGAATAAGTCCTTCAATGAGAGAAATGGCACACTACCCAGAAAACTTAGACATTTATCATCATTCTCTTGACTTTGAGGATCCTAAAATCACATGAAACTGAATAAAAATGGTCATTCGAATAGTTAGATGTTCTAACAATTTTCATAAATGGCGCAGTCTACTTTTGGGATAATTCCCGAGGAAAAGGCCTCTTGATTTTCCTAAAATCTTGAGCTTTTGCCTGTGAAAACATGGAGTTAAGAAACATTTTTCTGCCCTTGTTTGGATGCACAGTGAAGATTTGTAGCCCTCCTTCCTCTCAGCCCAACATCAGCTTCCCATGTTTTATTTTCTCATCTATATGTGGCAAAAGCACATCTTTAATAACAGTGACTGCAGCGATATAATTTCCCTTAAGGGATGTGTAAAGTCCTACTTCAACCCAGCCACACAATTGGTTTTAGCCTCCAATCCCGTCCAAAGAGCACATTAAAGTCGGCCCAGATTGAAAGCTAAAGTGAAGAATCAACCCAACGTGTTGGGAACCGACCTCCTGATTCTTGTTAAAAGCCAGGAGGTGGTTGTTAAAACTTATTACTGCCTTTTATGATATGACTGAAGTCCCACGAGCAGCTGCTGGTCTAAAAACACGCACATTAGATGCCACATGAATAAATAAGACCACATTTCAAGGCAGTTTTGCAAACTGCCTCCAGACTTTGTCTTGAGAGGAAGCTTTCTGTTTTAAAACCTTTTAAATATGTTCAAAATCATTAGAAAAATTCACAGAAGACCAAAGAAATGTGTATAGGGGACACAAATTATGGTGTGTTTTCCAGATTTATGAGCTCCAGATCACACAATTCAAACTAATAGAAGTTACATCAGGTGTGATGTGGTGGTCTGGGTTCTGGGTTGGAGTCCCGGGGGAACCAGGACCAGAGGGTTCTGG
>CAJRST010039999.1:1854400-1869761 GCA_907169785.1 Menidia menidia
TATTTGATAGATACGGTTTCTGAAGTCTTTTGGATCTGAGACTTTTTGCATCATTCAGTGGTAAAAGCTTTGCTCAAACCCCTGTTGTACACATTCAGATATACCTGATAACAGCCAGTAGAAGACTACACCAACATATATTTTTGACTTATTGCACGCTAATTTGATCAAAATAATTTCTGTTTTTTTTTCTTCATATGTTGTTGAGGGGCCAAAGAAAGACTTCAGACTAAAAAAATCCAATATTCTTCCTATTTTTCTTGGATCTGCCTTTAAAGGGTTAAATTCTTTTACTTTTACTTTCACGGGCTGAATCTTTACTCGTTATTGATATGTTATTGATATGCAAACGTAATGATATCTAGCTCTGTCAGGGTTTGAGAAGCTGCCTATTAAAAATAGAAAGATTGCCAAATTGTATGTACTTTCAATACTCGAGTTGCAATTTTTGAAATACTTCTACTTGCAATACTTAAGTAAAATTAAAATTGAATACTTCCGTACTTCCACTTAAGTATGAAGAACACTTCAACTTTTACTCAAGTCCATTTTTTTATATAGTACTTGTGCTTCTACTCCACTCTACTCCAGTACTTTATACTTTATAGGGAAAACTCTGGAACTTCTAAACAAACTCCTCCATGTTTCCCGTTTAACCGATAATGCGGAAAGATGCACCGTTATGCATATTTTACCCTTTTAAAACTAAGAAAAGTGGAGTGGAGATCCTGACATAGTGATGCTCTATGTAAGTTAATTACATTAAAAATGGCTGCAATTACATTAAAGCACACGCAGAGTCCTTCTGGGCAAATCTGGACAGCAGCTGTCTCGGAAACTACCCCCCAGGTAGTTATTTTTAATTAACAAGTGCAGACTTCCTCCAGATTGAAAGAGTGGAATGGTGCATGAGTGGACTCAGGTATTTAGTTTTTTTTTTTAGTATTGAGTTTTTAAGTATGATTGACCCACCTGTCCCCCCCCCGGGGGTCGATATCTGTGAGATGTTGCCATTTTACCACCTTAAATGGTCAAATCTGGAGTAAAAATCAGGCTTAAAAAAGCTCCGGGCCCTCTAACCCTGATTTAAACCGTGTGTTTACACTCAAATAACTTGTTCAAACATTAAGCTTTTTCCTACAGAAATATACGAGCTCTGTCTTAGATATGAGAGATTATCATTGGCTGAGCAGTCAAACGGAGGTCTTGGGAGGATTTCATGGATCAGTGGGAAAAATCAATTACTCGAAAGCAAAATACTGGGTGTCCACTCCGTTAACGGCACTTTTTATGGGGATCATTTTGCTCGAGCAATCGTTGATATTCGTTTGGAAAATGAATAAATGACCTGAAAACTTGCTCCGTCTCTATCTGAGTGTGACTACATGAAATATCTGTTCCAGCCCCCGTCATTAAACACAGTATGTATGTAAATATTTCAGTTTCTTTCTTCAACCATGAGGCGGATAGTTTAACCCTGTAATGCCAATTGTATCATATTTGATAAATACGGTTTCTGAAATGTTTTGCGTCTGACACCTTTTTGCATAATTTAATGGTAAAAACTTTGC
Source organism: Menidia menidia (assembly GCA_907169785.1). Lineage (NCBI taxonomy): Eukaryota > Metazoa > Chordata > Actinopteri > Atheriniformes > Atherinopsidae > Menidia > Menidia menidia. The sequence goes on from CAJRST010039999.1 coordinate 1,855,972, forward strand.
TCAAAATCCTATTGTACACAATCAGATACACCTGATAACAGGGGGCAGAAGACTACACAAAAAATAATCTTGACTTTCGCATAGTAATAAATTATTAATATTAAAAATGTATTTCTGTTTTTTCTTTTTACATATTTTGTTAAAAGGCCAAATAAGGAATTCAAACCAAAAAAAAAGTCATTTTCCGTTTTGTTTTATTCTTGGATCAGGCTTTAAAGGGTTAATGGTAAAAACTTGCTCAAAATCCTATTGTACACAATCAGATACACCTGATAACAGGGGGCAGAAGACTACACAAAAAATAATCTTGACTTATCACATAGTAATAAATGATTACTATTAAAATTTTATTTTAGTTTTTTCTTTTGACATATTTAGTTAAAAGGTTAAAAAAAGTTATTCAGGCTTTAAAGGGTTAACCAGGGCTCGCTTTACCACCTTTCCTCATATCATCACCTTTCTGAGCTTTTGAAAGCTCAGCACAGCTTTTCTTTTCACATATTTCATTAAAAGGCCAAATAAATACTTAAAACCAAAAAAAAGTACTTTTCTGTTTTGCTTTATTCTTGGATCAGGCTTTAAAGGGTTAAATGGAACTATGTGGGATGTTGCATTCCCTCTTCAGATGGGATTGACTCCGGCTAAACCCCCCGAGACCCTGAATTAGATCAGGCGGATACAGAAAATGGAGGGATGGGTGGTTGCTGCTTTGAACTGTGGCTGGTCATTAATTAGAGGAACATCATGCTGATGCGAGCAGACGATGAAGTCATTTGTCTGGCAGGAGTCAATGCAAAGCATGTAATCGACTTTTCCTCCGCAGTTCGGGGGGGATTCGGACAGGTTTTTACACACATGTCCACCTTTGTTTCCTTCCCAGGAAGCTGGCAGCTGGGAGCTCTTTACCCTGATTGGGCAGGAGGTGGATCTCCGCTATTTGCATATCTTATTTACTTAAGTTATTAACTTAAGTTAATATATTTGTTTGTGAGATTAATGCTAAAACTCAAAGGTTTATTGGTACTTTCTGAGTCGGGGTTCGGCTGACTTCAGCTGAGGAATTTTACGATTTACAGATTTGGACGCGTTTATGAACGGAGCATAAAAGGGAAACCTGATTTTTGTAGATATTCTCTTAACATCTTGAGCAGAGGACCAAAATGCAATAAGAAGTAGCTCACAAAAACACAGAGCATAACGTCTAAAAGTGAAATATTTGGGTAAAATAAAGTTAAGGTCAGGCGGGAACTTATGTAATCACTTTAGACCCAAAGAACAACATGACCTCTATTCTGAACGACAACAAAGTGCAGCCACACCGACACCACATGGAGCCCGACTCTTAAAGGTTAAGGCTTTCTCAAACACAGAAACAAAAAAAATGTGGGTTATTCCCGGCTGGATTTCTGCGTGGTGGCTATGGCGAGGAGAAGAAGACAAGAGGTAGAGGTGAATTTAATATTGATTTATGTACAGAACTCGTACAGAAAAGTGCAGCCAAGCTGGAACACCTGAAACCAAACTTTGGAAACAAAATCCTAAAAAGTAACTAAAAAGATTCTGACCAGATTTTGACTGAAAAGTAGCTAACTGTTATAAAGATGTGAGGAAATATTAAATATTGAGGAGGATGACTAGTGAGTGGTGGTAGCTGAGGATAATTAACAGGTGACACAAGAGGAGCTGATGACTAGCACAGAAAGACAAATAAAGATGGACAGGACCTAATAGTGAAGAGAAACTGAACGTGTGAGAAATAAATATTTTTGGGTTGAACTTGGACTTATTGTACAAACCTATTTAACATACAATATTTTTAACATAATATGAAGTATAGAGTTTAATTCAGTGTTAATTAATGTCTATATTTCCATGAATGAAATTATGATTTTCTTGCCTGGGATCTTCCTATTGGTGCCCTAATCAAAATGGCCAACTTGGATGTGGGATGTTGGATATCCATCCTCGACTTCCTGCAGACTTGATTAATGTTGGCGCGTTATTATTTGCCATTAGCCGCAGCTAGCAATTCCAGGCTAATGTCATGTTAATGATCATAAACAACGTAAATAAATAAATAAATCAGGGAGAAGGGGTATTGTATCCGGATACGTTTTATTATCCATACTTTTTTGAGTATCGATACCAGGGCTGCTGGAAGTCATTTTGAATTTTTGTTTTTGTTTGTACCTCTCTACTTGGTGACAACTAGCTTGCTTGACGTTACCACGACAACATGACTTCCGTTAACTTCCTTTGATTGGGCCTCAAAATAATTCAATAAAAATCCAAATACATGTAATAATAAAATGAAACTGGTCAAAATCATTTCCCCAAATATTCATAATAAATTTATAAATTGTGCTAAGTATTTTAATACATTTTTTTTTATCTCCCTCCAGCCACTAGGGGGTGCTGCATGTTGGCGTGTTATTGTTAGCCATTAAACGCAGCTAGCAATTCAAGGCTAACGTCACGTTAATGATCATAAACAACGTAAATAAATAAATAAATCAGAGAGAAGGGGTATTGTATCCGGATACAACGTTTCAGTATCCATACTTTTTTGACTATCGATACCAGGGCAGCTGGAAGTAATTTTGAACAGGCGGTGCTGTGAATGTTTGTTTTTGTTTGTACCTCTCTACTCGGTGACAACTAGCTTGCTTGACGTTACCATGACAACATGACTTCCGTTAACTTCTGTTGATTGGGCCTTAAAATAATTCAATAAAAATCCAAATACATGTAATGATAAAATAAAACAGCTCAAAATCATTCCCCAAAATATTTATAAGAAATGTAGTATTTTAATACATTTTTTTAAAATCTCCCTCCAGCCACTAGGGGGTGGTGCATGTTGGCGTGTTGTTATTATTTTCCATTAGCTGCAGCTAGCAATTCAAGGCTAACGTCACGTTAATGATCATAAACAACGTAAATAAATACATAAATCAGAGAGAAGGGGTATTGTATCCGGATACAACGTTTTAGTATCCATACTTTTTTGAGTATCGATACCAGGGCTGCTGGAAGTCATTTTGAATTTTTGTTTTTGTTTGTACCTCTTTACTCGGTGACAACTAGCTTGCTTGAAGTTACCATGACAACATGACTTCCGTTAACTTCTGTTGATTGGGCCTCAAAATAATTCAATAAAAATCCAAATACACGTAATGATAAAATAAAACTGGTCAAAATCATTTACCAAAATATTCATAATAAATTTATAAATTGTGCTAAGTATTTTAATACATTTTTAAAAAATCTCCCTCCAGCCACTAGGGGGTGCTGCATGTTGGTGTGTTATTGTTAGCCATTAGCCGCAGCTAGGAATTCAAGGCTAACGTCACGTTAATGATTATAAACCATTTAAATAAATACATAAATCAGAGAGGAAGGGCTATTGTATCCGAATACAACGTTAAGTATCCACACCTTTTTGAGTATCGATACCAGGGCTGCTGAAAGTCATTTTGAACAGGTGGTGCAGTGAATTTTTGTTTTTGTTTGTACCTCTTCACTCGGTGACAACTAGCTTGCTTGACGTTACCATGACAACATGACTTCCGTTAACTTCTGTTGGTTGGGCCTCAAAATAATTCAATAAAAATCCAAATACATGTAATGATAAAATAAAAAAGGTCAAAATAATTTCCCAAAATATTCATAATAAATATATAAATTGTGCTAAGTATTTAAATACATTTTTTTTTTAAATCTCCCTCCAGCCACTAGGGGGTGCTGCATGTTGGCGTGTTATTGTTAGCCATTAGCCCCAGCTAACAATTCAAGTCTAACGTCACGTTAATTATCATAAACAACGTAAATAAATAAATACATCAGAGAGAAGGGGTATTGTATCCGGATACAACGTTTAAGTATCCACACCTTTTTGAGTATCGATACCAGGGCTGCTGGAAGTCATTTTGAATTTTTGTTTTTGTTTGTACCTCTTTACTCGGTGACAACTAGCTTGCTTGACGTTACCATGACAACATGACTTCCGTTAACTTCTGTTGGCGTGTTATTGTTAGCCATTAGCCGCAGCTAGCAATTCAAGGCTAACGTCATATTAATGATCACAAACAACGTAAATAAATAAATCAGAGAGAAGGGGGGTGGTATTGATACTTTTGAAAATGAGTATCATATCCGGATACAACGTTTTAGTATCTATACTTTTGACAACTCTAGAAAAACCCCACAGATTTCACCTTCATTGGCATCCTCTCTGCTGCATCGGGGGCTGAGGTGGTCCCTCCCCAGGCAGGAGGTCGGCCGTCCACTGCTTGGTATTTGCAGGTGTGTAATTGTGCTTGTAAATGTGTGCGTTCTGACAAGGTTAAAAAGGCATTTGGTCTTCTCTAGGCCACATTCTCACCTTCCTTTTTTTATTTGAAAGCAGCAACTCTCTCGTTAAAGCTCCGTTAAACCTTAAGGCTTAAAATAAAAGATTTTACAGTCCGTCTCCCACCCAGTCGCTCATACAAAGGAGCTTCCTCCCATCAGCCCCATCTCTCCGTTCAACAAGTGAGTCAGCCACCTATCCCAGTAGCCAATAGTAGTCAGTAGTCACACAGAGACACACAAGGACCAACAACCACACACACACTAAGGGCAGTTTGAAGTCCAACAACCTAACATGCAGGTTTTTGGACGGTGGGAGGAAGCTGGAGAACCCGGAGAGAACCCACAGACACAGGAGAACATGCAGACTCCACCCAGAAAGGTCCTGGTTCCCCCGGGACTCCAACCCAGAACCCAGTCATCTTGACTGCTACTACGAAAAGTGCATTTAAAATACTTTTTTGAAAGCCTTGATATATGAATATTTGTGTACCAGATTGTACTGTAATGTGAAACAATTTGAAATGTATAGTTGTTCTTATGATGTGATCATTTGATATGTTTTGTGTATCCGTATCATTTTAAAAGGACCCCAGGAAGAGTAGCTGTCAAATTACTGACAGCCAATGGGGATCCAAATAAATAAACAATAAAAAACAATAAACCCTCTGGTCCTGGTTCTCCCTCTGACCACAGAAAGGTCCTGACTAAACTAACAGGCCTTTCTTATTAGCTGAACGGTCTTCTCTGATGTTTTTCTTTTATCATTTTACCTCTGAGTTTCTCCTCATCGGACAGAAGCCGCCTCTCATCATTTGCTTTGGTGTAACCGTGGAGACGCACCTGAGGGTCCGGGAACCCCCCCCCCCCCCCCCCCCCCTTTTTTCCACAACCCCAAAAAAAAAGAGGGCCCCCCCCTCAGAAAAAGGGGGGGGGGGGGGGGGGCACACACCCACGTATCGCACAATCGGGGGTTTGATCGCCTCTCTGTGTCAAATCAGTGCATTCCTTATTAACATCCTTTTTCTTCTCGTCCCCCTTGTTTTCTCTCCGTCTTCTCGCCTCTTCCTTTCTTCCTCTCCCCGTTCCCTCTCTTCTCTCCTCTCCATCCCTCTTCCCTCCCTCCCACTCCTCTGTCAGAGAGCAGATCTGCCTGAATAATTTCTTCCCCCTGGACCAGCTCTGCTCTTTAATTCATGAGCCGGAGCACAAGACGGTGTGTGTCTGTGTGTGTGTGAGGCTGTGTGTGTGTGTGTGAGGCAGTGTGTGTGTTACTGTGTGTGTGTGTGTGTGTGTCAGCATGTGAGAGAACACAAAAAAAAAGAAAGCCGGTGACAGAAAGTGAGACACACTCTGCGTGTAAGCAAGTTTTTATAATGTTGAAAATCCACAAAATATAATTGTGATGTGTTCAGGTTCCCCGTCTGCATGAGTGTGTGTTTGCGTGTGTGTGTGTGTGTGTGTGTGTGTGTGTGTGTGCACGTGCGTGCAAAAGGCCGTGCATTTACGTGCATTTCCGTGCACGTGAGCGATCTTTCTCCAGCCACAGAAAAAAAGGCCTATTTTTAAACTCCAGGATGAAAACTGGCTCAGAGTCATTTAGAACTGACTCCTCTGAATGAATCACTTGCTCCCATTCAACATTAAACTCCTTCCACTTCTGCTCAGATGAATCATTTACTTCTTTGCCACCCTCGAAATTAATCTTTCGGCTCTTTTTTTTTTTTCTTCGAACACTTGCAAATTAAATATTTGGTTTATTTCGGTTTTCGTCTGAATTGAGCCGTTGAGTTGATTGCGAATCGTAACTGAAACACTCAGATCATTAACGTGGAGTTAATTTCAACTCTAATCAAAATAGTTTAAGTCGAGCTGCTCGCTGTTCTCGACGAACGTGACTAGACTCAGAAGAGGATCGTTCCCTTGATTATCTGAAGTCCTCACAGTTGTTTTTGTCTTAATGGAAGAACTTCTGAGACAGCTATGACAGGTGAAACATGAATCTCTATTGTTTTACTGGCACCGACTGGAAGCTTAAGTTCAGGCGATAATACGTTTTTCTACACCGTCTAAAATGAATCTGTTAATATTTCAGAGCCAGTTTATTAAGTCCTTAAATTGTAATAGACTTATAGACTGCAGACTTCAACAGAAATGAGATTTACTGCCACTAATTACGAAAAACACAGTGAAATCCTTCTCTTTTATTTATCATGAGAGGATGGATCCTTTTGGAAATGAAAGTATTTATACTCTAAGAATGAATGGCTTTTGCCATTAACAACCTGATACAATTTTCCCATCACAAAAAAATAAAAATACAAGTACAAGGTCAGTCTGTATCTGTATAAAATATCTGGGTCTCCATTAACTGGGTGACTCAGTTTGTACACAAGTACCACACGCTTACGTATTTGGAATACAACATTTAAATCTGGAGCATTTTTTGGAGTACGCAAAAAAACTGAACGATGGAGTTTTGGACTATTGGACAAAGTTGGAAAATCTAAAGACCCCCACCCCAATTAAACAAATAAATAAAAATCCATCCATAAAGGCCCCGGATAATCTTAAAACTACTAAACACCCCAGCTCTGAGCAAGGTCCAAATACAAACACATTTACTGTGAATTAACAAAGTTAAGTTATTAACTTAAGTATGATTATCTTATCTTCTGATAACTCTGTCTTTTGTTACATATTAAGAACTACATATGAAATAAGAAAAGGAAAAATAAAACCCTGAGAGGGAAACCTTTAACTTAGGAATGTCATCATGGGAATGGCTCCGGTTTTATTCAGCCGACGGTAAAATGAGATGTTAAATTAAAGCAGACACTGGATGGTCAGAGAGGATCTCCTCTGTGTGTTAAATCAACTTTTTCTGTCCTCTGTTTCACCCCCGGCTCAGTTAGGTTTAGCAGCTAAAACTAAAACAGTGAAGTTAGGGGAGTAAAAAGGCCTGGTCACGATGAGGGATCGGAAACATGGTGTGGCAGTTTTTAAGGAATTAATGGGTTTTAAAAGCAATAATGTTGAATTAATCTAAGCCATGATTCTTAACTTTGACTTTTTTTTTCAAATTACTTTTATTGAAACAAATGATAAGATAATCACAATAAGGAATACAGTTCACTTTTTTTGGGGGGGGGATAAACGTATAGTTATGCAAGTATAACTTCTAATATATACACACAAGTATAAATGTTGAAATAGTCATACCTACTACATATACAAAAAACAGAAACTAAATAAGAATAATAAAAGGAAAGAACAATAAAAGAAGAGAACAATACACCCCATTCCCACCCTGTCTCAGCCCAACACATTCAGCAGAAAAATAAGATTAATAATAATAATAATAAAAATAAAAGTAAAAAAACATCAGTAAAATACAGCAACAGGCACATATATTTAGTTAGGTAGGAGCTCCAAATCTGAAAAATAACAAAGAAAACACTGCCTTTTTCGGAAAAAATTGTCCGTACATCCTCTCATTGTATATTTGATTTTCTCAAGTTTAAGGAAAAAACACCATGTCCTTAAGCCACTGGGCGATGGAGGGATATCTAACAGACCTCCAGTGTGATAATAATGAACGTCTTGCAATTCCTAACTTTGACTTTGAATGGTTTAGAGGCAGTTGTTGTTTCATAAAATCAATTATGAAGCTTTTCTGAACAGTACGGTCCTGAAAACGTGCTCGTATCTGTGATATTGGAGGAGATGGTGGAGCTTTTTTTTGGCTTTTTGTGTGAATTTCACCTTACAGATTGCATAAATTCCACCTTCTGCAGGACCAAACTCGCTCTCCTTTTCTACAAACATAATTAGCTGTCATTTAGGCCGGCGGGAACAAAGGTCTCCTGGATTTGTATTTGGGAGGAATGTCACCTGGAAATGTAAGAGCTTATCTCTACCATCTCTGATTCAAGGACAGAGAAAAGGCTCAGAGGTGAAGTGAGTTATTAAAAAGCCGATTTGTGGTCGTTTCTCTGTTTATTACCTTGTACAGTTCAAAGCCGCAAACTGATTATTTTCGGCTTTGCTCATTATTGCATCCATCCAGCCTATAGAAACTCCCCGAGCAGTTCGGTTCAATATCTCTCATCCCTCCCCCCTCGAGATGAACACGGTTTGCAAATTGAGTTAACAATAAGATGTCGTAAAAACACACAATAAAAAGGCCCATCAAAGCACAGGAAGAGCAAAATCGCTAAAACCAGCCAGCAGATTTACGCGGAGACCAGTTTTTATGCAGAGACGCTGAAGCAAGAAATGATAAAAACCCTGCAAAGGAATCAATAGCTGAAGTACTCCGAAGCATAAAGAGAATGAAATGGTGGTCCCACTTATGAAGGGCAATAATGGTGTTACAAGCAATTTCATTCATACCTGACGGAAAGGATTGTTTTCTTTTTTCTTTTTCTTTTTCGCTTGGAAGTTAAGTGACTTCAGGGACTGGCAAATAAATAAACTGTCAGGGAGGTGGGTCTTGGGAGAATCGTGAAAACAGGGTTTATTGTAACAAAAGGGCACTCAAAGGAGTGGATGCAGGCAAAGTTCAAAACAAGGCTGTGACAAAACTGTGGTCAAAGTAGCAAAGCAAGATTAACATGACTGTGGCAAAAGTATCAAAACAAGACTATGGCAAAACAAGGTTATCAAGACTGTGAAAACAAGGCTATGACAAAAACATGGCTATGGTACAAAGTGTCAGGGAGGGTGGATCTTGAGGGAAGACTCAGGCGCGGAGATGACGAAAACAGGGTTTATTGTAACAAAACAGGTTCAAAATGTGAATGTCCAGACAAAGTTCAAATCAAGGCTGTGAAAAACTATGAACAAAGTATCAAAGCAATAAGTTAACAAGTCTGTGGCAAAGTATCAAATCATGATTAACAAGACAAAACATGGCTATGACGAAAACTAAGCTATGGAACAAAAACATGACTATGGCAATAAAGTAACTAAGCTGTGAGAAAAATCAAACCTGGCGTGGGGGTGACGAAAGACAACAGACGAAACAAGAAAGACGAAAAGACGAAAACGCACTGGCACAGGACATGGGAAACGAGGACTATTTAAACACACGAGGGAGGGGAACCCCAGGTGTACACAATAATTAATCAACACATGACGAGACACCAGACATTCCCCCAGACGTGACAAGAAAAAAACCTTCTAAAAACAAAATCCACCTATTAACTCATTGACTGGCAGCCATTTTCAGAACAGAGTCCCATACTGCCAGAGTTTTTTGAGAATTTTGACTGATTTTTCAAGAGCCACAGAATAGTTTGTGCTATGACTATGTAAACACCGAACACACCAAAAGAAAGAGTAGACTCTCTTCTTTCATCAGGAAAAAAAAATAGTTTCTACCTTATTCCGTTCTTCCTGGACTTGCGTCTCACCGGCGACATGTTCTCTCATATTGAACCGTTACCTTTTCCTTATTTGCCTACAGTCTATGCTCATCTCCCATCAAAAGTGGCACTGCCCCCTAGAGGGTCAATTTGTTACTACATACTCTGTCTAGAAGCCTGATATTTACAGACAAGCTTTAGCAGATCGTCCCCCAGCCACTCTCGTTGAAAAACATAAAAGACGCCTATAGACGACTTTGGCAGCCAATGAGTTAATGAACATCCGTATAAAAACAAATGTAAATATGCCGGATTATAGCTACTAAGGTAGTTTTCATCCGTAGTCCCTAGACAGGCAAATACATAAGAAAGAACATATAATAAACAATACAAGCATCACAAGGAAATGTTAAGAGTTTAATGGTCACATGACTGGTTTGCTTTCATCCATAATTTGAGTTGAGCTCTAAAGCTGATCAGTGTGGGGCTCACCCGTATGTGGCCCCCAGTGTGCTCTAGAACAGTGTTTTTCAACCTTTTTTGAGCCAAGGTACAGTTTTTCATTGAAAAAATCTTGAGGCACACCACCAACCAAAAATGTCAAACAAATCTGTTAAAGTAACACTAAAGTTATTCTTATTTTATTCTTATCTTAAGTGTCTTGAATAGGAATCAGATAAACACAAAAATGTATTTTTATCATATTTTATATTACTTCTTTCAAATTGCCCTTAACATGTCCACTTCAATACGCAAAATTAAATACAAAATCTAGTCATAATGAATTATTACATGATTACGCCACCAGTCACTAGAACAGCAGAGACAAAAAATAAAAAAATCTTTTTAGACCAATTAGGTGAAATAGGATGATTTTCTACGGCACACCTGATGTCCACTCGCGACACACTAGTGTACCGAGGCACAGTGGTTGAAAAACAAGGTACTAAAGGTCCCTGGTGGGTTCTGGATTGAGGCCTGAGCATAAAGTGGTGCTTGTGTGCAGGTGGACCGCGCCCGGGAGGAGATGGAGAAGAAAAAGGCCGACTTTAAGGCCGGGAAGTCGCTGGTGGTGAGTCTGAACGCGGCCGGGTTTGGATTCCCGGTGGGGAGGGGTTTGTTTGTTTTCTTTACTCTGACCCCTGGCGTGTGCAGGTGAGCGGGCGGGAGGTGTTTGAGTTCCGGCCCGAACTGGTGGACGACGACGACGACGAGGCCGACGACACGCGATACGCCAGCGAATCAGAGGAGGAGGAGGAGGCCGAGGTAATGGGGGGGGGGGGGGGGGGTCTAAAGTATCGATACTAAAACGTTATATCTGGATACGATACTCATTTTCAAAAGGATCGATACCCCCCCAATACCCCTTCTCTCTGATTTATTTACGTTGTTTATGATCATTAACGTGACGTTAGCCTTGAATTGCTAGCTGCGGCTAATGGCTAATAATAACACGCCAACATGCAGCACCCCCTAGTGGCTGGAGGGAGATTTAAAAAAAACATATTAAAATAGCACAATTTTTAAGTTTATTATGAATATTTTGGGAGATGATATTGACCTTTTTTATTTTATTTTTACATGTATTTGGATTTTTATTGAATTATTTTTGAGGCCCAATCAACAGAAGTTAACGGAAGTCATGTTGTCATGGTAACGTCAAGCAAGCTAGTTGTCACCAAGTAGAGAGGTACAAACAAAAACAAAAATTCAAAATGACTTTCAGCAGCCCTGGTATCGATATTCAAAAAAGTACGGATACTTAAACGTTGTATGCGGATACAATACCCCTTCTCTCTGATTTATTTATTTATTTACGTTGTTTATGATCATTAACATGCCTTGAATTGCTAGCTGCGGCTAATGGCTAACAATAACACGCCAACATTAATCAAGTCTGCAGGAAGCCAAGGATGGATATCCACCCCCCCCCACATCCAAGTCAGCCATTTTGATTAGGTCACCAATAGGAAAATCCCAGGCAAGAAAATCCTAATTGCTTCATGGCAATATAGACGTTGATTTAAAAATAGTGAAAGGAATCTGGCAAATACTGAATTAAACTCTATCCATAATATTATGTTAAAATAGTGGAGGTTAAATAGGTTTGTACAATAAGTCCAAACAAGTTTAACCAAAAAAATATTTATTTCTCACAATTATGGAGGGTTAGGGTTAGGTTTAGGGTTAGGGTTAGGGTTAGGTTTAGGGTTAAGGGTTAGGGTTAGGGTCATTAATGTGGGCCACATTAACATCAGTAACAGGTCAGTTTGAAACCAAAGACACTAACCTGTCAAAATTCAGTTTTTGGGGTACAATTTTGGGGTCTTTGTTTTTATCCTTGTGGTATCGAAAATGGTATCTAGTATCAAATATTGTCCTGAGTATCAATATCGAGTTGAAAATTAAATTATCGTAAAAACCCTAGGACAGACTCCAGGCAGGTCCTGGAACAGTTTCACATGGAAAATATGAGCTCAAGAAGAATTTGAATATTAAAATTGGATGAACAGAAATAAAAGGGCTTCTGTTAAAGCTCTCTGGGTTTTGTTTTAAGGAGGAAATGTGTCGTGTTTTAGGCACAGCTGCCAAAACGAGCAGACGAACGGCGCGTTTATCCTCGACGTTCCCAGAAACCTTTCGGTATCCGACACCTCTCGGGAGCCAGAGAGCATTTGTCCATATAAGCTAATGAGGGCTCAGGCCGCTCAGCGGCTCTTTAACTCCGATTAAAGGTGTTTTTTTTAACGCCTTTAATCCCAGTTTAACAATAAACCTAAAACCCCAGTCACCTTGACTAACTTCCACCTGATCCCGGGTGATTTTCCAGTTTGGACAGGACCACCGGGGCAGTCGGAGGGATGCCAGGGGAGCTGGAAAAGGCTCCGGATAAACGTGGGAATGTTTGGGAATGTTTGGGAATTTCGATCCCTGAACCGGGCGTTGGTTTGTGTTTTCTGCGTTTAAGGTGGACGCGGCAAACGTCCAGGACATCGACTTATCCCGCTTCGTGCCCCAGGAGGTGGACCACACGGGCATCACGGTGGCGTCCTCGGAGCGCTTCCCCGCCGCAAAGCCCAAGACGAAACGGGACGCCGGTAAGAAAAGAGTTTGGCAGTTTTCCGACGTCTTGGCACCGGTCCGCCTTAAATCGGAGAGATTTAGAGAAACTTTTTTCCTGCTCCGACTTATAGAAGAGCAGCTTAATGGCGCCTGCGGGGGAGCGGACGCCAACGGGATCCTGCCTGGGCCAGAGGACGGAGGGGGGGACGAGGAAGAGGAGGATGAAGAGGAGGAGGAAGAGGAGATACCGGTGGATGAAAACCTTTTCACGGGAGAAGACCTGGAGGAGCTGGACCAGGAGCTCAACACACTGGCCCTGGAAGACTGAGGGGGGCGGGGCTATGTTGGGTTAGGGTTAGGACGGACTAAGAGACAAAAGGGACGGATGCATGGAGCTAAAACATCAAAGACACATCAAAGAAACATCAAAGACGTTCCAATGATTTTAAACTTCAGAGACTCCAGAAATAAAGCCTGATTATGTCATGAAAACACTGCCCGTCTGCCCCCGTTTTCCCGTTTTTCCCGTTTTTCAGCCGGCCGAAATTCCCAACGAAGTCTCTTTCCGGCTTCCGTCCGATCGGTTAAACATCGAATTTGGCGATTTAAAACGAGAACGCTGCTTATAAAAAGGGGGGGAAATAAAGAGGCACTACGAGTTTTTGCCTGCTTTCATGCCAAAATTCCAGCTTGAAGACGCACTTTTTTTTAATCATCCTGCAGGTTATTTTCCCTCCAGCAGAGCCACGATTTCATTTAGAGGTAATTTGTGGGAGTTTTGAAGGAAAACCCCCTTTTTTCTTCTTTAATGTCGAACCCCGTCTGGGAGCGTTTTTCTGCCCCGTAATGTAAGTAACGTTCTCACCGGTTTGCTCCTGACAGAATAAACTAACTGCACATTCAGACTGCGTCTTTTCTTCAAGTCCCGGCTCAGAAAAAAACAATATGGCTTCTTTTTTTTAAAAACAACAGAATTTATTCGGCTCTTAAACCGAGCATGAATATGGC